>QAXI01000436.1:862537-878649 GCA_004335615.1 Chloroidium sp. JM
CAACTTCCCCTCCCCCCATCACACACTTTAAAAGTCTGAATTTTACAGTGTACTTGACACATGCCGATATGTTTGAAAGGTTGGATTTGTCAGCATTTGCAGGGAAGGCTCATTACATTGTCTGTCCTGCATGGACATATGGCTGGAATTTGGGCCGACGAAGCTATGCATGATGATGGTAATTGGATGTCTTGACAATGATGGGAGATGCTTTCAACACATGACTAATCCTGAATCTTGTGGAACAAAAGTGTATCTCCTACCTGTTCTGCTAGATTGAAATCCAAAGTGAGGTTTAGAAATGCTTGTGCGGCAAATCTTTTACACACCTGGAATAGAAAGTCTATGCAAGGTAACAATTATGGGTCCATGAAAAAATGACTCTGCCCGTCCTCTTGTGCAGGCAACGGATACTCGAAGACGGGATCTGCCCACGGGTATGCAATCACCTGCCAATTCTAACATTATGCTCATCACCAGTGGTCATTCCAGCAGCACATTCTTAGCTTTGAAACTTGAAAGTTGACATTGCTGTGCCATCGTAAACTTGCATTGGCCATTCTTCTTTTACTATGTGCAGGATGACCAGATTGACGAGCAATTTAGCACTAACATCTGGTGCAAATTTTATTGGATCCTGAAGCATTCCAACATGGTCATAGATCTGTCCCAGATCACCACAGCCGTCAACACTGCATTATTGCACCTGAAGAGCCTGGAGTCCAAGCCAGCCCAACTCGAAAGCTTGTCTCACAGTTTCACGGTGGGGTGATCTTGTGGCTATTCCTGAACGTTTTATGAAGACAATATGGAGTCCGGTGTCAATGACTACCTATCAATTCGTGCCATAGAAGATCCATTCAATTGCTTGCATCTGTCATCTGTCTGTTGAATCTTGGAGTCTAGGCAGTCTGGAAAGAACTGGACACAAGATAGACATATCCTCTAGCCTCCTTGTTGGATGGTGAAGATGGGGGAGGGGTTTGAAGGGAAAGTCATTCTACATTTCAAGAACTGATGCTCAAGACTAACAGTAGGCATTTGAGGTCCCACATGAACACATGAGATAACATAGTACAGACATGTATCCCTCCCCGAAGTATGCGACGCTCTTGTTCACTGCATCACTGTTTGGGCTTGTCTCACACGGGAAGGTGTTGGTTCTAACCGACTCAAATTTTGACCGAATGGTGTCAGAGAGCAGAGAAGGAATGCTCGTGGACATCTACGCTCCTTGGTGAGCCTCATCTTTCCCGAATCGTCACATGCCCACGCCATGCAATACGTTTTGAAAATTAGTATGAATGATATCAACATCATTGCATGCAATTGTCCAATAGACGACCATATGCTGGACTCACGGACAAAATGCATCAACAAACATGGAGATGCTCAGTTATCAGTGAGAATGTGCAGGTGTTCGCACTGCCGCGACCTGGAGCCGGTGAGCCTGGCTTTCTCACACGTTAACCATCAAATCTCTGCTTGACATCCAATGACCATCATCGCTCCAACAGCTAATGACTTGCAGGTTTGGGAGCGGGTTGGGAAGGCGTTGGAGGGCCAGGTGAAGGTTGCCAAGGTGAGGGCCGAGGAAAGCCATGAGGGGATACTGAATGTGTGGATATGCCAACAGAAGCGCTGCAGATAAATTTGCTGCAAGTGTGCAAGATGCAAGGTGGGTGAATAGATGCTTCAATTGCAGGTGGATGCAACGCAGAATGATGCACTGCGACAGAGATTCTTTGTGGACGGGTGAGCTCAAATCCCCTCTGCAGCTTTATTCTGACCTTGATCACCATACCCTCATTAATCTGTTCAAGATGCAATGTCATGCCGTTCATTTACCTGCTGTCTTGGACTCACACATTTGGACAAGCTATCAACTCTGCCTTGCAGGTACCCTATGATAGTGCATCTTCGAGAAGGCCAGACCAGGATTTATCAAGGGGTCAGAAGCGAAGAGCAGGTGAATCCTGCATTTCTGCTTTGTTGGGTACAGATGTGCTGCACCATCCTGAATTTGGCAGGGATCTCTAATGTAGCTTTGCTGCCAAGATGCACCATGAGAATTGACGACAACTAATGATGGCATCAAGCCAGACCTTTGTCTTCTCAGCAATTTTTATTGACAATATTTCCCGTGACCTGAGAAACCCTCCCTCCACCCCACATCCACCCCTCCCTGCAGAGGTTACTCATTTGCATCATATACTTGGATGCATTTCCTGAATGGAATTTGTGTGCAGCTGGTGCTCTTTGCTTTGGACGGGTGGACACAAACGGAAGCTGTGCCGTTTTACGCTGCTCCCAATTCAAGGTTTGGGAGGGCTTTGGGGGTCATTTTGGGGTATGGCCCTTTTTTTTCCGCCTTGCCCTGGATTTGCCTGCAATAGAGATGCACGGCTTAGGAAAATGTGTGTGAAAATCATGCACAGAGTGTATCCAGATGTAAGGTTCAGGATCCAGAGGCATTTGAGTGAAACACATGAGAGTCATTTGATGGCAGCAAGAGGTATCGTGCCAAGCCACGCTGGTGCTAAAACGACACCTGTCTGCAGGTTGCCAGGGGAGGTGGGCCGTTTATATACCTACATGCACACCAAGCTTCACCTCTCGGAGCTGTGCATTGTGCTCATATTCCTCACGTTTCCAATTCTGCTGGGTAAGTCCATTTTTGTCGTGCGTTCCCTTCCAGATTGTTATCTTACTGTGCCATAGAGTTCATCTTCTTAATGGCTTCCTGTGACTGTGAGACTGCACTTGATCAGCAAGCAGTCTGGTGCATTTGCTGAAGACTTATAATCACGAAGAGGACTACAGTAACTTACTAGACTATTTTCTGTGCTCAAGCCTTTGTGACTCAACAAGTGTCCTGATTTGTATGAAGTGAGAATTGAAACACTTGTCTGCCTGTGCATACGGATGTGATGCGTGTGTCTTCGATATGCAGGAGTTGCATCCATTTGTTTGCTGGACCACTGGCATACAAGGAGTTCTAGACATGCTGCGCGCCAGCAACGCCAACATCAGCAATGACTCTTGTAATGGAAATTTTGTCAATTCACGAGCAACTCAACACATTCTCCCGGACCTGATTTCACAAACATCTCCCTCATTGCATGGACAAACGGAATTTAAGCAGATGAACAATGTTGCAAACAAAGGCTGCAAGGAAAGCCACACTGTAAAGCTAGCCCACAGTGAATGATGGGACATGGCAAGAGACACCTGCCCGCATCCTCAGCTGGGACTGCAAAAAGTGCTTTCAATCATTGCATAACGCTTAAATGGACAGGTACACTCTCTGGCTTGTCTACTTCTGGATGGTTACTCTCACAGACTCATTCTGCTGGCTAATCAGGACCTTGCCAGTTAATAATCCAACTGTCAGACTAGCACTGAACGTGTCATGAGTTGAAGCGCATGAGTTTGAGCAATGGCTGAGGGATAATTCAACGTGCTCAACATTTCACGTCACAGTGTCAAAAATCCTGCCGCCCCCCCACTCTGGTGTATGCGAGATGCTTCTCAGTGCATGTGTGCAGGGTCACAGTAGTGATCTTCCTTCCACCCTCCTTGGGCCTGGCCATAGTGAATCCCTCAATAATCATAATCCTCATCCTCTGCCTCCAGTATGGCCTCTATCATCTCAGCCTTCAGCCTGGGCTGCTTGATGCCGAGATCCTTCAGAATGGCCCTGAGATCCTTGACAGTCATGCTCTGGAGCTCCTCCTCGGTGTATGTTCCATACGAGTCGTATGGGTCTTCATCCTCTGATGCTGAATCTCCGTAGCCTTGGGACCCTTGCTCTGCAAGAACCATTCGAATTGATTTCGAAATGTGAATACACCCTCATGTACAGCTTGACAGTTTAGGTGTCACCAGTAGTCACCTTCCATGCCTTTTAACAAGGGAGACATTGATGTGATAAGAAGCTTTGCCTCTGCGACGAGCCACTGCTCTGTGTGCCGAAACACCATGTTTGCATCGCTGCGCCAGATCACATTTCTACAGTACCACTGTACCAAAATGCAGCCTACTGCAATTTTACATCAGCGTTCCCCCTAAATTTCCCTATGTCATCAGCGTTGACAGCATTCACAGCTGCCCTGCCACAACCTACAGAGACCAGACAGCCAAATTCCAAGGGCAAGCTGCTCCCAATCACCCTGCCACAGGTGCAAACGAAGTTAGGTCAGCAGAATGCTTAGGGGTGCCGCCCTACCTGGCAAATCCAGCATTTGGTAGGCCTGTTCCCTCGACAGGGTGGTCATCAACGCGTGCCAGCGGTCATACTTGGCCTGCCTGGGGTCCACTCGCCTCGCTGGCCTCGCCGGCAAGGGCGTGGCTCTCCCCCCGGGGGATCGCGCCCCCCGCCCCTTGCCCGGTGACGAAGCACGGCCTGGGGCACTCCTCGTCGCAGACCTCGACCGAGGCTTCCCCGAATCCCTGGTCTGGGCCCTGCCACCCTCGTCCTCAGAGGACGACCCCGAGTCCACCAACCCCTCGCTGCCGTCGGGATCTTCATTCCCGTCCCGGGCGGTGGAGGAGGTTGCGCCGGACTCGGGGGGCTGGGACTGCAGGGGGCTGGGCTTTGCAGGCTCCTTCTCAGGCTCCGGCTTGACGACGCGATCGGTGCCTGCATTACACGCAGTCTGAGGGGGACTGTGGCTGCGGGTGAGGGGGCCTGGGAAGCAGGTATCGGGTGTGTAGATGTGTGTCTTTGAGGTGAGGGATTTGGGTCCTTGGTGGAGGGAGAGCTAATTCTTCTTCCTGAAAGAGAAAGCTGGTGACTATATGGAGATCTGAAAATTATAAGCAAACAAGAAGCACCCCACCTTGTGCAGGGCTTGTGTGCAGCTTTCCAAGCAATACTCACTGATAGGGTGTACTGACGACCGGCATTGAGCAACTGCCAGCCACTAAACAGCTTTCCCGAGGATTGTTCAGGTTGTTGTCAAACGTATCCCAGAAGTACTGTCACAACTTCTACAACATGCCCTTCTTGATGTTTTGATGGTATGAAGTCCTCTATGGAGTGAGAAGCCTACCGTCCCATTTATCGAGGACCTCCATGGCCACATCTTCTTTCGGCACGTCCAGTTTGAGATTCATGCCGGGCTGCCAGGAGTACACGTCTCCTTCCGGGCCTTTCACAAAGAATTTGTACTCGAAGGTCGTCCTGCAAGCAGTCAGTGAAGGCAGATTGGCACTGCTGCTGAGAGGCATTGAAAGTGGTAATGCTCGAGAATTTTGTATGCCCCAGGGCGTCACAAAAGCAGGGCCACCAATCATGAAGTTCCCCCCTGTATCGGTCAAGGGTGTCTGTGTGTAGTGCCCCGTCACTATCCTTGTATTCCATAGACGACTGCTGGGGGCTCTGATTGGGTTGTTGAGCTGATTTGACTTGCCATCAGGACAAACACCCGGGGTGTGCTGGCACCCCTTCTCTAGGGTTGATATTAATTGCGTACTGACCCAGGCCATTGATCAGTGGTGAATGGCTCACCCTGCAGGAACTTCTACATCCCCTGACCACACGTCATCCGGGGCCCATGTCAGCGTCAACGCATTGGCCGTCTTCCATTTGCCCACCGCCTCTAGGGAGCCCACCAGACCTACTGACTGCCCGAAGGGGACCTGCATTGGTACCTGCAGCATGATCCATGATTGGTGATTGCCACCTGTGATCCCCCTGAATGCCTGACTCACAGTTCTGAGCTGTCACTTCATAGCAGTTGATCGCCTGGATGGGGGTCAGGATTGTGGACTTCGTGTTGCTCTGCAGAAATGTATGTGATGATGCCCAAAGAAGAACCAAGAAGTCACTCTGACGCACTTACTGGAGGAGCTCGTCCAAATTGACAAGAATTATATCGGAAAAGAGCAATTGACCCACCGAGAACGAAATTTTGGCAGCCTGACAACTGAAGCGTAATCTTCTTGGGCTTTTCACAGAAGGCGCTGCTTTGAAGCAGCCCAACTTCCTTGACGCCAACATGGTCATGCAATTTTGAAAGGCAACGGATCAGTGGATGCCGAGGTCTACGGAAAAGCTCAACCCCACCCCCTCCGGGTCACTTTTCCGTCCCCTCCAATTTCGATCCAAAATGCCGATCTGCGACGTCCTCTATGCTTGCGTACCAACTCAGCAGGCCTCGAATCTACCTTGACTTGCTTTTAAAAGCGGATTGTCCACCTATTGCCCTCACAACGACGGAATCAAATGCCTTTTGTCGACCAGAAGCACGCATGACGGAGATTCTCATTAGGTGAAGGTAGATTCAGCGAGTGTTTCACATCACAAGTACTGCTTCTGTCCATCGAGAATGGTCTGGCGTTTTATGTCCTTCACTGACTCTTCATGGACTCACATATCCTCACTGCACGTGCATGAGGGCTCAAAGCAATACAAGCTGCACATATCTGACCAACCTGACACGACCATGGCGTCTCCCCCTCATTTTCTGTACATAGTTGTTACTAACAACTGGCGTGCGGCAGGTGAACGTCCAGCCCATCCAAGCTGACGGGTGTAGCCGGAAATAGATGGAGCAGGTTGCCAGTGCGCTGGAGAAGCGTATCAGCTCCCTAAATGCCGGCTTGTCCCGCTCCTCTGGACTGGGGCGCAACTCTGATGTTTCTGAGGGCACCTCTCAAAGCCTTCTCAGGGCTGCCAGCCTAGGTGCGAAGATCCTGATGCTTTGCTCTTGCTCATGTGAAAATAGAGGTGCTCTGCTCTTGCTCATGTGAAAATAGAGGAGGAATCTGTCCAGATGTGAAGTTACAGCTATGGGATTGTCCAGATCTTTCATTAGGGCATATTTTGGCTAATTGGCAGTGCTAATTGATGGCATCATAAGAAGTGCCGAGCTATAGCAGAAGGAGATGCTGGCATGTACCTGACAACCTTTAATTTTCGTTTCCTGTGCAACTTGTGGGATGCTCAATTACCAGCGATGGTTGCAGTGGGTCTGCATCATGAATCATCCAAATCTGTCATTGGAACAATAATTAATGAAAAATGAATATGTAGTAAATTCCAATTTTTGGCCCGAGGTACCGAGAAACGCAGTCGCCAGTAAGGTATCTTGCCATGGCAAATTTAAGATTCTATTTTCCTTCAATTTGTTGTGCCTCAATGGCCTTGCAGCATCTGCATCAACCAAAGATGGAATGGCTGATCCAAACCTCAGCCTGAAAGTCACCACAGACAGAATCGATGAGTGATCTGTGCCTGCAGACAGCGCGGCAGGTCTGCGGTCCCCAGGCACTGCCACTCCTTCCCCCGAGCGTGAGGGGTGGCACTCAGGCATTGTCGCTGATCTTCGGATAGGTGAGGGCGGGGCGGGGGAACCACAGCGCGAGCCCGGGGGGTCTTCGCCCTTTGCGGCAGTTTCCGGCCAGCAGCCGCTGGAGGAGACGGTCATCGTGACTCCGTCGAGGATTTATCACGGACTGACGAGGCTTGGGAGCAACAGGTACTTGTTCTCCATAATTGCTGGTATATTTCTTCACGTTTATGCTTTTGGCTGCGTGAATTTTTGGTTTGTTTACTGTAGTCTTGTCTGTCAATTGAGCAGGCTGCCTCCCTTAGTTTTAGGAGATTCCTTCCCCACATGCTGAACAACAGCAATTTATGCATACAGGGTTGCATTTCATGAACAAGTGTAACTTCTAGTCATCAATCGTCATAGTGAATTCATTACCGAAGCTGGCTGGATGCAGCAGAGATTTGCATCTACACCTTCAGACCTTGTATCTTGCATGATCCCATGTATATTCTGCAGGCACAGACCGCCAGACACCAGCCCAAAGCCAGACCCAGTGGAGCTGTGGAAGCAGCAGCGCACCCTGCTGATATTCTGGCTGGTGACTGCACTGCTCACGCTGGTCAGCAGCCTGCAGTGGCTGCAGGTAGGTGGGGAGGATAAATTGCCAATCTCCCAAAGCCCCGTGGCTACCCTTGCATAGGACCAAGGAGCTCCACCTGTGGGCCCAAAGGGCTCATCCAGGCATTCCTGCAATCTGAACAGCTGCAGCAATACCCATACTTGGGTGTCCGAAACATGGTTGCCCACAAGCTCATACTTATCTTGCAAGCCTTTTGCCAAAATATGGATCTTGATAGAAAGGTTCTCACTTCTGATGTCGGGTTCATGAAGGAGTTGTTGTAAGTTGGGAAACAGACTCGCTTCGCACGATCCCTTGCCAGAACAACCACACGCATGGCACATGATGACTCTGTCAAGTGCAGGTGGGCATGTGGGCGGGCCTGCTTGGGATCATAGGCCCGGCCTTCACCCTCTGTGGCTGCTGCTCCCACCGCAAGCTGCCTCTTAATCTGCAGGTGTGCTCCTCTGAAAACCTGGACTGGCGTTGCGATGGCCCTCACCATTCAAGATGATGCATTCACAGATACTTTTACAAGAAGACCTGCACATGTGAGAGAAAGGAAGGGATTGGTCCGGATTGCATCACAAGAATGAGGACTGTATTTCTTTTGTGCAGTAGGACACACCTGAAAGCTTCTGGCAGGTTGGCAAGATTGTCCTGAAGCACCTCGATCCATGCACCAGCAGGTGACAAGGATCTTTGCCGTAGCCACCTCAGCCGTCTCCATCTTTGCGACGGTCCTTTTCGTCTTCCTTCTGGTGCGCCTGCACTGCCCCGGCAGCGTCCGGGCAGCCGACTCCTGCAACCTTTTCAGAACTGCGTGAGTCCTTGAAATCTGTGACGTGCATTCCTGCAATTAATCCTCATGTTCTCATGTCTATTCTCTCAATTTCTCATAGGTCAACCCCCTGAAACCAATATTTTCGTCGTCTGGCAGACATGCTGTGCAGTCCTTTCAAGCCACCATGCTGAGGTAAGAATAGTACAGGCACTGTCAGCTGGTGGTGGATTATCAGAGGCAGCCCGAAAATCAATGTCGGAAGCAGTGGAATTCTGCTGTTACCGTTGCTGGATTGTGGGGGACATGGATCTGCAGTCTTGCGTCGTGCAGACGATGACGAATGAATCGCTTTGTCTTTGAAAACTGAGGCCCCTGGAATTGTGAGGTCCTGAGCGACCGGCCGGGCAGATGTATGGCCAGTGGCACTGAATATGCAATCACTGCAGGATGGCCATGACAGCACTGTGGCATGCCTTCCATGCCAGCGTGGCAGCCCTCGTCTCTGCCAGGGCCTCTAGGATCATTAGCATGTTTGAACCAGTAGGCCCCAGGAGGATACTGGTCCTGAGGTCCGAAAGCCAGGCTAGCAGGGTCCTGGACCCCGCCCCATCGACACACCGACCAGCAGCTGTCTGATGCGGCAATTATGAGGGTCAGGATTTCTTTACGGCCGCATCCAGTGACAGAAATAAATACCCATCTCTGTGAACTCAATCTGCAACCTCTCTTCTACGGAATGTTGGGGGCATATGTGTAAGAAGGAAGCTGCTCAGGGATTTGCAAGGATGTAGGACATATGATCGTGGTTAGCAGCCCACAGTTGCTGAAGGCCTTATTGAGGAAGGATTATCTCGAGATCCAGGCATTGTAATTATCACTGGTCACTTTCCACAAAATTGAGAGTGCTTTGTGGATAATGGTACTCATCAGTCTTGCTCTGTACATGTGCTGTCATACAACGTCAACATCAGATTCCCATTCTTTTGGCATCACCGCAATTCTCAACCTTAGCACCGCTCTTCTCCCGATTCGCAGCGTTAGCACTCTGAAGACTTGGCAAAGGGAATGAGAGGCACAAATTTGTGGGATTGCTAGAAAGCCAAAAGCGATTCTAGATTTGGCGCCATTTGAGTTTTAATCCCCGGATGCTTCCCGGGAAGCCATCAATGTTGGCACAAATTTGACGAGAAATTTAGGAGTGCAGGTATTTCTACCAGAGTTTCCTCAGAACAAGGGTCCCGGTGCTGGCCTGTTGCATTGTCCTTCTCGTTCCCGTACCGTCGCAGTCTTCTTGGGGCTTCCGAGATTTCGGAAACATTTCAGCAAGCATAGGAGCATCTGCAAGGGCTTCAGATAGACGTACTGCACCACAAGCATCGGTAAATGTCAAGTGATTAGCAACTTGCTGAACAATGCCGCATCTGCAATGATGCAACGCAAAGTAGGACTGGGCCTGGACGATCTGCACCAGAGTGAGCTTGAGCGTGTCCTCGACAAGGCCTTCACGGGGTATGCGGACAATGTGGGGGCCTTGGTGGCGCTGCAGAGTGCCTCCAAACACTTGCAGGTACAGCATCGCGTCCTCTATGGTATCGGCAGAGGACTGGTAATGCTGTACAAGGGGTTGGGGGGTGTAGGGTGTGTCAGTGCATCTCGTCGAGGGCAGAGGAGGAAAATGTAGACCCTTTCCAGCCCACCGAAACATTTTGCTACATCTGATACTGCCTGTATCAATCTGAACGCGAGATCAAGGCTCACACATGCATCCAAGTAGTTGACTTCCTGACCTGCTCCATTCAAGGCCATCCCTACTATCCGGCAAACGTTGCCCGCAGGCCGCTCTCTTCACCTACAGGGTGCACGCAGTCCTGGGATTCCCCAGACGCCTCCCCTCCGACGAAGCCTTCCACAGGCTGTGCACCTCCCTGCCCCAGATGCTCAGTCTGACCGTTTACGATGGGCCTGATCAGGCGTGCCTCGACATCGGCAGCTCACAGCTCTGTTGCCTGGCAGGCTGCACACAGCTGACACGGCTGGATTTCAGGCAAGCCCCTTGTTGAGTGTGGCCTTCACTTCATCGTTGATTATCATTTGGGATGCGGGCATGAACTATGCCTCCCAGACACATGAGTCGTTCTGAATGAATGGGCAGCTCCTCTGTATTATGCAGTTGTATTGCAGCTGCAGCTCATCAACTGGTTACGAGATTCTGGTTCAGTGGCAAAACCCAGTGATCCGCTGACAGGGGGGCGGAGATGTCGTTCCGGCGGGGGGAGATAATGGAGGATGCCAGCCTGCCGAGCAGCCTCCTGGACCTGAGGCTGCCCCCGGTCCCCATCCACCCTGCCTACAGGGACGGGCTGCGCCTCGCGCTCAGCAACGTCCAGCTCACCAAGCTCGTCTGCCACGGCTCGAACTTCTTCCCGCCAGAAAGGCTCACCAATTTGCAGGTTTGCGACCCTCTTCCGATGCCTGTACATGTGAAGATAGCATCACAACAGGTGCTTGCGCTACTTCAAAGGGAGAAGGAGCGTCAATCCTCGCTTGGTACTTTTCAGTGGAAAAGAACAGTCTGCAACAAGGGAGACAAGGAAGCTGATCATTCGTGTCTGGCCATCTCGCATGGGTGCAAGCGAATGCTCCATGGCTGCTGATAGAGAGAATTTTGACCAGGTCCAAAGGCTGGCTTGGAAGTCTAATAAATTTTGTTGAGGATTGACTGGGACAGCTTGGAAAAAGTTGCATTTCCTGCAAAGAGCAAGCAGATAGTCGTCTTTTGCTGCCTGCAGGAGCTGCATGTGGATTGCAACAGCGGCCTGTATTCGTCCAACTTCCTGAGATACGGTCTGCAGAGGTGAAATTTGCTTGAAGTTGGACCCTGGAGATTGACCGGGAAGCAATTCGATGTCAGCAACAGTCAGTGATCTCGTCTCCAAAGTCTTCACCCGGGGGGGGAGGGGGGGGGGTTAGCTTGGGGTTTTCAGCATCTTTGGATTCTGTAGTCCAAAGTCAATGACACCCAGCAACCTGATTTGACAGCAAAGAGTTTCACATCGACGACATGAAAGGGGGTATGGATCCCCTCTCCTAAACTGAACGACATGCATGTGATCGTGCAGGCTGACAAGTTTGAACCACCTGACCCTTTCGGGGCCAGGGGCAAAGGATGGGAGCGGGTCAGCCGCCACTACAATAGTGGTCGCTTCCCCAAGCGTTCTGGCGTTGCATGTTGTTGGATACATCAGCCCTCGAAGCCTGCGCTCCCTCCTTAAAAGCACCAGCAGCCTGCAGGTCCTGAGCCTTGTCTGCGCGTACGAGAAAGGCAACTTCCTGCCGTTGGGTTGCGTATCCTCTTCACTCCGGTAGGTCTCTATCCCCGCAACCCACCCTGATTCCCCCTCCATCTGAAATTCAGAACTTACACAGGCATGCTGTACTGTCAGGAGCCTCAAGGCATGGAGATGCTGCAAGAAGCAATGATTGCTCCACACCTCGAATAAGCTGTGGAGGCCTGCTTGTGTAGAGATTCTCACAGGTTTTGAGTTCTTGCTGACTGACACTTGCTGCTTGCAGGAGCTTGGAGCTGTACAACTCCCGCTCTGAGATCTCCAAGCTCCGCACGCCCAACCTGCAGGTGCTCACTGACTGAAGATTCTTGTGATTTACTCGAGAAAAGCGCTTGGTATTACAACTGGATCACAATGTTCACCTCTCGCTAATTTACACATTGTTGTGTGCAAGCCACTGCAATATTGATCCTCTGATCTCACGCCTTCCGGATTGATTGCACATAACGTTGTGCTGCAGGAGATGGTTTGCATCAACAGCTTGACGGCGCTGAGCAAAAGGGAAATTACGACCATAGCTGCACTCAGCCACCTGACTGCTCTCCATCTGGAAGGAGTTGACAGGTACAAGACAATCGGACCCATTCCTCCATGGAGTTTGGTGATGCTGCCATATGACCTGACCCCATTGAATGGCCTGTGAGGCCATTTTCCTGTGGATGGATTCCCATGCCTGAGCCTCGTGCTTCAGGCAAGCTTCAGTCAGGAGCACTTGATTCTGTATGCAGAGGGAGATGCGGGGAATGGCCACATGGACAGGACAACTTCGTACCGTTTCTATGCAGTAATACTTGAATTGTCCAAGACGGAGCCCAGAACAGATGGAACAGCGACACTCAGATGCTCAATTCTGTTTCATCATATGCCGCAGATATGGAGACACCCAGGCTCTTGGCAGCCTGCCGGCCCTGCGGAGGCTCATCCTGCACAAGAACTGCGGCATCTGCAAGGGGCTGCTCACTAAAGACAAGCTGCAGATGCTGGACACCTTCCACCTGCACGCAGACCCCCTGCATGAGCCCCCGGACTCCGACCTCTCCAAGTATGTCAGGGCCCACATCAGCAACCTGCCCAGGCTGAAAACCTTCGACACCAATTTCATCTACTAATGGCCCGACGGCCCTCTGTCCATGGGCCATCTTGTGGATGAGCCATTCCGTGCTGCTGGGCCATTTTACTTCTGATGAGGCCTCGTTCGTTCCGCTTCTGCACTGTGCGGTTTTTCTATCTGTGCTCCAACTGAGCGATGTCCAAGATGCTCATGTACTGCGCTCAGAATGCAGAGCGGCTGGAGGTTTTGTTCCGGCGTTGTGTATGAAATTGCTCGTTTTCCTTTGGTAACACTAGGAAATATTGAACAGGCCGTTGTCTTTGCTTGTATTCTGCTGAGATATGCCCCTTGCTGTACAAGCAATAGGGCTGCCGCCTTACATGCCTAAGAGACTGTTGCCCCTAGAACTGTGGCAGAACTGATTTAGTCTTCTGAGCAACTGTGATGTGTGTAGCATGGATCCATGCGGAGCATTCCTCAGCATGTATGTTTGCTCGTGTATCACTTCAGCTTTGGGAGTTCACGGTGGGTGCTCTAGTCTGTAGACAAGAGACAGACTGCCTTAAATTCAATACCAGCTGATCGGTTGCACAATCTGCTCTCCCACATACAGGTACAGGTACAGGCAAGTCCTCAGCTGAGAGTAGGACAAAGAGAGAGGGGGGGGGGGGGTTACAGCTTCCCACCGACTGTTAGTAGCACACAAGCACACAGGTCCGATATGAGGATGCGTATCGCTAACAAAAATGAACGATCTGATCCATGCACTACCAAAATGCGAGCTGCACGTGCATATCGAGGTGAATGTGTCTACACTCTTTCTTTTCTCAACCCAAAGTGGCGCCTGTGAATGTATCCTGGTCACCAGTAGCATGACTTTGGGGGATTGCAGGGATGCATACCACCCAAGATGGTGTTGGAAATGGCTCTCAGGAATGGGCTGGAGGACAAGCTGCCTTTCAGGTCTGAGCAGGAGGCCGCAGCTGCTTTCCAGTACCGCGACCTACAAGAGTTCCTCGATCTGAGAGATGCAACTCTACAGGTTGGCGCACCAGCCATGGCAACACTTCCTTCGAGCTCCATTGCTCGACAAAGCCGAATGGATGAGTGGCGTCGCACTGGCTTGCTATTGGGATGATTGGTCTTTGGTTTGTCTGAAGGGATGCTCTTGTGCCAATCTCCAACTGTGAATCCCTCCCGAATCTCCTCCTCACTCAGGCTGTACCAATGTCAGCTATTTGCAGGTCTTGGTGGCAGAAAGGGACTTCTACGAAGTCACTGTCTCCTACCTCACCGCCGTGGCCGCGCAAAATGTCAGCCATGCAGAGATCTTCTTCGACCCACAGGTCTTGACCTCTTGAGCAATACAAGATGGAGCCAGCAGAGCTTCAGTGCTTTAATTGTCCATTTGAATGTCATCCAGGTTCAAGCTTGTATGATTGGGTTTGCTGAATTGCAGAATACAGAGTACTTCTCATGCCAAAGTCTTTCGTATCTCATTTGACCCTGGAGAGCAATTTTATGATATTGAATCCAGAGAGAAACTGGCAAATTCCTTGAAGTTCCTGTGAAGGTACACACAAGACGAGGAGTGGCCTTCTCTGAGTTTATGGAGGGTCTTTTACGAGGCATGCGAGAATGCAAGGAACGCTTGGGGATCTCCTCCTCGCTGCTGATGTGCTTCATGACAGAATTGGGGCCTGAAGATGCAGAGAAGACCCTGGAGCAGGTTCCTGCCTACTGCTTTCACAATCCAGGCTGTCATCCTGCATGCACGCTTCAATTGCATGATGCTCTTTACTCACTCCTCATGAATTGAAGGTCTCTAAAATGACACACAGTGTGTGCGAATCGTGCCTCTCAAGATCATGCAATGTGAAGCCTCAAGTAACTATCAGCAGGGGTTCAAGATGTATCCATTCCATCTAGACGGAATGGATACCATTTAGACAATTTCACATCACAGTGAAGAGAACTTCATCATCATGGTAGAGAATCCCTTTAAAAGCCTCCTGCTCAGTCAGCATATGCCATTTCAGTGGTGACAGATTACCTACTGCTAATTTATCAAGCATGCTTGGCCACAAACTAGATGGAGACAAGCCTGCACAAATGCTGCTGCAGGCTCCAACCCATATGGGAATGCTGTTGTCTTGCAAATAGCAAATAGTCTGTCGATCTCAATTTGAGAGAGAATTTGTAGACCAAATTGACGTGCCATGGGAGAGGGGAAGAGGGGGTTGAGGTGTCGTGAGGCAGATGCGCTGTGTATCTGCTGCTGATCCAAAAAGCTGATCATGAACTCCGGAACTGGTGAAGAGTGCACAGAGTGACTGAGTCATGAATGCAGGCCATGCCATACATTGAGCACATTGCAGGGGTTGGCATAGCAAGGGGCATACCTAACTGGAAGGGCACGAGGTCCTCCCACAGCAGCTTTGCGCCAATTTTCTCCAAGTGTGCGTCCATGGGACTCAAGCTGACTGCTCATGCAGGCAAGGCCCCTCATTGTATGTTTGATGTCTTTCCTAAGCAGTCCACATGCAGCAAGGGTTGCGAGAGAGTGGTCCATCTGCCACTCACTGGCAGACGGACGGAAGAAGAAGGCTTCCAGCAATCGGCCATGAAGATAGACTCTGCTGAATTCTAAATGATGCTGAGGAGATCCAGAGCCTGTATGATAGGGGCCCAGAAGAAGCAAAGACAGACAATGGAGTTTTGCAGGGGAGGAAGGTCCTGCAGACGAGCTGTGGGAATGCATACACAACCTGAATGTGGACCGAATCGACCATGGGGTCAGCTGCCTCCGGGACGAGAAGCTGCTGCAACGCTTGAAAGCGACTTGCCTGCCCATCACAGTTTGCCCGCTCTCAAACTATAAGGCAAACCCCCGGTCCACCACAATGGTGCATACATTTCATCTGCGCACCTGCCTCAAGCTGCTCTTCAGAATGCATTACCATGTGTGACTGGCAGTTGACCTTGCCACCCATGTGCACTGCCAGGACGAAAGTCGAGGAGAGGGGGGGGGGGG
>QAXI01000436.1:887723-900263 GCA_004335615.1 Chloroidium sp. JM
CCCCCCCCCCCCTTCCCCAGGGAAGCAATCAGGCACACTGCTTTTGTAAGCCTGTGGAGATAGCCCCATTCGTGGATGATGATAGACCAGGATGTGTGCGTCGTGCTGTCCTGTGCAACGACGAGTTGCGTGCAGAGGGCTGGGAGGGTGTGGAGGCAACTTGCTATCCTGGTGTTCATGGAATTCCTCATCTCCCCTGTCATGGATGTATGGCTATGGAAGCTGATGATGTTTCGATTATTCTTACCTGAAGCTAGCAACAGGAATGCGGGTGCAGCACTTACATCTCCTTAACGATTATGGAGGCTTGGAAAGGGGCTTCAGATGTCACCGTCCCCGTTCAAAAATCAGCCCAGCATCACGCCATAATCCAGCCTCCGCAGACCTCTCCTCGCCCCTGCTATGGGATAATAAATCCTCTTGCAGTCGCACAAATCAGGTCACCTCTTTGCAGATATTCAATGAAGCACTTTTGTTGCCCTCAGAAGCTCATCACTTTGAGGACCAAGAGATAAGGTCATGGCTTCATTGAGGGCGTTTCTCCTTTTGAAGACAAAAGTCCGCACTCAGCACAGACGCGCGCAGGTGCTGCGGGACAATCTGGGGAGTGCGCCGTGCGTGGCGGCGGCGTGCGGCATGCTGAGGCAGATGGCAGGCAAGGACGAGGTCAAGGCGGAGGTGGTGGGCAGCGGGGGGCTGCAGCTGCTGGAGCGGGTGCTGGGGGTGCAGGCGCAGAGCCCCTCGTGTATGGAACAGGTGAGTGACGGTCGAGCTCGTTTGTGGTAAATGCAATATTCTTGCGCATCGTCTGATCCCCATGAAAGAATAATTTACGCATGTCTCTGGAACGGATGAAGAAAGCTGTCCCACATGATAATGCTGGCTTGAATTTCTGTTGTCCCAATTCACCGTCTCTTCTCCCCAATTCATGTTTCTCCATCAGGAGAAATGCTCTCTTCCAGGAGACACTTGAGCCGCTGTCCCTCAGAATGGAAGTCTTTATGCAAGACTTCGTGTAAGAGTTGTGCACACAAACGTAGTCTCATAACTGTGGGTATCTACATTGGAAGGGCGACTCCATCTGCAGGCGCTGGGACTGTTGACGGCAGTGACGCTGCGGTACCCTGAGGCATGTGCAACTGCCATGGAGCTGTATATTCCTGCTGCCGTCCTAGAGGTACAATCCCTGCTTCAAATGGCGGTGCTGTTCCTCGCAGTGTGGTGTCATTCGGTGCAAGCTGTCATTTGGATCAAGCTGGCCCCACCCGATGCAGTCTTTGGTTAGTGCACTGCCCAGGACAGTTGCACCAGGCAAAGGTAGGGGCAGAATGCATATAGCCTCTGTTCTCCCAAAAGGCAAATCTGTGGCAGCCTTCCATTCTGCAAACCATCTCTCCTAGCTGAGAAGGCAGAACAGCTCCCTGAATGCGACAGGCACTGGGTCTGACAGTGTGACTGCATGGCAGGTCATGGAAGTCCAGCAGCAGCAGTGGGTGCAGCGCCAGGCCTGCATGGCCCTGAGGAACCTGGTGGCCAGGAACACCGAGTTCCGGCCCACCCTGCTGGACATGGGTGCAGAGGAGGCGATTAGGCGGGCCAGGAGCAGCTACCCCCAGGCCTGCAGGGACGTGGGAGGCGCCGCCCTAAGGGACCTAGGCCTGGCCAATTACAATGACTAGCCAGTCCTGCCCGGATAAGGATGGGTGGATAATCATGCACCGCTGCGATGATTGCCGTGCTCTCCATTGGCACTGTATCATTTGAGGATGACAATTGTAGATTGTGGGACGTTTGGAAGGGTAATCTGCTTGCTGCAATCAACCTGCCATGCTTTGCTGTGGTACAGACACTCTAGTGAACAACGTGTTGGAACAAATCCTGAATCTGTGGAATAATTGGATACCAAGAACAGATTGGAAGATCATGCCAAACCAATAGGATGGCACATAGCTGTGTTGTGTTTTTTGAGGAGCCCACCATATTATTGTGGATAGCAAGAGATTGCTGGAGGGTCGCAATTGCAGCTATTGCAGGTGACGGAGCAGTCAACCCTGTTCTGGCCTTGACCCCTGCTCTCAATAGATGCAGGGATGATGCAGTATTTCAAAGACCTAGGCTATCGTTCGCTTCTCCAGCAGGTCTAAAATTCATTTACAGAATTCATTGCTCAAACAAAGTTGATAAAGTCATTAGCCTCATGACCCTAAACAAAGCCATACACCATGAATTTGTAGTCAGGATCTGATATATTTGGGAAGTAGTTGATGAAGATCTCTTTGGCATCTTCTGCAATTGGCTGCTCTGCACTTTGGACAATGCATGCGCACATCTGCTGCCTACTTCCGTTTGGCCGCCCCCTGCGTCCAAAGGCATGATCTTTCACCTTGTTCAGAGACCAAACACTACAGGTTATTCGTGCGCGCAGTAATCAATTGTCAGATCAGCTACATTGCATTCCATTGAAAGGTCAAACAGCACAAAGCTTTCCCCTCCTTCCCAATAAGAGCAACAACAAATCCAAGCTAGAGTCCCCACTCTGTCTTGCCTACAGTGCTTCCTGCAAAGATGCGCTGACTCTGCTTCTCAGCGAGATTTTACAAGCGCGACCTCCGTGGTGCACTGTGATTGCACATCATGTGGATGCAAACTACTATTCGATCTTTCATACAGCTCCTCCAGAGACTCACCATCCTATGTCCAGGCCCTCATCCTTGTGGTTGCATAGGTCCAGGTAGGGCAACATGGCCGGCTCCTCCACCTGGGGACCACCCTCCCTGGGCACCACAGACTTGTAGCACCTGCTCTGCACCTGCACACCAGTCTCCTCATTGGCCTGAAAGTACCTTTGGTGATGTGTCTCTCACTTTCCACCATTCTGTGAAAGAATATGTCACACCTCTCAGTCCTGGCACTGGGAATTTAGAAAAAAATTTGTTTCCAGACTCGGTGTAGGGGCATTGCAGAGCAGTAATTCCCTGGAATTTAACAGCATGCAAATGCAGGTGCAGATGAGTGATGGACATCAAATTTTGTGAAGGCTTTGTGCTAGTGTGCTGGGGAGGGGTGTGGCAGGGTGCGGAAGGATACCATGCCATACCCCCACTGAACTTCCGCCAGACTGAGCTTCAGGGAGGCTCCAAACTGGGTGTGCAGCTTTCTGGTCACATCCACGGCCGTCTTGGCGGTCTTCTTGAAGTGACCTTTCCCGATCTGCGCCCCTGTGTTGGAGAGACAACATTGCTTTGGCATGCTCAGATTGGCTCGCAGAGATGTGGCAACCAGTGTCTTTCAGTATTTATGTGACTGGCTGAGATTCTCGTTTGTTATGGCATCCTGATGTATATCCATGGATGCAGGGTTTCCAGTGGCTCAGGGAAGAAGCACACCATGCGCTTTGAGGGCAGCAGCTGCAACATTCGGCTTCATGGCCCAGGCACAGGGTATTTCGTGGGGCAGACTGCGGATGTAGGGCGCCCAAAAGCTGGAGTCCCCGCGCCGCCTCTCCATGGCCAGGAAGAGAGCCAGCAGGGAATTGAACCTTATCTGCATGTATAGATCCACAAAATGACTGGGGATGGCTTGTACATTTGCTGTGGTGCTGGAGTGACAGATCGAAGGCAAGGTGCTGGGTCTCATTTGTTTACTGTCGGCGTTTCCTTTCTTGAAAATCAGTGCAAAACTATCATGGACTGCAATTGGACAAGAAAAGTTGCCACTTCTCTTATTTTTTAGCAATGCATGCCTGCAAAGAACGCTGGACGGAGCATGGCGCAATTGCTTTGCATCCTGCCAGAAAGAGGTAGGGTGCCCTGCAGATTTTGCCCCTCCTTGTCTGCCTTCAGACTCTTAGACGACTGATGCAGCTCTTTCATCTCACTGATGACAACATAAATGAGAAATTTGCATTCTTGTGCGCTGTTTGCCCGCCCATGACCCCCACTAATCTTTCTCTTCCACTCCTGCAAGTTTCGTGCGTTCTACTCTCCAAAATCATTACAGGATGATGATGATGCAGAAAGGCAGACCTTGTCGATGCTGTGGCTGGAGAGCACAGTGGACAGCCCTGTCTTGGCGACCTGTGTATCTATGACCAGGCTCTGCGGCACTATGATGACTGCCTCAGTGTCGTTCAAAACTCCCAGCCTGTCCTTTGCAATCACCCCCCTGCACAGAGTCGTTTTGGTCTGATCCTCAACTGCAATCACACATGGCTCTTACCTGTGTTGACACATCAAATTAGATGTTCCCCTTCCACTTCCCCCCAGCATTCATCAACAAATACAGGAAACCACAGGAGCCCGTTCCTGTTGCTATCTCAGTGCAAGGGGGTTTGTCATGCGTCCCTCGCATGCAAAGCGCACAAAACTCCCTCCACATCATAATGAAGTGAACACTGAGAGGCATTGGTATGGAATCATACCGACCTGCATCCCAAGGTGGGGGAGGTGCCGATGTCCAGTGCCGTGTTGATGTACCCTCCATTGCTGCACACCCAGGCCGCCAGCGGCTCTAAATGGTTCAGCCGAGCATACTCGTAAGGTGAGACCGTGTCCTGCGCGTCCGAGGAGGGGTGCATGTTGGAGTCACCCTGTAGGCAAGGAAGGGTCGCCTCAAGGGGAGGTGGGTCGCCAGGGCACCATGTGTCGTCGTCGGGGGTGTGGGGTGGGGCGGGGTTGCCTTGGGCGGCAGCGTGGGGGTCATTGAGGTATTGGTTGGTCAGGTTTTGCAGGCGATGGGCTGGGAGTTCTGGGGCGCCTGCGGAGCCTGCAGAGGGATTGCTGGAGAGTGTGAGCAAAAAAGGCGTGCTGACTATCGGGCTGGCCACTACTGGGCAGTGCAAGATGGGATTGCTGTAGCAAATTCAATCATTTCAAAGCCTACGATCCCAAATTTGCAGAAGTCTCTGAGTTCGCACTCTCAGAAGAGCACTCTCGCAAGGCATGTCGCCTGCACCCCAGTCGATTGCCGCTTTTGCCAATTTGGAGACCTACTCAGCAATCTTGCAGCGGCTATAAGCGAGGAGCTGGTGTCAATAGATCTGAAGCATTTGCTGGTGCTCTTCAGCAGGGACTGCATGACGGGAAGTCGGGTGCAATACTTTAAATACCGGTGGAGCTCCGTACCGATGAGCCAGAGAGATAAAGATGAGCTGTATGTTATGAGAGATCCATCCAGGTTGAGGATGTCAAACCAAGCGACTTACATCAATTCGTGAAACCTTGGACTTCTTCAAAGGGACAATTCAATGCCGAATGCTCACGAGCTTCAGCATGCGCGCGCCTGGTCGGAGATGAATGTGTGAATGACGAGCGAGGGGGCCATTTCGTCAGAGCCGGCCACTGCGAGCTTAGTAGTGCCCGCTGTGCCTGGCATCTGGTCCTATACGCCCTTGAACGTCGATCAGATACGCTGGTACTACCTGAGGACTCCACTGTCCCTCAAAGGTATGGCTTTTGTGCGCTGGGAGTGACTTCTGAGTGTTTGGATGCTTGGTGCCTGTTCCCACCTTTACTGCACTACTCCAAATACCACACTGTGTCACATCTTTGCTTCCTCCTGGTACCACTGAGGTCAGCTATGTACCATGCTGGGACTGGAAGATCTGAGTGCCAATAAACCTCCTTTCATCGCAGCCCTGTACAGCCAGGACATCCTCCACAGAGCACACCTGCAGCGTTTCTGCACCACAGACAGCCGCGTCCTCGAGAAAGGCTTCAGGTGTGAAAGCTGCTGCAAAATATCTGGCAACACGTGATGTATGCAGCCCAAACCAACAAGCCTCTTGCATTTCCTGAACACCAGGACAAAGGCCCGGAGTCTCTAGCTCAAGGCTTGCATGTAACCACTCGTTTCCCCCTCCATGTATGACAGCACAGAAGTCCTCCCCTTCATGCTTCACAGACAACTTCCCTATGTGCAGGCCCAGGCAGGAGGAGTTGGAAAAGGTCTGGTGGGAGGAGCAGGCGGAACTAGGCCTTGCCGCAACCCCCCAGGGCAAGAATCAGCCCCCTCTACCGCCCCTACCTGAGGTTGAGGAAACCTCTGCCGGGTGGCAGGTCAGACCGTCTGCCTCCCTATCTGACACCCATTGACAGGGCAGCTGCTTGCTGCTGTGCCAGCCTAATGAGGAAATACAGAGCCTCACAAATTCTTTACTGACATTGCAACAAAAAACTTCAATACTGGCATTCCTGACATATGCTATTACACATGTCTGATTCGCCATCGACAATCATTTAATGAGGAATGCTACAAAAGGTCTCCGGCCAAAGAGACCTAAGTCGAGCGTCTGCCATTGTGCTGGCTTCACAAATCTTTAGATAAGGAATCAGAATATAGACTCACAGGCACAAAGAAAGTAGCCGGCCTCTCTACCGACCATCCATGCCTGGAACCAGAATCAATCGCTGGAGCCAGAGGCTGCTGGCCAGAAAGCCATCCTGCTATTCATTGTCATTGTTGCACAAGTCCATCCTACATCTGCTGCCCAGCCAGACTTCCCGTGCCTTCACGATGACACCTGCAGGACTACTTCCATGGCGGTGAGGAGGAGGTGGGTGTCATCGTGAGGGGTGGCCTGTACGAGGCGGACCTCAAGCAGCGGCGCCTCAAGGCGTGCTACTGGCCGGAGCCCTCCCACAGGATCCTGAGGGGCACCTGGTTCGTGGAGAAAAGCCCTGACTGGGTCCCCCTCAAGGTTAATTTTGCATAAATACTACAGACCACGCCCCTCTGAGGCTGCAGGGGCTCGAGGGCAATGTATAATGACATGAATGTCAGGCGCTTCTAGCTTTCGATGGGATAGGTGCTGGATTTGGGGATGGCCAGCTTGGCGATTGAGTTGCCTGCAACTCTGACTGCGATGGTTTCTGTGAGATGCAATTAAGCTTCATATGGCTGGTAACATTTGTCAAAATCCACATATGACACAAAATTTTCCCTGTCAACGAGTGTTGGAGGGTCCTTGAGCCATGCTCATTTACGCAGTCAAGATGACACCCATCAGTAATTGATCATATGGCAGCACAGTTCGAACTTTTCTAGCCTACCCCTACACACCAGTACAGGCTCTGAGGCTTTGTATGTGGGTCTTGCAGCAATCTCACGAGATTTTCAGAATCTTGAGACCTCACGAAGGCGTTTGAGCTGTGCAGGAGGCAGCTGCGGATGAGTTGGAGGAGGCGTACCGCAGCGAGGTGTGGAACCCCAGCAGGGGCAGGCTGAACGCGCAGAAGGGCATCCCCCTGCAGGCCGCGAAGGTGGACCTGCAGACCCTCACCAACGAGGCCAAGGTAGGGCCGTGCACCTTCGCCCCCCACCGACCCCTCCGCCCCTGCCTTGCCCTTGCTCCATCCCAAGAGATGTGATGTGCAGCTTCTGTGGCTTGTGGATGATTGTCACATCGAAAGTGTACACACGCGAACTGATGTGGTGATTTTTTCTTGATGGGGCGGCTGAAGACCTGTCATTGGGTTTGCACGCCTTTCCAGCAGGTCCCTCGTCAGAAGTACAAGATATGCGTGTTATGAGTGAGATGAATGATAATGATGGAATTGTAACTCCTTGATTCAGTGTTGAAGGACACCCAAAGAAAATGTGCACGTGCAATCTGCCAAATCTTGTCATGTGGCGAGCTTAAATACTCCCCCAACATTCTGGGAGCTACAGCGAGGTTTTTTAACCCCCGAAGAATAAAGTTGGCCCCCAAATGCTAATCCCTGCTGCCCATGCAATGCGATAAAGAGTGTTCATGGTATTGAGAAGGACAGAAACTATGGAAGGGATGGCTACTCCGGAGTATCTTGTGCTGGGAGGCACGTATACAAAGCTCCAAAGAAGCTAGAAAACAAACCAGCTCATGCAAGCCATTCACAAAGATTTTTTGCATCATTTCGCATCCCAGCCTTGCTCACGGCCGTGATTTGTTACATCACTGAACCATTCAGCCAAATTGGCGGAGCTAGGTTGATGTCCTGCAATATCCTCAGGGGGCCTCCCATTTTTGTGTTTCAGGGCTGGTTCGCTCTGTTTGCAAGTGAGAAGGAGATCTATCTGTGCAAGGACGACTCCATCTCTTGGCTCTCCAGGTTCAACCCCTTCCCCCACCCAAACCCTGTTTCACCTTGCAGAAGGGTGAATGATAGAGGTCATGCATGCCCCCTACGGACCTCCTGAAATTAGGTCAGTATGTCCAAGAATTGTGGGTCACAAATCACCTGCACTCCAATGTTGCAGCAATCCCGCAATGTGACCGCAACGCGGTGAGCCTGTCATACTGACTGTACTCAATGGCTGACAGCAGAAGCTGCTGTCCTCCTAGACTGGATCATTCATGCAGCTCTTAATTCTGGTAGATTGTGTCTCTCATCACCATCCCAACAGCTCACAATATGACTTCAGGGGCGGTAATGTACGAAGATTGTCTCGGCCCTGTGCTTGTTTTAAACATAATTTTTAGTGCTTTTGCCCTACAGGAAGCTGGTGAGCAGCTCGGGGCCCCCCGGGATGCGGCTGCGGCGGGGGTACGAGCCGCCGCCGAAGGGGGTCAGCGTGCAGGAGGCTGACCCCAAGGCGGAGGAGGCGGAGGAGGCGGCAGCCGCCCGGCCGGTCGACAAGCTGCTGCTGGTGGTGCACGGCATCGGGCAGAACCTGTCAGGCTCCAACATAGCCGGTGAGACTCCCCTGTGTTTGGATAGATTCTGCAGTACATCTTAAATGTATCTTCCTCTCTATTTAGCAGCATGGGAAAGTACTTGGTTCTGAAGATGCGCTGCATTCGAAAATTGTCCAGCTTGAATATCACCAGTTTCTTCATAGTTGAAGGGGGACCACAAGACACAAATTTGGCTGTCTCTTTCATAGCTCCGGCACGAATCTTCCAGAAGCTACCGTACTGTCAATGCAAGGTCAGCTGCTGTGGAAGCTGTAGTATAGTGCCATCACGGGCATCCTTCATTCCATTTGGTCCGTGAAATTAGCATCAGAATCGTCCTCACTGCTGAAACAATCCTCCCTGCAGCCGATGCAGCAGCAATCCGCCAGAATATGGGGAGCTTGGTCCAGGAGCAGGCAGCTGACAGGGAAGAGGGGCCCAAGGGTCGCATCGAGGTGCTGCCTGTGCAGTGGAGGAAGCACTTGAATCTAGATGTGACCCCCCTCCCCCCTCCCTTTTCCAACTTTCCAAGCGCTGCCGCAGGAGGTGACATAGTCGTTGATTTACTCAGGCTTTTGTGTTTGATCCCATGATGTACCTCTCCCCGTAGTACAGTTCACGCCCATCATGAGGGGAGAGGTATGGAAGTGTTGATGTCTGCCTGAAATATTGACTATCAGCTCAATATTCCTTTTCCCTTTCAGATCCACTAGTTCGCTCTTGTGAAGTTATCCATTCACGCAGGTCGACTTGATGGCAGAGGTGCTCATGCCCCCCGGGGTGCGGAGTCTACGTCAGATGCTGCACGCAACGGCCGTGGAGGTGCTGCTGTACCTCACCCAGCTGCACTGCCAGGAGATGCTGGACTCGCTGGTTGACTCCCTCAACATCCAGTACCAGAGGTTCCTGCAGCGCAATCCATTCTTCACAGTGAGCGCTTCCTCCCCCCTTTGGCCACCAAAACCCCCCCCGCCCCTCTATCTGGCTTGTATTCAAGATATGAATCAGAGTATGCACAAGTAACTTATTTGCTGCTGGGCTGCACATATATTTCAGCAGGCATCGAGAAGATTATCGTGGAAAAGAAGTCTAATGTGAATACAGAACAGGGTCCCCACTTCCCCACGAGCACTTCAGACGTTTGCACTCTTGCGTTCCTCATTGATTTATTCCTCTGCAACGTGGGGCATGAATTGGAAGCCAGGTTTCATTTTGATATGCTATCCTTTGCGCCCTTGCAGTCCTGAGATTCCCCCCTCCCTCTCCCAAGAAATACATGGCCCCTTCAGCCCTCTTTTGCCTTGCTGCCTGGGACCAAAGCAGGGCATGCAGCAGGCACAAGGCTCCTATTTTCCAGATTCAGTCGTGACAGTCGTTCTTGCCTTGTCGCAGGGCGAGGTCTCTATCCTGGCCCACTCCCTGGGCAGCGTGCTGTGCTACGACGTGCTCTGCAACCAGCCCCACCTGTACGCCAGGCTGCAGGAGAGGCGCCAGGAGAAGGCGGAGGCTGTCTCTAGCCCTGAAGGGGTGGCCTCGGCTGCGGGCAACCCCGCCCCTGCTGGCAGCTTGCAACCCCTCCAGAGCGGGGATCTGGATCCCAACTCGGCCAGGCAGGTGGGTATGTTGGGGGGTACTTGAAAGCAAATCAATGGGAGTCTGCAAAAGCATGATGCACGGATCATGCAGCATTGAGTGGGCATGCTTGATTGCTTTTATCCACTGTGGGAGAGATCTTCCAAGATGCATTGCAAATTCGAGGGGCTTCTCGATCCCCGAAGGCGAGGGACTGTTCACCTTCTGTCCAGAAAACAGGATTTCCTTGCGTGTCTGGCCTGATGAGGAAGATGCGCACTTGGCAGATTGAAGACTTGCACCTCCTTGTGATTGCTCGCAAACCATCCACTGCTTCTGACTGGGAAAGGCAGACACGCACAGGAGGCATCGCAGTCATGCAGAAGTCCTTTGGAAAACTGATTGATGCTTCAAGGTGTGCCGCAGGATGCATCGCAACCTATTTTCCCTTCCAACTCTGACGCCTCTCCCTCAGCGACAGATCGCAGCCCCGGAGATCCTGGGCAGGCCATCAGCTCTGACCTTACCGACCTCACAGATCTCGCATCTGCCAGCGGTGGTACCCCGGCATTTGGCTCAGAGGTCAGCCTCTTTCCCCTCCACTCGTCACCCATACGCCTTCTTCAGCGAGTCCTTGATACCTACTATCCGTTGGGTACACTTCATGCCTGACTCTTTTCAACCTGTTGCTGAAATGCAACCACAGGGGCCTGGACAGATTCCGTTTCTATATCCCGGAATCTCACTTGCTCTTGGAATTTTACCTTAAATTCATCTTGACAAATAATCAGAGGCTATGTCTCTTCAGAAGAGATACTGCCCTTTAGGTTCATACAACAGTTTGGGCCTTTCAATTGTCCCCATGAACCACCCCAAACCTGGTGCAAAGGCAAATGTGGCAACTCCCTGAACATTGCCACGTTCGCTGTTGTGGAAAATATAGGTTATCAATCCAGTACTTTTGAGATTGGTATGGTCCAGAATTGGCAGAATGCTGTATGTGAGTGTTTGATACCTCACATTGCCGTGTGCAGCTTGGGCAGACATCTTTTTGCCTTTTGGGTTTATCCCGTGTGTCTCTTGATTATTCCATCTGATTTGTGGGTTGTTTTTCATTGGAACATAGACTTGTCGTAACATCTTCCGGAAGACTTTGTGAATAAAGACAGAGAGCAAGAAGACGAGAAGACTCCACACCTGGGCAGCTGTGACCGGACCCATCACCCCCACCAGTATACATTCCCTGGGGTAAGGACCAGTGTCTTGCAGCTGGAAGGCCTGCGACGGGAGAACCTGCGCCTCAAGACGGAGCTTGCGGCTGCCAGGAGGGGCAGCGGTCAGCACGGAAACCCCAACCCCTCGCCTGAGCCCGCCACTGCCAGCCTGGCGCCCCCCGTCACCGTCAAGGCCCTCCAATTCCCTGTCTCTAGCTTCATAGCCATGGGTGACGCCCCCTCCATGATCGTTCTTGGCTTCTCCCGATGTATGAAAAGGAAGGGGTGTTGGTTCTCGGAAGAGCCAGGCATTTCCTGGAAAAGGAATGAGCGAGTATCTTCATGTTCGAACGCCGCTAGCCTTCTCGTCTGCTCACTTGGTTCCTCCCTTGGATTTGCGACGTCATGGCAATCTTGCTTGAGACACAGTCCCATACTGGTATATGGAACTGCAGAGACAGATTGCCATTCGGAAGGTGCTTCACTTTAGCAAACCATGCCACAGAGTAGACAGATAGCCGAAATCCCAGAAATGAATTCCTGATTGTCAGCTACTGCCACTGAAGGAAATCCAATCCCAGCCACTGGACTGCACCCGCTTCCAGCAGACTGCTCGAAACAGCACATCCTCAATCCCTAATGATCATCTTCCGTTCCTGCTGCAATGGTCACAGAGCTGAGAGGCGTGTGAGAGGCAGGTTCTCCGCTGGGCATCTTTCTGACTCTGAGGAAGGTCAACCCGGCCAAGGGGCGGTGCCTGGGGGGGCGAGAGGCGGCGCGCCTGATGATTGGGGACGCCAGCCTGAATGCCGACGGGCTGCCGGCTGTGGAGAGGCTGTACAACCTGTACCACCCCTTTGACCCCGTGGGCTTCAGGTCAGTGGCTGCTGCTTGGAAACTTTGGAGAGTGGGAAGCTTTGAAAGAGAGGGCCAGAGCGAGAAGGCAGGGAACTTGTAAGATAAGCTTCTGCTTGGATGGAGGGGGTGTGAGAACCAGTGATGGAGCCTCGATGAAGGGTGTGTCAACCATGGTGGTGAAAAAAATAACAAGAGGGCCTCGATTGCCTTTGCAACTCAAATTCTGGAGCAGAGATTTGCTGT
>QAXI01000436.1:929851-992711 GCA_004335615.1 Chloroidium sp. JM
CCCCCCCCCCCCTCCCCCGCCCCCTTCTGTTGGTGGGCAGGCATCTGTGAAGGGCAGGGTCTGTAAACCCCTTTGCTTCGATTTTACAGATTGAGCCTGACTCGTACTGAGCTGGTAGGCTGTCCTGTGCAGTTGCGGGAAGCAAGAGGGGAGAGCTCTTAAGCTGACTGAGCGAAGGTCATTGCGCCTGGCAAAACACCCCACTTTATTGCGCATATGTTCTTCCCAAGAGTATCCCAAAGCCAAACAGGCACAGCAAACCTTGTCACACATCCGGAGCTGATTTACTCGATACTTTGATGTTCTCCTGGAGAGGCTCACTCTCAAAAGTCTTCCTGAAGAGTGCAAGCGTCTCCGGCTCCACATCCTTGTACTTGTCCCAGTCCACCGTGATTGCCTGCCCCAACAATGAAGTTCAGAGGCGAGAAATGGAGGAGGATTTCTCCTTTGTCACCCTGAACAAGTCATCCACATGAATGACACAAATAGCTTCTTGTGCTGTTATAAATCACTCTGCTTGGACAGATACTGAGTAGCCCTATGTGTGGAGTGGTGCACACTATATGGCAGGCTCCTGGACGAAAATCATGATTCACCTTTTCCTCGGCTCCTGCTTTGTTCTGCACTTCGGCATACGTTGTACGAAGTGCAGACAGCTCCCGCCTTCCCTCGTCCGAGCTCACAAGCTCTTGCAGGGCGTCCCAATCTAGCGATTGTGTTGCTGCCTGAGTTTCGGCGAACCGTTGTTGTTGTGCATTTCGCAGGGCCTGCAATCATGAGATCAAAATCTTGCTGTCCTGTCTTGACAGCCAGCGTTGACAGTCATGATATACATTTCAAGTGAGTTCTCCAGTGCAGCATTTGCAGGAGCTGATGAGCTGAGTCTCTCGCCTTTCTTCACCAAGCTGATCAAACATCATTGAGATATGAACACGGAACAGCTTGGTACCAGGAGTAGCATTCTTTCCTGCCCTACCTGCTTGCTATGCCTCAACAGGCCACTCGCCGCGTTCCTGAGCATGATGTGAGGTCGAAGCCAGCCACGCTCCCTTGTTGATTTCGCTGTTTCTCCTCTGCAAATGCATTCAGCTGAACCCCAACTGAACCCTAGTATCTGAAGGCCTTTCCCAGTTGACTTCTTGCCCTGAAACAAATGTCAAAGCGCTTGTAAGAGCGTTCATTGCATCGCGTCAAGGCTCAAGACTGCTTCAATCTATTGCCGCATTCAATTGAGTTACCAAAATCTCACTGTACTAGGTTGCCAAAAACTGCAAAGACCACAGGCAGAGCAAAGCAGATTTGTCTGTTTCCACTGATACAAGCGTTACATCATGGACAGCGCTTACAGGTGCCTACTTCAACTGTCCACCTCCAGACCTTGCACTGTCTGAGGAGTATTCACACCCTGCTAATGATTGCACGAGGAGAATCATTGACTACATCTCACCCCCTGATTTCCGTTTAATGAATATGACGCTCGCAGGAGCAAGCACATGTATTCCCCTAGCTACTATGATGTGCAGCCCAAGGAAAGCCAGGTACTCAAATGGCCACGACGCTAGGATCCATTCCACGGTGATCCTGGCATCACATGAACTGGTCCCTTTCGGCAAATACAGCCAAGATAACCCTTTCAAGTTCTCGTTCACAAGAATCAGGCAGCTACATGCTCACATCCGGGGACTCAGAGCTGTTCTCCTGCAGGCATACTCAGGTCCAGGATATGGTGAGCAGAAGAAGTCCTGGCATCCCTTCCAGCGAGGGAACCCCAAATACCCCTCAGGTGAAAGCCTGCAATCGCTTGCAGCACCGTTCAGGACAGAGCAGCGCATTCTGCCAAGCACTACCTCACATGCTGGTGAAGTTGCTGCTTTGGTGCACTACTTCACAGAAGTCTGAAAATTTAATCGGTCCTCATCACACTGAAGACTAAAGATTCCAGCAAATAACTGATGAACAGTCCAGTCTTGCTGCAGCTGATGATCTGCTGATGCAGCATGAGGCAGAGTTCCTCAGAAACCACACTCGAGAACAGGTGTCCCCATCCCTTGCATGATGAAGAATCTTTGAACCTCAACCAGAATTAGAGCTCACTTCTGAAAGTATGGAGCAGTCGAGCGTTTGGAAGACTGATTTTCCTTGATTGAAGGCAAGTAGACTTGAGAAATTCAGATCCCTCCCAGCTTCACTGGTCTATTATGGCAGGGCAAATCCGCATTTCTGCAAAATCTTTCCTCCAAATTTTGCGAGCAGATAAATTTTCGATGAAGCACATTTATATCAGGGCCTTGCTAGTGTTCGGTCCACTTTGTATTGCAGCTGATTGTGGCGCAGCAATGTCTAGACTTGCAATTATGATTGGTACACTGGTATTATCACAAGGCTTGAGGGGCCATCGTGTGGGCAGGAAAAGGAGATCGGACATCTGAAGAAGCGGCTCCAGACGCGTGATCAGCAGCAGGCAGACCTGCAGGCCAAGTGGAACTTCCATAGCTTCAAGTATCAGCTCCTGATCGACATGGTGGGGGCTTACTCCCACCACCCCTTCCCATTCCCCCCCCTTCCCCAACTCGGCCCCTGTCATGGCAGGTGCGCCACGGAATGGCTGTCAGCCTTTTAAACTGCCCACCATCAGAAAGTCAATACAGTATCTGTCATTCATCTCAGTCAGCCACAGCTCAATCCCGCCTGCCACCACTGCAATGGAGTAGAATGTTTCCTCCCACGGCAATTTGCAGCGGAGAAACAACACTGTCAGGAAGCAGCTATGTCAACCTCTGCTCTGGGAAGTGACATGGAGCAATTTCTGGGTATTATGGAGCTTGATACTGCAATTTTATTTGCAGTGGGCGATGAGAGTCTTGGACAACGAGTCGGAGGGCGGCGAAGAAGAGGAATACTGAGGACAGGGATTTACATCTGCAGCCCCGCAAGCATTTATTTGCAAGTGTGGCGCTTATTTGAGGCTATCAAATTAGCCTCAGTGAGCTTTACTGCAGCTTGGCACTGGCCTGGCGGTGAAGGCACGCATGTCAAAATGGAAGGACGTGCTGCCCTCTAATGAGTCCATGTATTCTGTCAAGATTGACAGCCAAACTTTCCTGAATGAAAGGAAAGAATGCATTGACAGCAGCATTTTCCAGTATCACCCAGAACGTCCTTTTATTTTCACTCATCTCGAGGTTACAAGATACTTGATTCAATCATTCAAGAGTTGTTCTTTGTTCCTGGCACACCCCAAAAAAAAATGCAAATGGACCAGGATGGGTCCAGAAGTCAACAGTTTACAGACCCTGCCTACACACAGGTGGAAACACTAAACCAAGCCATGTTTGTACAAAGTTTCAGGAAATGGCAGCTTTGACCACAACCGTTCCCATATCAAAATTGAAATGGCTCCTGCATCAGGCCTCAACACCTTGGCAATGCCTTGACACGTCGGGACGCCATTCTCAGATGCTGGCTTACATTTCAAACAACAACACGACAATTGAACTCCAATCAAAACATCCTCTTCGTCAGAAAACACCTTTAGGCTAATGCAACGCAAGGGAAGGAAAGGCTGGAGGCTCCGACACACAAGAGTGTGTTCAACGGGAGGACACAGCGTCTCCAGGCGCCTGCACCCTCGCCCTGGGCCCTGGCTGCGACTCGGGTTGGCTGTCCTCCTCTGAATTGGCAAAGACAGCCTTCAGGGCTTCCACCGCTGCTGACAGCGTGGAGTCTCCTCCTGCATCCAAGTTCAAACTCTAAACATATGGCGATGTTACATTCTGCAAATTGCCATTATCACCACCAGTCGTACTGTCACCTGAAGTGCTTGGACATAGGTCTAACATGTCGAATGGAGGGAGTACGACCAATTGAGGTGTCCAACATGTAACGAGCAACCCCCCCCCACCCCCCCTTTCACTGAGAAATACAGAAATATTTCAACTCCTATAGAGGAAGATCTGCTTTAAGAACAGAGCAGATTGTAACAAGGACGAACGCCAACTTTCTGTGAAGCTGTGTGTCACCTTGTCTCGTTGCCACTGCAGCCCTACCCCTTCCCCTGGCCCTTCCCCCCGCCCTGCCGCCTCGGGCTGGCAGCATCCCTGCACCCTTCCCCCTCCCAGCGGGGCCCTCCTCGGCAACCACAGGCGGGGATAGGGTTATGGGCACGGCTAGCGGGGGAGGTGGGCGGTGGCCGTTGTGAGGGGGAGGGCCCTGAGGGGGAGGGCCAGGGGGTGGGTGAGGGGGTGGAATCCCCTGGGGTTGGTGGTACATCCGCTGGTGCTGGGGCGCTCCGTTCCTCTGGTACTGGAACTGATCGAAACGCCTTCACAGCAGATTCCCCATCCTTGCATGCTCACTGAAGAAGATTATGCTTGTAAAGCATCACTGTGATGTTGATTGGGTGGTGTTCTGTCTCATGGGGGGGACCCCACAAGATATGGATCAAGCTCAGCACCCAAATGTGGCTGTGAACAAACATATTATGGGCTTGATTTTCTGTTGCTGTCCAACTATTATTTCTAGCAATTTTCTGTTGCTGTCCCAACTATTGATTTGTAGCAATTTCTCCGCACATTCCGTGGTCTAGCCAGCTTCAACAGGCCTTGCAGCAGATCAGCACTTTGCCATGGACAGTCTCATGTGGGAGCCAAGCCAATCAAGAATACCAGAGCAACATGTCTTTACAGAATTAAATAAAGGTTGTAAGTATAGTTTGTGTGTCCACATGGACGCATCCAAAATTTTGGAAAGAGAGATAAACAGTGACCACCTGTCAGGCCCATCCGAGACAAATCCCGACGAGCTGTCCGAATCGTTGGGCCGGTTGCCCCAGCGCCCACTCCTGCCCGCCGGCTGCCTCACCCTGCCCCTGCCCTTACCCCTCCCCCTCTGCGCCGTGAGAGGAAGTTGCGGCTTCTCGGGCGGCTTCCTCCCTTTCTTCTTCCCGTGCTTCTGCCCGCCTGCCTTCGAAATGGCCTCCAACACCGTATCCAAAGCACTTGGTGAGGCCCTCCTTGCAGCATTCCGAGGCTCGTCTTTACGCTTTGCAGCGCTCTCGAGCGGCTCTGTGCCTCCTGGAACTTCGGCCGACGCCTCTTCAAGGCCTGCTGTGTGGCGCTCCGCCGGTTTCAAGGCCTCGGAGGCGGTTCCTTGAATAAGGCCTAAGTCACTGTCCCGTGCATCCCGCGGCTCGGCGCTCTCAGATGCACCGCCGCTCTGTCGGGTTTCCGTCTCTTGCGGCATGGCATCCCAAACCACAGCTGGGAGAGCATCGTCTCTTCGCGCTGGGGAAGGGCCCTCTGCCTGTACCCGGTGATCTGGCAATGGATCCGGGTTTCTCTGTGAAGGCATCCTTCGATGCTCCGAATGCGCCGGGGCTGCCTGACTCTGCCGTGAGTTCCCGTTGGAGAGATGGTCTGTGGCAGCTGCTTCCCGTGGTCTTGTGTTTGGGCCAGGTCTTGACGAGCCACCTTCTTCCTCGATAGGCCCCCCAACCGCAGCCTGCCTCTTACCTGCCCCCTGAGGCTCAGCGGGTGGTGACTCTGAATTGCGGCCGTCTGCGTGGACCCTCCGCCGTTTCGGATTCGGCGGATCATTGATGGCGGCGGACTGAACTGGAGGCTGCGAGTCACCGCGAGGGGCTCCGAGCGGGGATGGGGCCCTCTTCTTTGCACCCTGCTTGCCGGCTGGCGAACCCCTCTGCCGTTTGCTGGAACCCGGTTGGAGATGAGAGGGGGATCCCCGGAGTTGGCTTTGCTGGGGAACTGCCTCCTTGGGAGCCGCATCTGATTGGCTGATCAGCCGGGCGGAGCTGCGGGTTTGCGGCGAGGTGTGGGTGTGCGGTTCCATCTCCTGGTCTCTCTCTCTTACACCCTCCGAGGGGCCAGGTGAAGCCTGCAGGGAAGCAGAGCTGGTATGCCAAAGAATGGGTGAGTTGGCAATGTTACTCTGATATGCTCTATTGACCTTGGAAGCACCATGTGTTGAAGTCCAGATTCAGCTTCCCTGAAAGCTTCCAAAGGGGATGTTAGTGTCAGTTGCCGGCTTGCGCTGTTTGCATGCTCCTCTCAGCAGATTTACAGCTCTTCATAGTGCAGCCAAAGTTTAATGGGTAAATGAGGGGAGATTTGACTCGCAGCAGCGGCTGCAAATAAGTATCAAGAGATTCCTCAGGCTTTTCAAAATTTTGCCCGACAAAGTTGTTGTCCTGGCAATTGGCATTAGACAACAATGAGAGTGGAAGACTTCGGAGACCAAAACGGGAAAAGGTCCACGCTGCCGTCCCGCCCAAACAAATAGAGAGCAATTCCACATAATTTTTGGTTTAATGTTCCCTATGTACATGATTCACGGAACCTGACCTGGTCTCGACCTTCAGGTGTATCACTGGCAGTCTGCATGGTTGCTGACTCCACATTTCGGTGAAATGACTCAGGGACAGGAGGTTGCCCAGAAGCTCCTGGTTGCTCTTCCCTGACCTCAGCAGCTGGTGGAGCTGCAGTGCCTGCAAGAAGCCTTGACAACGGTCATGGCAATTTGGCAGGAGTACCATAACGCATCTGGCAGCTGAACCAGCAATGAGGTTTGGAGGGGTCTGGGGTTTGGATTGGTCAGGAAGCATACCCCCAGGGGGTGGGAGGCCATTGATGCTGAAACTGCTGTGTGAGTCCAAACAAACAATGAAATGGCAAAGCTTCTTCCAATCATGCGCACAACCATCTTGTTGATGTGATTGGGCTGGTAGTGTAGTGGCATAGCTACAGGGATGGAAATAAGCAATGCCTTGCTACTTTTCGCCTTCAGCATCTACTCCACAAAAGAAAGCGCAAAGGCTTCAGGTTCTGGGTTAAAGGGCAGAGGTGATGGAGTCTGGCCAAAAAGCCTACCTAAACCACTTGCTTCATCCCTGCCGTCCTGAGAGGGAGGCTCGGCCTGCACAGGGGGAACTGCCTGGCCCTTTCTGTGCTCTGAAATGCACGCAGCCTCCCCTGGTCTCTCATGCTGGAGCATCTCTTGCCTGCAATCCAATTGCAGACATGCTTTAATATGGGCATGATCATGGAGAACAACATTTCTCTTCTCCTCTTACATATGCGGAATCCTCAGACCAATAATCTTGCGTGTCAGATGAGCTTGAGCGCTTTCAAGGCAAAATTTGAGGAAGCAAATCCCTGCGCACCCCGCCAATTTGCCGCTCAATTAGCTTGTAGGTGCATATGGACAAAGGAGAGTTTCCATAAATGTCTGTTCATACCTTACAATACTGGTTGTCTCTCCAACTTACCACCCCCTCCCATTCTTTTGCCACGGGAAGGGGCAGATGTGATCAGTTGCTGCCTACCCTCCCCTCTGTCCCTCAGCTTGTTCCTTTCAGGAATCACGGGGGTCAAATTGGTCAAGACCAGTGACTCACTGTTGGACCGGTGTCCTGCCTGCCGCAGGGGCTTCCCCACCCAACGCACGCCGCAGCTCCACCTGCTGCTCCTCCAGGAATCGGGCGGCCCTCTCAAGGTCCTCGATTCGTGAGTCGATTGCCCGTCCGAGCCCCACCAATTTCCCCTCCTCCGCTGCCACCCAGGCTTCGCGGGCCAGCAACTCCCCCTCCCTGACGTCCAGCGCAGCCCCAGCATCCCCACCCCTCGCCTCTCGGCGCGCAGCAACGTCCGCCTCTCGTGCTGCCAAGGCCTCCTCCTGCATGCCACAAGATACAGTCATCTCCTTCGCTCACCAGACATGAACAGAACAGAGCGATTGAGGGTGAACGGTGGTCTTTCTGCGGTGTTTGGATTTCTCACCGCGGAAAAAAGAAAGTATTTGTTTTAGAGCAGAGCCCCTATCAGCTCATGAACAATTCCGAGGTGGCAGCAGGCTCACTCTTGCAGGACAATTGGCCAAATCAAGCAGCAATACCCAGAGCAAAGGTGTTCAACGTGCATATTTTGATGTGTCTCATGAGACCTTTTCACCTCTCACCCCCACAACTTTGTACAAACGCACAAAAAGCATGCAGGATGTCCATCATCCTTCGGAGTTAGATGGGAATTCCTTGCTGGAGCTTTGGAGGTGTTACAATTCTGTCTTTGGAGCCCTGCGTCCGCTTTTCTCTTACTCCATATCTTCGAGGATCACTTGGTTAAAGGTGGGAGGTTCAAGAAGGAGCTACAGGGAATTCACCCTATATCCCAGACGCTTGGCGGCGGAATTCAGCTCCACCTCCCGCAAGTCATGTGCAATCTCTTGTGCCTCCGCCTGCCGCTCCAGCTGCCTCTGCTCCTCCCTCAGAGCTTTCTTGCTGGCCGCAATGCCCTCCAGGGCTGTCTGGGCCTCGCAACGCTCCTTGGCTTGGCTCTCCAGGTCCAGCTCCCTAAAACATGATGCTTCTTGTGGATTTGCTAATATACTTGCTATATACACAGCATGTGATTGCTGATCCCATTTCTCTCCACCCCACCTTCCCTTCCTCCCCTCCAGGGACCTCCCCTCCTTACTCAAAGCGTGATTAAGTCAGTCAGGAGTAAGGACTCGTCGAACTCATGCTGCAGCGCACCCGGCAGGCCTTTATTACCCTCGCCTTTTAGGGGGAGGAGGGTTTTGAGGCAAGGAGTAGCCAGGACATCACTGAAGTCATTGCTGCTTTATGTATTTTTCAGGATGTTCGCAGAGCTCTGTCAGCGCGGGTGAAGCAGGTGAAGCAGGTATCAGCACCTGGATTCTCATAGAAATTTTGAAAACGGATCCCCTCCAAAATGTAGCACATCTGAGTTCTTACAGCATATGATATCATATTCTGGATAAATCTCGAAATCCATTCTTGTATTCAATGGGCAGTGGACGCGACCATGGCCTACGAGGTCATGTGAAAGACGAATAGGCGGTCACCACTTTCGAAGCTGGGCTGCAGCGGCCAGATTCTCCTCATGATTCCTTCTCGCATTCCTTTCCAGCGTCTCGATCTGTCTCAGCCTGCACACCAATACCTAGGATGTTCTGAAGGTTTCAAACCTTGTACTGGAAATCTTTCAAAAAATTGATGCGCGAGAGCAACCAGTCACCTCTCTGCACATGCCTTCTCCAGTTGCTGGAGAAGGGCCCTTCCCTCCCAGTCACTGGGGAGGGGGGCATCGTCTCCAGCCATGCACCTTTCACCTGTGTCAGACTACATGTAATTGCTAGATTGCGTATCGAAATTGTCCATGCTCAATTTCGAGACTGGCAAGCGACCTCGCAGAACTAGAAATTCTGAAAATTTGGGGGATCAATTCAAAGATGTTCACAAGCTGTCATTCCATCTAGTCATTTGGAAAAGACTAGAGTCCCAATTCCCAAGCTTGGGAGTTTGACATTGTCAGATCAAAGCATGCAATCTACTGAGGAGATAATGTCGCAGCACATAGGCAAGCGTAGCCTCATGGAGGTGCAGCAAGAATATACTGAACTCGCATGCAAAAGAGAACAAGAATGATACTTGGAGAGAGGTTTGTACATGTTGCTACTCACAGGTTGACACACAATGCAATTGCAAATTTCTACAGCATCAATACACCCTCCTGCAGAGGGCCATCCCGTCACCAATCGCCACAAGGCTGCAATCCACCCTGCTGTCATGCATGAGCTGGTCATTGAATTGCCGTATTGCAACAGTGGTCTTCCTCTGGTCCTGCAGGGAATGTACACACTCATATTGCTGCAGAGTTCGAGCTAATAAACAATTGATCATTTTGGACGTGTTTGAATTCTAAGGAGTCTCTCATCCAAGTCACAACTACCATCAAATGCCCCATCCCGCTTCTTGTGCGGAGCCAGATCAGCGAATCAGGAGGAGTTCTAAGATATTGACAAGCAGTCCACTCAATTTGAAGATCAACAAACACCGACGACAGAATACAAGATGTTTGTAGCATCCACATCATTGGAAGGCTGAGGCGTTTTGCAACAAAAGTTTATGCAGGACTGGTACATTAAGGGTGAGATGTCGATGTTGCATACCTGGGGGTCTGCCACCGCCCCATACCACAGCATATTGTCGTACACCACCACTCCCCCAGGCCGTACTAATTGCAGCAGCAGCTCGTGATAGTCTGGGTATCCCCGCTTGTCTGCATCTGCAAGAGCAGAAATTCCATCAGCTGTCAGGAAACGAAATTGACATGAGCTGAATATCTTGTGTCACCAGCATAAGGGCTGTCAATACAGGTCCTGGTCCTTGCAAGCAACAGCATCACTGCTTCATCTGGAAGGCTTATCTGGCTTCGGCAAGGACAACCTAATTTCACAACCTTTTGCTCTATTATGGGAGGATTGCTGCAATTAGGATCCCCTGTAAGTAAAGACAAGCGCGCTATAAGCTATAAGCTTGATAAGATGCATCCAAATCAATGCAAGACGCACAGGAAGGAAAAAATTCACACGACCTGGGTTCAAGACCAGTTGATTGATCATACAAAAGCAAGAAACCATTTTGTGAATCTCTGTCACATACCATCTCAGCAGGACGCTGAATAAAATTAGCAGCCCTATTGTGTTTGGCCCAAGAGAAGGATTTGCAAGTTTTCAGTGAAGCCATGCTGGGGCTGAAGATGAGGAACAAGATGATGGGGGAACGCACCTACAAATGCAAAATCGAAGGAATCCTGCTGTCCATCGTCCAGCAGGGACTGTAGCGTTTGCAAACCTTTGCCCAAGCGCAGGTCTACCTGCAGCATCAAAGCAGGGCTGAGCGATCCAGGAACCAGGTATCACACACAATACCATCCCCTCAGATGACACCCACCCGCTTTTTGATTGAAAGCACAGCGATCGCTCCATCGTCAAGCCCCACAGTAGAATGTGAGAGGGAGGAGGGGTCAAAGGAAACGGACGTGGTGACAGGGCATTTACAGTTTTGTTTCTTGGTTTTCCACCCATTTATGATGTCCTGATAGGGTATTGCACGTTAAGAGATAAGAGTTGCTCTCAGGCATGACTCCGTCTGGGAAGAAGAAATCGAATAGAAAGAAGTGACTCAGGGAAGAACCTTGTGCGACACAGCAGCTGCCTTACAGGCCGCCCTGGCCGCCGTGAGCGGTCGCTCATCGGATTCGCACGCCACCAGCGTCCCACTGCTGCCCAGAGCCTGCCCACAATTATTCTCTAGGCAGGCCCCTAGCAGTTGAAGTTGCATGGGAAGTGCTCTGTGAACCTCGGCCAACAATTGCACTTCCCCTACACTGTTTCTCCATCGGCCCATGGGGAAAATTGTGCATGTATCGTTTTGATGAGGTATTCCACACATGAAGACATCCCGTGAAGTTTTTTAACAAGCTTTGATCCTGAATGAGCTCAGAAATTCTGGGAAGGCACTCCTGTGAACTCTCCAGCCTGCTCGGTCAGGTGACTGAAAATTAGGAACAACACGAATTGCACCCAGAAAATGCCTTGAGTATGGCTTGGTCCTCTATGGTGTTTGGGGTCCCAAATTGCCTGCAATGATTGGCATTGCTACAATGCAAGTGAATGTGGAAAACCCAGGTGTCACCTTGGCTATACAGACTGCAGAATAGCCGGTGAACACTCCAACCTCTATGGCTTTGTTTGCCCCCAGGGCTGCCACCAGCCAGGACAGGTAGCGGCCCTGCTCTGGAGACACCTGCAGGCGACATGATGGCAAAAATAATCAGGGATGCATCGAAGTTGCATGGGTGTCTCATAAGCAGCTTGGATGACCTCTAGAGCTATTCGTGTGCACTTTAAATATGTGCCATCAATGTCATTAGTGGCCAATTTCCATGTGGCCATTTCAGTGATATGTTTGTGCAATTTTCCTGCAAGGACATCATTCCTCCAGAGCTCCAAGCAGAAGCACACGGGATCCTATCTTGTAAAGGGGTCTGATGAGGGCTCAGCAACTCCTTTGCTGGCATTTCCCTTTCATCCCTAATCACTGGAACTGATATTGCCAGCATCTCCTGACAAGAATCTGTTGATGAAAGACTACCATTCTGTATCTCACCTGCATCTGCTTTGCTGTGGGCCATTCTGCGTAGGTTGCATGCCGGAGTTGCTGCAAGGCCTGCCAAATGAAGCACATGATGAGCTTGCAGCTGCAATTGCCAACATCATCTGCCTTCCTATAATTGAACGTGCATTGTATTCATGCATGTTTGCTTTCTTTGTACAGCGCCGACCTCATCTTCAGCTGTGTGCTCCACAATGTATTCATATGTGCGCTGGTTCAGCAAAACTTCTGGGGGCTTGTTGCTTGGACCAGCGCCTGAGGCACAGCAGCACCTGCGTCGACAGAATTGTCTTCCTGGATTCAGCCAACATTTCTTTGAGGCAAAGCAAGCATTGCATCCTACAATCCTCCACACTAGCACATTAGCCTCGCGCACTCGTGCCACAGCAGGATTGCAATGTGATTTATTACCGTGCAACGATATGGCGCTCTGAGCATTTCACTGACCTGTGCAAATGCCTCAACTGCGGCAGGGTGGTGTTCGAGTACCGCAAAGCTAGTCTCACAGCCTGCATTTCACAAGGTCATCTCAAACACGTGAAAGAAGGGTCGGAGAAAATGTGGCCGGTGCCGCATGGCATGCGAGCCTTCAGTTTACCTGATGAAAATTTGTGCAGCCAGCTCTCATCACATCGTTCATTTGCTCCGCAATGATGCCTGCTAATACTAGGCAATACCCATGCGGAATAGACGGGAAATCGATTGGACAGACAACAGCTCTGACAACCTGCTAGAGCTGAGTCCAGTACTTTCCCAATTCGCCACCTTTCTCCCTCAATCAATCTGATCTCCTAATCGACTGCGGCCTGTAAAGCTGGCACATCCATTGATCTGCTCGCGCTGGGTGTGAACCTTTCTCGTCACCTCAACCTTGTACCACAACTCCTCATAAAGGAGGTCATGGTGCGGCTATTTGTCGGAGGTTTGGCTGAAGATATAACATCACACGAGCTCTCGCAGCGCTTCAATCCGTTTGGCGTGGTGGAGAATTGCGAAGTGATACCACCAAAGGAGAATGACACTTTCAGAGGCCCTGCAGCCCAGTGCAGGGGCTTCGGCTACCTAGACTTGGAACCAAAGGATGATGCCAGTCTTCGAAAATGCCTCAGTGTGGTAGGGTGCTTAAATACCTCTCCTATATCCAATAATCATACGTATAAGTACTTTCCCTAGGTGTAAATCAAGGCAGTGCAGTCATGAAGGCATGCACAATCACTGAGCATGCTTAAATCATCACAAGTGGCCTACTACTCATTTTGTGTAGAGCCACTGTTCAATATGGTTTGCGCTGATATGCCATTATCTTTAAAAGCATTCTTGCGCCCTGGCTGACATTTGTTTTCACCTTGGCAGTGACTTGGATTTGATGGTTCCAGATTCCTGCAGTACAAATGCACTCCACCTCCCATCGGGGTAGCATGTACTTTATGCAATCCAAAGCACACTTTTACCTCTCTCAATCCACCATTGAATTACTTACATACTGACCGCTTCATCACGCTTCAACCGGCCGGCTGTTCAAGCTTTGCCACTTCAAATCATAGCATACAGCAACCAGCCACCCACCCTGAAGGCATCCTCGATGTCCCTGCAGTACAACGGTTCCAAGTGGAGGGGAGGCGTGCTGAAGGTGCAGCCCGCGCGGCCGCACTACGCAAACAAGCTGGTGGCCGAGTGGACGCAGCAGAGGGAGGAGGCCGTGGCGCTCGAGGAGGCGCGGAACAAGCCACCCAAGGCGGTCGGACCCTCCGATCTGCTCGCAAATCCCCTGGTGCTGCTGCGGCCGGATGGACAGGTCAGCCACCATCTCCATCAGCAGCCTCCCCACCCTGTTTGCCCCCTCTGCACACAGATTCAGGGGCTTGGATGGCAATTCACTTGCAAGAACACCAAAACCCAATTCAAAGAGGAATTACTGTGCTTGCAATAATGTTTTGGGTCTAAAAAGGTTCCCGTGCTGCTTGGGCATTGGTTCAGAGCCTGTGATTGTAGGCATCAGGGATTTGCTTTCCTCGCTTCTCATCCTTAATTGGCGTGGTGGTTCTGTTTCTCCTTCCATACTCCTACCAGCCACACTCTGTTCCTCAGTGTTGCCTTCCTCCAAGATCTAAGAGCAATTGCAGCTTCACGGTGTCTCTTGATGAGGGAGCATGAGTGTAGCAAGCAGATGTAAAACCAAAATAAAGAATTGCTCTCACGTGGATCAAATGACAGCAGGAGGTGGAGACGCGCCCCAACAAGCGGAAGACCTTCTTCCCGGTGGTGGCAGCGAAGCCCGCGATGTGGGAGAGCGTGCCGCCCACCCCGGCTGTCCTGCGCAAGGAAGCTTTTATTCGGCGCATGGAGGCGGAGTATGACGCGGAAGCGGCCAGGGAGGCCTGGAGGAACAGCCAGAAACGTGCCAAGGCGGGATCAAACTCCATTTTTTTATCTATCTACAAGCAAACCTTCTGGCCTTTGCTCCCCTGGCTATATTTGATGGCACATTGGTGCTAGATTTGGTTGTGGTATAACCTCAAGCTATGCCTTCATCAACCCCTCTGAGACATTTGGTGTGCAGAAGGCGGAGCCTCAAAGCTCAGATGAGCTTGGGGCGGTCGACTTTGCCGATGCTGCAGACGAAATTGTTGACAAGGCAAGCTATTGCCCATATTCCATCAACCCATCTAGATCACTTTACTGCTGCCATCAGCTGTTTCTGGCTGCACTCTCGGCGCACTGCAGTTGCACATGAGCTCATCAAGGAGCCAACTCCACCTGTACCATGCAGAAACACAATTTTCAGCCACATGTGTCACAGGATGCCAACAGCAAGGTAAAAAGTGTTTGCAGGCGGGAGATCTGAGTCGCTTCAGCGATGACGATGAGGACTGATAAGCACTCCAGTGTGATAAAGTGCATTCCTCAAAGTCAGACTGGGGAGGAGGAGGTGAAATCCAAGCTGAGCAACCGCCAAAGCATGCTTGGATTTGCAAGCATTAAGCAAGTATGAATGAATAATTGTAAAGCACAATGTCAGTAAAGCACCAGATGCTCGCATCCAATCAGTATGAGTTCTCAAAGCTCAGCACTCTAGCTACCTGCTGAAGTTTCAGTGGCTGTTGCAGATTAATCTTAATGATCGTCTGCTAATGGTGACAGGAGAAGGAAATTGTGCAAATTCCAGCCTGCTGGAAAGACCTACTGCCATTCTGAAGATGCTTTACATGGATGACCAACAGAACTGAAGTAGCAGTGGTGAGAGCAATCTCTCTGCGCGCAAGAGAAAAGTGTCTGGCAGGAAGCTGATGACTGAATTTGGCAAAGCTTGAAGATGACTTTTCCACACCTAATCATCATGTGCAATTTGTGGACGTGAGGTGCTGGCGCAGGTGCCATCTGATGCCAATGGTCTCCTTCCGATGGCTTGGGATGCGCAATCACATATTTGATGTGCACTTTTCCTGTCCCATGCAACTGGAATGTTTGCTCGCCACGTAAGACAATGGGTGTGGCAGATGCCACAGGCAAGGGACACTTGCATTATTATCTTCCATGTGAAACTGCATGTACAGGATAGATGCTATGTATAGGATATGGACAAGGTGCAGCGCTTGTTAATCATGAGTAGAAAAGGTAGCATAAAGTATTTCAGCTATTCCACCTCCCCACAATGAACTACTGACCTCGCTGCCACCCAACACTCATACCTCCAAGAATCCCTCATTGAGAGATCTGACCTAACAGCACAATCAAAAATCTAAACTCTCCACTACAGCAGGCGATTTGGCCAGCTTGCTTTCTAGGTATTCCTTCACGTTGTCGGTGGTCCAGCTGTCTATCCGGATGGACTCTTTCTGCTTGCCGGCCCCCTTGAATATCAGCCTGGGCCAGGTGCCAAACTTATTGACCACCTTCAGGTTTTTGAAAGCCGCCGCCTCCTGCTTGATGAAGCCCTCCACATGCGGGAACTCCCTGCAGGAGGCCTCAGAAAGTTGAGTATGATTGCTTTGATAATGCCCCGAACTGATTACGCCATGCCTATACCTGTTGGTGAAAAGGGAAGGCAAATCGCAGCAATCTGGATCTGGCATGCAGGCTCCTGAAATTTCCTGTTTATTGGATGATCTGATCTGACTAATTTGCTGGCGTACAGCCGAAAAGGAAAGCAATGTGACATCGTGGATTGCAGGGGAACATGATCTTACCTCAACCTATGCTTGCACACTTCCAGAACAGCGCTCTCGAACAGCTGCTCTTTGGCCCCTCCATCACCGATGCAGCACGACTTGCATTCCTGGGCAAGACCTGCACATCCAGTACTTGACCAAAACGGCCATTGCGCATTCCATCAAGTATGACATACTGAGAGCTTTGGGATTGTGCATTATCTGTATCCAGGAGTAGCTGTCCTCCATTGGAGAAGCAAATGTCAGACCTCGTTGCCTTTTTTTGAAGCTCAGTAAACGATAAATTGCAGATATCTAATTATCGAGCAAAGATGCTGTATATCAAACACAATGACAACAAGTTGAGATGGAAGTCTGTGCAATGGACAAATCAAAATAAATCCTTTTGTCCTCCGTTGCAAGTGCATGTACCTTCATCTCTTACATATTCCTGGAGCTTATCACAATCTACACATAATTGTGTACCAGTGAACCTGCATGATCATAACATTAAGAACATGTGCTGACATTCCAAAGATTCGGAGTGCTTAAAGCCAAGCAAGAGTGGTTGCTTTCAGTAAATCACGTACCCAAGATCTTTGCAGTCACTGACTGATGACTCCGTAGCTGCAATCGTAGCTAGAAGAACAGGGAACAGGACTGAGAACAGTTTCCTCTTGTTTGGCATCACCAGCGGCATGCGGTCCAGCTCAATTCAGCATAACTGTTTCTGACGTTAAATCAGATTCAAAAGGCCTTGATGTATGGCTCAGATATCGATGGAAGAAGGTTGGTGACAACGGAATGTGAAATGTTACAAACGCTTTGAATTCAGGCTGGCATGAAAGCAGCAAGTGCTTTTCCGACAATTGTGTGATGCAATTTGCACCTCATTGTGACGCAGGGCCGTACTGGTGATTTACTACGGGGGAAACCACGCAAATACGACGAAGAACTCTCTTCAACTGTAAAGCTTCAGTCGACTGCCAACACACAGGAGTGTCCAAGGTAGAAGATTTAGCTGAAAGACATTCCTTGACCCACACTTCACCATCGTGAAGCGCAAGAGGAACCAAGGGGCTGGTGGTGGCACAAAGGGCATGGACAGCCGGAGGGCTGGGCCACATGCCATCAGCATGCACCAGCCTTGGGCATCACTGCTTGTCTACGGCATCAAGCGCATTGAAGGCATGCACTGTCACCCAGAGAAGCTTCTGCCCATCTCACGCTAGAGCACAGGGGACTGCTGGCAGCCACTTAGCTTCCCAGGCCACCTGGCGTAAATGCCGCACTAGGCTAGTAAGATTGTAAGCAAATCTTCTTCAGCAAGCAAATAAGCTGATGGTCAGGCTAGATTCAGCTGGCATATCAGCAATCATGACTCAAGGAGGGAAGTTGGGGAGGTAGGCTGACAATCCCACCTCGTTCACGTTTTCAGCCCTAAGAACCATGTTCGGGTCGGAGGCATAGAATGGTCAGTGTGACAGTCACATCCTGTTGCATGCTGCTTTTTGGCACTGCTTCTTCAAAACACTCCACATTCAAAAATTGTCAATTTGTGTCGTTTAATGTGCTTACCACCAGGCAGTCAAATTCACCAGGACTGGACGAAAACTCTGTTGCGAATGTGTTATGCTCTGCGACAATTCACACATCCAGTGAGCAGATTTGCTGTAGGCCGCTCCTGGCCAACGGAACACCGTGGGAGGCTGTGGATCCATGCCACCTCCCAGGCACCCACCCCAGAGACAATCAAGGCTAGACCTCCCCCTATCCTTCAAAGGAAAGTTGGGTGATTCTTGCAGCACCGTGTCAGCTTACGTTGAACAGCTATCATGTCCAGGGAAAAGGGCAGGGATGTGCTGGATGCACCAGCAATGTTCTGCAGCGCACTTTCACCTGGTGCTGGTAGCCTTGAAAAGGCACAGACACCGCCAGTGAGGAAGGTGAGGGATGCGTGACCTGATTTATTGGCTTGTGCTCCAGGAAACAGAGGAAAACTTTGCCAGGTTTTGGGCGATGGAGGGGGCCACACCCGTGTTCCCCCAGCACTACCAGACCTCCGCTCTGGTTGGGTGCGTGGATATTGTTGACTGCCTCAAGGTGAGGAGCTGTCCAGGACTTGAAGCCTCTCCTAGCCTCCCCTCGTTTGGACGCCCCCATGCCCACAGATGCTGCATACAGACATCATCTTGCGGCTGTACTGCAGTGGGAGATTTGGCCTCCGAGCGCACAGCAGTGCAATGAGCCTCCAATATATAAGGTTGTAGGACAAACGTGCTGGACAATGAAAATGGGCATGATGAGCAATGGTCCGCTCAATCGAGAGCTGGAGGGACAGTTTATTGTGGAAGGGGGATGCTGGTTTCAATCTCCAATATAAGTGGTGCACAGCCCTGTGGTAGTTAATTAACCAAATTTGCGTGGACTGGACTGGCCTAGTGCTTCCCTGCCCCATGCTCTGCCTGTCTGTCCGTGAATAGTTCATAATGCCCCAAGTGCAATTGTCAATAGTTGTAGATTTTTAGAGTACCCTGTAGTTCGGTTGGTGAGATCCTGGGTAGCTGAGAGATTTACTGGCTGCAGATTGAGACGATAGAGGCATGGCAGGAGCTGGCGGAATCTGTGAGGGCTGAGGTTGGGTCGCCCTATGGCTACCTGTGTGAGAATCCAAGGCGCCTTGTGGTACACCCTTCTCCTGTATTTCCTTTTTCTTATCTTCTCTTGTCAGGAGTGGCTCGAATGGAACGAGTCTTTTTTCTTTTGCTGAGACAAAGCCAAATGTGGCTTGGTGTGGGTGTTGGCTCAGATGTGTATTGGGTGGGGTTTCAGGTGAAGATGGCAAGACTTGGAGTCATTGATCCTCATGTTCAGGCGCTGCATCAGCTGAAATTGCAAAGGGATTGGCGATGCGGTCACGACTTCCCCTTTTCCATCGTAATGGACAAGAGTTTTTCTTCAGATCAAAATCCAATCAGAATGATGCGAGGGGATTCCAAGGATTGAACCCAGATCACACATGCATTCAAGGGACAAATGAATTTCCAATGTGCTGCAATCACAAGATCACACTGCTGGCCAGCATGTGCAGTTTTGATCTAGCTCTGCATTGCAGCTCCCTACCAATCGCAGCCCCTTTCCTTTGCAGTAACCCCTAAACCAGCAGGCCCCAAACCTCCCCCATGCACCAACAAATAAGGCCGGTGAGAAAGTAGGAAATGCATGAAGAACATTGTTCAGCCAATCACCCTTGGGTGGCATGTCACAGGTACCCTACCGTCAGTCCGGCAGCCACAAGATCTGGACTTTCCCCTCCAAGCTGGCTCAGGACCTCGAGCCGGCTCTCAGGCCAGCTCCTCAGGTGATACCCCCCGCACACCCCCCTCTACCCACCTTTTCACTCCCCTGGCCCTTACCTTGGCCCCTTCATCAACATCAATGAACCATACACCCACAGATGCACACAATCACACACGATACGGAGCCAAATGTGAACATAAATATGTAGATAACATGGAGATAATGTATTGGCTTAGCCTACATATTTTTCCAACATCAAAGGATTCGCGTCACCAGCAGAACCTATGAAAGCCCTCACTCAAGTGAAGGTCCTGAGAATTTTCTTCAATGAATGCTGATGCCAGATCCAGCAAAGAATGTTGTGGTGTTATTGTGCGCTCGCCAATATCCAGCCTTATCAGAAATTTGTACTTCTCATTTTGAATGAAATGTGACGCTCAGGTGGGCAAGCAGCCCTGGACGTGGTCGCACTACAAGGTGACTGAGGAGATGAGAAATGCCACCCACCAGCCCAGTGTGAACAGGGACAAGTGGTCTCGCAAGTACGTCAATTCCCCACAGCGACCGCACTCCAGGAATGGATCAGATGCAGGTGAAGAATCTAACCCCCCCCCCCCTTTCCAACCTTCCCCTCCATCCTCCTTCCTCCATTTCTTGAAGATCCTATACAAACCTTTCTCAAGAGGATACTCTGTCTCTGAATTTTGACGATATGCGAGTGAACAGCCCCCCCCCTCCTCCTTTTCCCCCATCCAACTGCTACGATCTATATACATTTTAATATGGCTTTCCCCGGATCCTTTGGTCTATAGAAGAGACCAGTGATTGCACCGGAGGGCTTGTTGAACGAAAGGCTGCCGCCGCTTCCTTGGAAAATGCTCTGATGATTTGAACCCATCAATATTGCAGGCAGCACCTTCTTTGACGGCCAGAGGGCAGATGGGGCCTGGAGGGGAACCCAGAGCAGACCTCAGGCGCCGGAAGCGGAAGTTCCCCAGCGGCGGCACTCCGCCCCTGTCCCGCCTGAGGTATATGAAGTGCAAGAGGAGCCCGCTCATTGTGTTGTCCAACACCCATGTTTTCCTTGAGCTCACCGAAAGAAAGCATCCTGAAACGGTTCTCCTCTGACATGCTGCCTTTTGCACCATCAGCTTTTAGGGAATGGGCTAGCAAACATGAGGCTGACCACATATATCACATCTGTACGACATAATTCTCGTAACAGATCAGGAGGAATTGGGGGAACAGGTCGTTGAGTGCTGATTGGCAAAAGGAGCGTCCATGTCCCAAAACCATTGCAGCCGGGAGCCCTTTCTCCCGTCAGAACTAGGACTGGACAGAAACACCGAAGTAGGCTTGTTTGCTTTTTAAAAGAATGTAATCAAATCGATTTGCAGGGGAAAAGGCCATGCAGGTTGTTCCCAAGAAGGGGAAAAGAAGAAAGGCTGGCTCCAACCATCTCACCACAGATTCGCAAGCCGCTGCAAAGGCACTACTGGCACCCTCAATGTGCACTTTTGCTTGCAGAACGTCTGGCTGGCCAGGAGCAAGGCTGCCGGGCTGATGCGCCCCCGCACGATCGCCCTCAGCTCCAAACAGCGGGAGAAGGTGGACTGGCCGGACCCTGACGAGCAGGATGACCCCTTCGGCGGGGTGAGACCCCGGGGCAACTCACCCTCAGCCGAGGGGACCTCTGAGCAGCCCTCTCAATGCCCCAACCCCCAGGTACAGTCGCAGCCACTTGTCACCAAAGCACCCCTGAGGGGATAAGCATACTGTCATGTGGAAGATATTCTCCCGCAAATGGAAAATCTGTTATTGAAGAAGGCAAGACTGCATCGCTCGAAGGCTGTCAATTTATTCTGGCAGGCGTGACCCGCAACAAAGGAGATAAGAAGTTGAGCTCTGTTATATATTTTTGATGCAGCAGGGCAGAAATCCCTCTCAAGCTTGATATGAAGTATGCGCATGTAATCATACTGGAAGAATGAGCGGAAATAGGATAGGGGGGGTCACAACCTTTGCCTTGTGTCAGCAAGATTTATGATGTCGAATGGTTGCCCTTCAGTGAAGAAAAGTTCCCAGCAAATACAGCCAGGTCTGCGCACAGGATCGACTGCTGAGAATCCCCTTAAAAGTCAACCCTTTTGCAGGAGCATCTGCAACCCAGAGAGCCGACCGCTATCGATCCAGGGCTTCCGGAATTTTCAGGCAACGCGGAAGACACCATACAAACACCGGAATCTCTGGACCCAGGGCTTCCGGAATTTCCAGACATCGTGGAGGACACCGCCCAAACAGCACAATCCCAGGAGGAACTTCATGCTGCCAGTACCAGCGCAGGCCAGCAGTCCCACTGGCTTACTGACAGGACCCGAGTCCCAGCAGGGGCTTGGAGCATGCAGCAGAACGGGCGCTCCCATGCTTTCCACCAGGCTTCTCCGGTCCATCAGGGACACCAGGAAGCAGCAGGAGGTGTGGAGAGGTGGCTTCCAGGGGCTGGTCCCTACCCTCCAGGAGACTATGGCAGCGGTGGCTTCCAACACCCAGTGCCAAACGGTGGCAGCTTTCCCGCATCGCCATCCAGACCCAATCCGGTGAACCGAGCACAGCAGCTGGACAATCTGGCCGTCTCGCCGGTGCTCGAGAGCCGGGCAACCTCTCGAGCAGCTGCGCCACCGTTGCCCCCCTCCGTCCCGGGAGGACCTACGGCCCCCTCTTGGAGCCACCCGCTGGCGAATTCCAGGCTGCCGGCTCTGCCGCCGACAGAGCAGCATCCCAGAGTCACGAGAGCTGTAGACGGCTCCCCTGCAGCTTCTCAAAGCGGCGGCAGCAGCTTCGGCGCAGCTCCTTCTGTCGGGATTGAAGCAGCAAACCCCTCGGAGGTAGTTGCCGGGCGTGGACAGGGTGGGGTGGGGTCTGAGCGGCCGGCTGTACGGGGCGTTCCGCCCGGATTTGAGCAGGCCACCCTGCATGCTCAGAACGGCGGCCCCTGCGCCACTCCTGCAGACAGTGGACCAGCGTTTGCTGACGGGAATGGGGCCAAGCTCAGGGGGGATCCGGCAGGCAACTCAGTCTCTTCCCAGGGTGGGCTGTCCTTGCTGACACATTGCCAAACATGTATGCCTACAAGCTTACACATGAGATTGCCCAAACTCAAGGACATAGGAAGATGGGCTTTAATTTATGACCACCTTGAGGAGGTGTTTGGTCCCTTACCAACCCTCTCCCCCCCCCCCCCCAAGGTCGACCCCGAAATAGTCTGATTTGCTTTTATCCCAAAGCTGTCATACCGTTGCCTCGGTTTGCAGGAGCCCGCGAGCGCCCTCTCTTCTGCCAGGTGACCACTTCCCAACCCGAATGCTCGGCGCCTGGCCCAATCTCTGTGGCAGGGTGTAGAATCCTCCCATGCGCACCCTGTGGGTGGCGGCTTTGTCTTCAGCTCCGCCGCATTGACTGCACTCGGCCCACCCTCTCCCGAGAACACGATTTGATGCAGGACTGGAATCGCACCATAACAATTCACAACTGGAGCCGCACGAAATAGGGAAGCTTTTCCTGGGAGTATGTAAACAGATAAAAGGGTTTCTGTTTGTGGGGATGTCAGAGGAAAGAGGAAGGGTCAGGAAGGTGTAGGGGGGGGGGGGATTGGTGTCCCTGTCCTCCTGGTGTGCCAGCTGCTTGGCTTTTTATGGCTTGCAATGAGGTCAAGAATCAGGGGTGGGTTCTAGAACGTACCAAGGGGATCTTAACATTGATTCCTGAGCATGTGCAAGCTTTTGTGATGTCAGAGGAGCATCCTGAGGCAGGGTACAGTGCTGTGTTGCGGCTGCAAGAAAACTAGTTTGAGTATTCAGTGATTGCCAGGGATCCCCTCCTCAGCTTGTCGAAACATCTCGACAGATATGTTCAAGCAGTCTCAGTGGTTCCTATGTAGCCCTCTCCCCCCCATCATGTTGAATTTGCAACTTGTTGGACAATGCTTCATCCTTTCCTACTCCTCAGCCAGAGCCAGTTTTGTCAGACATACAGCCTCATCATCTTTCATGCAAACTTATAAGACTTGGCTCACAGCCAAGATCTTGGACCTTTCTCGTTGGATCATTAGACCTGTTCAAACGAATATGCTTCAGGTGACCACACGTGACGGCGTCAAGGAGAGAGATCCATTCTTCGCTGCAATGCAAGATGAAGATGCAGCTGCACTGGCTTGACTCTCAATTTTTGGTGTACTCTCAATTTTTGGTGTACACATAGCAGAAGCAGTGAAATTATCTATGTCACGTGGTACCTTGCTTGCAACCAATGCCATGCCTAAATCACTGACTGACATAGAAGAAAGTGAGATGACTCCTGTGCACTGATACTGAGTGGCAATGGTAGGAAAGGGACTGACGTACGTCATGGCGTTAACCTTTGACATTGACTGTTGGTGCCATGCCATTCAGTGTCAATTGACCCATCTCTCTGCAGCCTGAAACAAAAAGAATTCCAAAGCACTGGCTCCTTGGACCAAAAATTGTTCACGAATGATGTATTTGTCCAGTGCAAGAGTGTAAGTTGGATGAAGTCTTATGTCCACCAAGCAGCAATTCTCATTCAGCAAAGCAGGATTGCTTAGATTGTGCAAAGTTGCGTTCACCTCTATACTAGCCCCAGCTGCCCCCCCAAAATCAGCCTGTACTACCCTACAGCCCACCCTTTCTACCTCCGAAGGGTCATGTCTTTATCAGTACAGTCAACACAACGTCAGTGAAGTCGATCCGTTCAAAATCAATGCACCTCAATCCCCGCTTTGCTGCCCTGCTGGGGCGCCGAAAATGGCTGGGCAGGACCCGCAGAGTGCGCTGCCCGCAGCATGAGGCTGTTGAGCAGGACGGCTATGCTGCTGACGGCCATGGCTGCGCCTGACAGGGAGGGGTTGAGAGCTATGCCACATGCCGGGAGCAACGCCCCCGCTGCACAGGAAATCTACGATCAGATTGATTGGCCTCCCACAGCCAGCCTGCATTAAATTTGGAAGTGGCCGTTGCTGAAACCAAGTGGGACACTCGGCAGATGCATCGTTTCTGCAAGCAAAATATCAAGCGCAAAAGGAGAAAGACCCATCTCGTAGGAGTGCTCCACAAATGGTGGTACAATGTCATTGCTGCTCAGTCTGAGAGGCAGGTATCAATCCTATCACTGAGCATGCACTTCACCTCACGAAATCTTTGCTGCTTGCAAAGCCCGCAAAGCAAGGCACGAGATCTTGTGAACAACTAAAATTTGTTCCTGATAGGATCTTGTTGCAAAGGAAGGGGTTTGTGGTTGCTCGAGGGGGCTGCAAATCATGAGCTGCAACGCGATGGTGTCAGAGAGGCACCTGCAATGGGGATGCCAATGGCGTTGTATGCCAGAGCCCAGATTAGGTTCTGCCGAATCTTTGCCAGGGTTGCCCTCCCAAGCACCACAGCCTCCACCACCTGCACAGAAACAGCCAGGTCTCCAATGTAAACCTGAAAGGAGCCAAAATGTATGCTCGCGCAATCTCGGTGTGCTGGATCTGAACAAAACTTTCATCCACAAGCGCAACGTGAAGACCCAGGGATTGAACCAGGTGGCTTTCCACGTATGCTGGGTATATTTGCTATCGCTTTCCAGCAATGGGTACAGGAATATAGCTCTCCAGCACAGAGTAAAGATGCTGCCAACCCTGCCCGCCCTTTCACATTGCTCATTCAAGCTATCAGCAAGTGGAGGTGTAGGAGCAAACATATAGAAATGCCTAGAGATTGTGAAGGGCCTGCGTCTATGCAAAGCAATTGAACTCAACTGCCCTCCACGCTGAAGTCCCAAGAAGACTGTCCTGAACTATCTTGCTAAGATAGAACGTTCTACCCTATCAACAACAAGCCTCAAGCTCGCAAGCGAAGGTCCACTCCAGCACAAATTCCTTCGACATGACTGAGCCCCCTCCTTTCCCGAACGGTGTCTTCGGGACCCGAAAACCGGAGAAGAGTTCACAGACTGTTCAGCCCATCGATTGCCCAGAGTGGCTGGGGCCCCACCTGCCCCAGACGGTCCCCCATGAGGATGACAGAGGCAGCCTCCCCTGCCACGTCCAGGCCCCCCTTCATGGCCATCCCCACGTGCGCGGCCGCCAGGGCCGGGGCGTCGTTCACGCCGTCACCCACCATGGCCACCTTCTTCCCGCCCGCCCGCAGCTCCTCCACGAATGCAGCCTTCTGGCGGGGGGCCATGCCTCCATACGCCACGTCTGGAGGGATGCCTGCCTGCAGGGGATCACAAGTGGTATTACCGAAACCCCCTGTCTGTCGTTTATGGGATGAAATTAGGAGACCGCTGGTATCTCCCCCCTTCCCTCCTCCCCCCATTCCTCTTTCTGTACTCCTTCCCCTCTCCTTCGTCCCCTCTATTCGATTCGATCGTTCTGCCTTTCCTCCAAGTGATTCAGTCTTCCAACTCGTCCTTGACCTCAAGGCATCGCCAGCCCAATTTCCGATCTACACGTCTGAGGTCTGGCATGTGAACTTCAAATCAAAACTCTGCCACCTTCTGCATTACCATGCCTCCCCCTCAGGCTTCCTCGCAACTTGCAATTTGCGCAATCTGCAAATTGCAGCAGACCAATCGACACCGAAACTCCAACAGTTACCAGACAATCATGTGTCCAGAGCCAGAGGACCTAGTCGCGTCTTACCTGTTGGGCCATGCTGGAGGCTGCGGACTGTCTGTCGCCCGACGCAAGCATCACGCGGATGCCCAGGGCGCGCAGCCGTGCCACCACCTCGCGTGCGTCCTCTCTCAGGGTGTCGCTGAACGCCATGTGCCCCACTATGCCCTCCCCCTGCACGTCGGAGCCCCATGAATCTGCCGTCATTTCGGCTCTTGGTCTCGGTAGTTTGCACACGTGTGAGCAAGGTTGGGCAAGAAAGAAAGGGGTGGAGCAAGGGGTGACATAAGGACAGGAGCGCTGCAGTACCCATTGCTACATTGCTGCTCTGGGCCTCCGGATCAGAATGCTGAGTGTCTCAAATAAAGAGAGAAGACAAAAGGCTGCTGGCAGGACAGGAAGCCGCAAAAGAAAACTTCAGTGCCCATTGATCTGCTGAAGCGTTATTGCACTAGCCTCTGCAAATGCTGGAGGAGGAAGGGAAGATGCCTGTGTGCAGTTGCCAGGTCAGCAGAACAGAAGAGCATGAGTGTGAGCACCTTGAGCCCTAGGTACACTACCGTGCGCCCCTCCCCCTCCTCCGTTTTGTGTGCGTAGCTGGTGGACACATCGCCTCCGCTCCGCTCTGCTACCCAATCCCGCCTGCCAACTGCCACCTGCAGGGTTTTGCGCACTGGGCTAAGTGGCTGAGGGGAGCATGCTTCGACTAAGCTCAAGTTCTTCTTGGATGACAGGCAATTTCTTTTGCAAGGAAAACTCCTGCAAGATTGTTGCACTTGTAAGTCCGGGCATGCCCCTTGATGGGGCATGGAAACTTCTGTCATGTGGGGATGTACCCACTGTAGTGGAGTTCCCTGAGACCCCAGGAACCCAAGACCCCCTCAAGAGACGAATCTCTAAACACTTCTACTGTGGTTTTGGTCTTCATCAACACCGGGAGGCGAGCAAACACCGACGACCTTACCCCACAAACCCTGCGTCGCATGTAATTCTCGGCTTCGAACACACACCTGGTGGCCTTCCACGACAGCGGTGACCCCCGCCCCTGGCTCGGTGACGGCCTCGGAGCATCCCGGCACCTCCAAACCCCTCTCTCCCGCCGCCAGGGCCATGGCCTCGGCCAGGGGGTGCCGCGTGGACCCCTCTGCTGCGGCTGCCAACTTCAGAAGGTCGTCCCCGGATATGCTGGCGGACGTGTGAGCCTCCATGAGCCTCAGCTTGCCCTGCAGAGTGGGCAGCTTGGGAAAGATGAATGAGAATTTACTGCTCTGAGGGTCACTCCAGGAGTGTCAGAACATAGCTAACGTATCAGTTGACTGCAGGAAAGTTTCCATAGCTTCAGTCACGGCTGCTCTGGCGGTTGCATCAGGAATGAACCTTACATAATTGTCGTTGCCCCAAACATGAGGCAAAGCTACAGTGCGGGCTGGGGTATTTCATTGTTGCGGAGTACTCCATGCAACGCATCTCTGCTGCAATGGGAGAGTGAACAAGGAAAGGGAGGAGGGTGAGGGGGAGAGGGCAGACCTGCGTGAGAGTGCCGGTCTTGTCAAACAGCAGGGTGTCCACCTCCGCCAGCCGCTCCAGCACGTCCCCCCCGCGCAGCAGCAGCCCCCTGCGTGCACCCAGGCTGGAGGCCACCAGCACGGCGGTGGGCGTGGCCAGCCCCAGGGCGCACGGGCAGGCCACCACCAGCACGTTGACGGCCAGCTTCAGACCCAGGAAAGCCCCGCCCGCCACGCCCGCGGCCTCGACGGCGCCGGGGAACAGGCTAGCCCCTGCGATTGTGTGTGCAAGGGTAGAAAAGTTGCCAGTGTCAGGATGCAGGATGCTGTGAGGGAAGATGGGTCCAGTCTTTGAATCTACAGACTCCAGGCTTGGCATCTCTTGCTTTCTAGCTGTCAATTCGGCTCAATAGCACTGCAGAGGCATCTTCGAGACAGCCGGCAGTGCCGATTGGGCATCCCATACCATTCACGTTTTCGGGGTTGCCCTTGACTGAGTTTTGCTGCCTGCCGCACAAGAGAGTGAGGCCACCAGCAGCATTTCCCTTATTGTACCAAGGAGCGGTGACTGCCCCCATACCACCTCCCAAACCTTCCCCATCTTCTCCTTCCCATGTCCCATTGGATGATTGATTGTCATCTTACAGATCATTGAAGACGTGTTTTGTTCAATCAAAGAGCAACTCCACCCCTCCCCCCTCCACACCAAGCCAAACTCCGCGGCAGCCCACCTGCCAGCGTCCAGAAGCCGAAGGTGACCAGGGATGCGGCCATGACCCCGTAGCAGAACACGCCCGACACCGAGTCAGCCAGCCGCTGGATGGGGGCCTCGCGAGCCTGCGCGTCCGACACCAGACGCGCGATCCCCGCCACCGTTGACTGGCCACCCGTGGAGGTGGCGCGCACGATGACTGGAGCCTCGTAGTTCAGCGTGCCTGCCGTGACCTGCATGCGTGATGCACTTTTTGTACACGCATATTTCATAAGCTGACATTCCAGCTTTGCGTGTTTCAGGTTGGGATACAACTGCAGGCGTGCGCTGTGATTGGCACCTCTGGAGACTGGTAGCTACCAGGCCTTGATCTATTCCTGAGCCACAACTTGCAAGAAAGAATGTGTTGATCTATATTGTGCCTTGCTGGTGATTTGAGGCATATCATTGGCGAGAGAGGGCAGTGGTGGGTTGTCTTTTTCCAGCTACCAAAATCGCTGCCCTCTCCGGCACAAATTTATGCACGCCAATTGTGGAGGGTCGATGCTGGGAATGCTTGTGGAAAGATACAGGATGTAGAGACTGGTGCTTAACATGCGGAACGAAATTGTTGCAACAGTGGAGATAAGAAAGCAACAGTGTTCACCTGCTGCCCTGGCTCCTTGGACACGAGCGCCGACTCCCCTGTCAGCATGCTCTCGTCCGCGGAGCAGCGTCCCCACACCACCACCCCATCCACCGGCATGCGCTCCCCAGGGAGCACCCTGTTGTGAGTCACTCGCTGTTCGTGTGCAGGTTTAAAACCTTACTTAGATTGCACAGTATTGTGGCTTCTAATCCTTACAGCTCGATTCGCAGCAGAATATACTTCTTGAATTGAGACCTCCCTGTACCAGTATTCAGCTTGATCAGATGTTTGCGGATTGGAATGTGTATGGACAGACATATCAGCAAGTCTACGGCGGCACAGAGGCAGCCACCATTAAATGGCGCCGTATTTGACATGATTTTATGGCATGACATGCAGCGTTTGTCAACATTGCAAAGAGAACAGAAAGATTCATCATGAGTTCCTATCAGGACATTGAGACTCGGACTCAGATAACCAAGCTGGAAGCAATGGATGGGAAACAGGTGCAGGTCAGACATTAGATTTAAGTCTTGAGTTGGAAACCCCCACCCCCCTTCCCCCCTTACATCCAGCTGTCTCAACGTCATTGTCAGTCGGCTGCCTACACAATTCCTGGCCTCTCAACCTCTGATTGAATGCCAAATCAGTGGAACGCTCGCCTGAGGATGTCTCCCTCCCGCACACTGGCTGTGGCCACGCTCACAGCCTCCAGCTGGCTGCCCTGGCCCTCCCCCATCCCGTGAGAGGCCTTCCCGGAAGCGTCCAGCAGCAGGCGGGCCTGCGAGGGGACCAACTGGGCCAGCCCCCTCAGATCCGCTGCACCCACAGAAGCTTTTGTCAGCATGTCCGAAGCGCATCTGCTAGGAGGGAAAGAGACACCTTTGGTCAATGAATGATCCTGTAAGCAGAGTAGTGGTGCCAGGACAAGCACCCTCAGGGCGATCAGAGGCACACACAATTTGGACTCTCTCGAATCATAGGGATCTTTGGTTTCGAGTGCATCTTGCCGGAGGTGGCCTGCCCCACGTACAGCTCAGCAGGACACCCTTCATGCCTGCCATGCCAGATCCATTTTTTTGGAAACAGGCTTCTGTATTCAAGCACTGACAGGGGAAAATGATGCAGATGAAGCAGAGGCGCTCCATCAAATGCCTCAAGCCAAGCCCTGGCCTCCAGCAATCCTTCTAGGCCTAAAAGATACTTTATCAGCACCCCCGGCTTCTATTTGCAAATGTGATTTTCCAGGTAAAATTGATATACCCCCCTCCCCCCAACCCACCCCCCCATAAGCGCCCTTCCCTCAAGCACAAGCGCGGAATAAGCGTCCCACCGGATGCCTTGAGGCGTGCCCTGGCCTCCAGGGCCCTGCCCAGCAGCACGAACGACAGCAGCATCACCGGCTCCTCCAGGAAGGACACCTCCAGGGCCGCCCCTGGCAGCAGGGGGGCCGACAGCCCCGCCGTGAAGGAGGTCACGGCCCCCAGCCCCACCAGGGAGTTCATGTTGGGGTTGCCCCTGCGGGTGGAAGGCTGCTTTGGGCGGGGGCAAGGGGTGGGGTTCTATCATCAAGTGTGTCGCATCGTCTTGATTCTTCATTGAGCACATGTCCTGACGCAACTCCCTGTGCTCAGCTGTCAGTCTCGATTCACCCCACAAGAGCAAACCAAGCCTTCGACAATGCGTTCTTGGGTTTCAATCTGAATAATATTGGGCTCGACAATGTGGAGCTTATCCCCAAGGTTGGTGGTCAAATTCCTTGACGCCTGCCACCCATCGGGCATCCAAAGCAAGGCATTGGAATTTGCAGCGGGCAACAACTCGCAAGCCCTCCTTTTCCTAACCATAGCAAGTCGATAGACTGTCTGAATACTCCTTCGTAGAGTTCCAGACCTTGACAGAACACCTCCTCTCACCACAAACACCTTGACACCCTTGGCCACCGTTCCAACGCATGTTCCATCGCAACAAAAAGCCAAGCCAACCTGTACAGAGACACTGCCCCGTCCCGCACCAGCGCCCTCCCCGGCCCCAGCAGCGCGAACGCCCCCAGGGCCCCGCTGACCCAAGGGTTGCCCATGGCCGTCATCAGACCCCCGTGCGCCAGCCCATGGTACCCCAGAGCGTGCAGCCAGTGGCCCACGTGGTGCGTGCAGCACAGCAGGGCTAGGCCCCAGGCCACCCCCAGGTTCAGCAGGCTGCGCTGCAGCTCCTCGGCCTTGCGGGCGTCGGCGTGCTCCGCCTCGTCCGACAGGTCGGACTCGCTGGGGCGCACGCGGGCCGGGAAACCCTGCAGGTATGGTGCTGTCTGTGGCTCTGATCAGCGGTTGGAAGATTTTGCTATTGCTCATAAATTAAGGGGGAATCTGTGCATCTTCAATGGTAAGAGAAGTGGTGTCTGTCTCTGCCCAAAATGGGTAGTTTCAAACCTTCCCTGAACAAGAAGAGACCACAGGAGTTCAGCATAGGTAGCCATCAGCGAACACCCAATCGACACCTGCACTCCACGTTTCGCCAATCGTGTTCAATTCCTACGAAAACGAAAAACGACTTGCCCCGCGTGGGGCTCGAACCCACGACCGTTTGATTAAAAGTCAAACGCTACTACCAAACTGAGCTAGCGGGGCTCAGTCCTTGTCGGAAGCCGAATTCTGCCGTTTATAACCTCGCTCACTGGGAGGGTTTGGAATCAGAAGCCAGCATCTACCAGACTGACTCTTTTCATTTTCCCAGTCTAACTTTCTGATAAAGCTGGAGATTGATCAATTTCCGCTCTCTCTACGCACTCAGAGCATCGCAGCCTTTCTCTGCCATTCTGAAGTCGACAAAAAAGGGCAATCGTGTGTCCTGGCTCTTCACTTCCCCCCTCCACATGCAAAATAGTGTATAAATTGATCTCAACGTGCAGCTAAACATTGCGCAATCTCCACCTCGCCCGAGATAAGTCGCCCAGACCAAGGCAGGGGCTGACCTTGGAGGTGAGGGTCTCGGTGAGGTTCCCCGCTATCCCTTGCCCGCTGCTGCGGTCATACTGAACCACCGCGCACTCCGTCAACAAGTTGACCGCAGCACTCTCCACACCGGGCATGCCCATCAGGATGCGCTTCACCGATGCAGAGCAACCCCCACACTTCATGCTGCTCACGTCCAGGATCACCGTCTCGGTGGCCTCCCCTGCAAGAAGGAAAAAACAGCATGAGGTGTATAGAAGAGGTATGCCTAAGACATTTGCAGACAATTGCGCCCAGCTTTCATTTGTTGTATTAAGATTGGAAGCATTTGGAACATGTTCAATTACAAAATTCAGCAACAGTCGCCATCAAGAAGGTCGCAGCGAAAGTGACCAGGCCATATCAGTTGTTGTGCCCATGCAGCAGCTAGATGTCGTCGCAGCATGACAGGCGTAGCAAGGCCATTCCAAGCAATGAACTGAAGCGGACAATGACTCGAAGTAGCATGAGAGAGACACGCATGTTTGCGCAAGCAAAGAAGCATGGAAATGGAGGTGGCACCTCGCAATGGCGCCAGATTGATTTGTTTTCCTTGATGCACATGCATTGCAAGGTTCTGCCCAGGATTCCCCCTGCAGCAGAAACTCGGTACCTGTGCTTGCCTCTTGGCTGTACTGTAAGGATGGTGCTGCTGCCCAACAGACATGCTGTCTTCTTGCAGTGACGCCTGAGGTTCCAGGCCTGTGTTGACGATACACGCTCCCGAGCTGTAGTGCTGCAATTTGTCTAGCATGCCGAAATGTATGGCACTTACAGGCCTTGAAGCCACCGAGTGATCCCAGCCTGATCCTATTCCGGAGTAAAGGTGTGAGAGACATCAAGTCGAGCTCAAACAATTACAGCATATAAGAGCATCTAGCCAAGTGCTAACTAATCTGCAGTGATCAGAATAGAGGAACAATTTTTTTGCTAATTGTGTTGAGGAACAACTAAGTGTTCCGTTCGCACTAAGATAGATTTGCGACTCGATCATTGCACAGTTGGATTTTGTGATGAGTCAGCAAAATCTGAGGAAGGAAAACCTTTCTGAGAATGCCCTCCAAATGGATTCACCAGGTCTAATTATAGGCCAGTGACACGTGCAGCCAATGAGGTCAAAAGAAATGTTTGCTCAGATTCATGACCAGCCACTTCTTTCACGCTCAGTATGTCTGCAACGTCAGACTAGATAAACCCTGCTCAGAATAGTGAGCAGCGGCAGCAGACCGGACATCACGGACATCTATAACAGCTTGATATCTACAGGCACAGGCCCCTCTATCTCTTGCTTGTATCAGTCTCCCTCCTTCTCTATCTGTGCATAGAGCTTGACATCGCCCAGCTTTGCCCTTCCCTTTAGGTCCGGCATCTCTATCACACATGCCGCCTCCACCACTGTGGCTCCCACCTGACATAACCAGAAACACAGTCAGCCTCTGTCAATGAGCCCCCTATTCTGATTTGCAGTCCTCTTGGTGCACTCCCTGCATGCCAGATCAAACCAGCAGTGGTAGGCATTGCATCTGTCTCAGTATATATCCAGCAGTGGGTACACAATCTGCAGGAATTATGCATTGCCAATTGTCGTCTTTACTTCTCAATCACGCTGTGTGGCAAGCTAATAACTCCCACAAGGAATACTGTTGCAATCTCCACCTTTGTCATCGCTGCTGGCTCTCAGAATAGCCCTTCACACCTTCACACATGTCGAATGATCCTCGAAACACAACAGCCCCAACCCCTTTAAATAATTGTGCTAACCTTTTCCATGAGATAGATTCCGGCTGCCAGGGTCCCTCCTGTTGCTATCAGATCGTCCACCAGCAGCACGCGCTGCCCCTCCTTAATGGCACCCACATGCATCTCTATCCTGTCGCTGCCGTATTCCAGCTTGTACTCTGCAAAAATCTTCTCGCCTGCAGCAATGAGCGAGATAGTGGTGAAGGGTCATAATGCAATTTATGGATGAAGAGACTTTTGCTGGTGCACGCAGGCAACCTTCTTGTCAAATATTGCATGCCTATCCTTCAGCAAAGACTGAGTGGGGCAGTATATAATGTGAAGCTTGTTGAGCAAAGCTGAGCCTGTCTTTCCAATAATCGAGGCCCTCTCCTGGAGGAGTATCCTTTTATGCTCCCCACCGAGATCAATATCATATGCCACTCAATGAGGCCACTCCCGTGGGCATGCCATGCACAAATTGACCGCAATGGCGTGCGGGCCCCTTTTCTCCACCCCTCACCACCGATTCCTTTTTTTTGCTGTTGTCGGTCATTTCAATGAAGATTCAGGCTGTTATCAATCATGAAAGAAATCATCTAAAGACAGGATCAGTAGTCAGCGGTTTGTCTTATAATCAAGCAACATGCTAATCAATCGATAAACGCCAAGTGCTTGCTACAGGGAGACAGCTGGAAAATACCTGGTAGCTTGTTGGGTTTCCTGAGGGGCACAAAGGCGACGCCAAGCCCCAAGGCAATGGGAGCGCCAAAGATGAAGCCTCTGGCCTCAAAGCCTGCAATACAGAGGCGATGGAATCTTTTCTGCGGTGCAGTATATCACATGTGGATTGCGCAGAAAGCGCATAGACAAAAATTGAGTCCTCAGCAGAGATACTCGAATTTTACCAGCAACAACATCGATCTTCTGATCCTTGTACCGCTCCACAAAGTCTTCAATGGACCACTGGAACGCCTGCAGGAAGTTCTTACATTGATGCATTACTGGTAAAAGATCACAATGAATGCAAATTGCCAGCTCTAGAACACCCAGGTGTATTGTTTATAGCCCCCTCTCAGGTCTCACCTTGGGATCGAGGACTAAGGTTGTGACATCGTGAAATAGAATACCCTTTTTGGGGAAGTCTGGAATGCCTCTTATGGAATCCGAGATGTATTTCTTTCTCTCATCCAACATCAAAGGACCTAAAGCGGCGCTGCAAAGGAAGCTTTTGGGAATTGGCCTTCTGGAACTAATGGGCCAACGTAAAGAACTTGATAAGGCAGAATGGATTGATGTGCACTTTGGTCGCCGTGCAAGGTGCATTCAAGAAAGCATTTCAGAACCTTGCATGACATTCAAGGGGTACGGCGAGATCCCCCTCCCCACCCTCAAACACACGATTCCCTGAGGACGGGAAAGAACCATGGCCTCTGAAAATCTTGGCACGTTGGAGAAGGACGTACAGAAAGCGATCGATACTTTGCACACTCTCACGAAGGCGAAGAAGAGTCACCTTGTCGGCAAATCTCAACGCTTGCCGAACGAGGAACTGGCACAGTGTCGTGCTGTGGCATTCTTTCACACCACCAAAGCAGGGTTTATCGCTTCAGTTATCAGTGGGCATGGCTTTTTACTGAAGAAGGTGGTCGCATGCAACCGCTTACGCAACTTCACAGCAAGCATCGTGTGAAGTGCATTGAAATTCTACCAAGCTGCATGTGCTACATCAAGTGACTGTGCCGAGTGTCAGTGCTCGCAAAGATGTGACTTTCCCTGTCTTGGAAGTTCCTTTCTGGTTTTCAGCACTGGCTGTGGCTGAATGCTGAAGATGATTGAGCTGAACAATGGCTGGCGTGCCTGCAGCTCCCGGACTCTCCGAGCGGGTGGTCAGCTCCCCTGCTTTTTGATGTGAAGAGTGTGGGCCTGGGATTCTCAGCAGGAGTCAGCATGGCGGACGCAGTGTTGGTCCTCGACACCGATCATGCCGTTCAGAGCTTCCTCAACACGCAGGTTGGCTTCCCCTGCTTTTTAAGCCTGACCAAAGACCTGCTGCTCACTCCAAGCTTCACATCTCCAGAAGTAGTGGCAGAGGATAGAGCTGTGAGCATTTGCCATTCAGAGATGCTCATGCATTCAGGGTTGAAGACGACGAATGCACTGAACAAAGACCGAATGCACTGAATATATAGCATACACGTATCAGTTCCCTTTTCATGTGCTTGATCATGCCTGTCTTCCTGAAGAATCGACAAGCCGACACAACGATGAATTCCGCTCGTCAATTCTCCAAGCAACTTGCAACCAGATGCAGATTGTGCTCCTCCCCTGAACATGCTGGACTGGCGGCAGGCCTGCTTGATGACCCTGTCCATTGCCAGGTATCCCTGGATTCAGAGATGACGATTGGATTGGGCCCTGCCGGCCGGAAGATGCACAACTCGGAGCTGAATATCACCCACCCAAATGACACCTTCAGCGGTGCCATGTATGCCGTGGCGCATGGGGCCATGATCGATGTCTCGTTCCAAGGTGCAGCCCTCCCTTGATCAAGCCATAATCTGACTTATCACAACGCTTCACACGGCGCATCTCAATTCAGACTGCAGGATAAGATGCTGGGATAATATACTGTGCGCTTGTGCCATTAAATAGGACACCTTGATCGGACACAGTTCTTTGATGCAACAGAAGGTGTGCTGTCCAAAATTGTCATCAGCGCAGTGTCAAACATGTTCTGAGATTCCTGTGAATTCAAGCTTTATGCAAGGCAACACACATTTGAGAATTTGCAATCTGGTGCCATGCAGGGGTGAAGGTCTCGGTGAATGAGACAGCCATGAGGAAGCTGTATGGCCAGGGAGTCAGCAACTCTGAAGTTCTGGAAGGGAAAGCTGCTCAGCTGCCAGTAGTGGAGCCGCTGCTGGCGGAGCTCACAGCGTTGATCAAAGCCACCCCTGTGTACTGAAATTGTTAGCTGTCCAACACTGCTGTCAGCTTTACAGAGCTTGTCTGGAGCAAAGATCTTTGTACAGGTCCTTGGTTGTAGGCTTCAGACAGCATTGATCCTTGTTCTTGCTTGCATTGGAAATAGCTGATAGTGTACTTGATGCAATTTCTCAATGCCTGATAGCGAGGTGGACTAGCAACACCAGCTGCATTGTTGTGTAACATATACTTGTGCTTGGCTGATTGGCCACAGGAGATGGCCATGTAATTTCTACGCTTTCAGATTTGAGTAGGCTTCACTGAGAGGCTTCCATACAGCTGCGACAGGACATCTTGTCTGCAAGATGCTCCCTGTGACATGACTGTTTGGGCATGCAGAGTGAACGGAAAAAGGAGAAAGTTGATTGCATTCTAGCTGTCACTGTCAACTGAGGGTGTCATTTCAAGTGCTGATGATAAATTTGAGACAAAAATGCATGAGAAATGGCAAAATTTTGCTTACTGTATACATTCTCCTTACTGTATACATTATCCTACAGGCTCTCCCGCAGATAATTCCTTGTTGCTCAATTTGAGAACAGCTAAGTCTACATGCACTTGTTATCAACCAAAATTTCTGCAGGTTTGAATACAAAAGCACTGGGAAATGATCGGCGTGATGCAAATACTGTCCCTTTACAGCTCTGACAGGGACCACTGTCACTGAATTACATCCAGCAAATGAAAAGAAGCATCTGATCGTACTGTCAGGTGAAAATCGAGAACAGGATTCTGGGACCACTCAATCAGTCTTGCTAAACGATTTATAACGCCTCCCCTGGCGTTGCAGGTTATTGCCCCTCCCCATACACTTTATGCAACGGCAACCCAGGCCCAGGGTTTGGTACTGGCCAATGCGTATGCTTCGCGGATGCCAGTGGAAACAACAATTACTTGGTCCAGAGAAATATTCCTATCATTATACCATGCTCCTCAGATGCTTTTTGTGCTGGTGGTTCCGTCTGTGTCGATGCCTGCGGTCTTATTGTATGTATTGCACTTTGCCCTTAGTGCATGTTGTTTTCAGTCTTGTCAAAAGTGTGGATTCCTCTTCTGCAATGCCAGCAGTACCTCGGGGGTTTCTCAACCTCTTGAATTTGTTGAATCTAAACTCTCTGGTTTCTGAGAGACCAGCAGTGTCAGTGCATGCAGTCATCGTCAGCCTGCCCGATGATGGCGGAATTCCAAAGTAGAGTGAATTGAGAAAGGGACGTCTGTGACTGCTTTGAGCCAGACAGAGATAGCAGATTATGCATAGCTTCTGCATCTCAGCCTTACAGTACAAGTAAGACTTCTCAATCCATTATGTGCTTTGTTTGACACAGTCACATTCGTTTGACTTATTATAGCAGCAAATTTGCCAGCCTTAGGCCGTGTGATTTGATTCAATTCCAAATACTGTGAGCACCTGCTGATCAAACAGCTCATTGCATGGCATGGCATGTAGATGGGAATTGCTTGCCTTTGAGATGTTAATCCAGTAACAGCTTTGAAAGTGTGCATTTTTGTCCTGTGGGCACATTGACCGCGAAGTAGATTGACAAGGCTGCGCAAATGTTGATGAGTAAAATTCTACTTCCAATGGGGCTCAGGCAATACGGTATTCCTGTATTCTCTGTGCAGTCTTCTCTGTCCATGATTTCTGGTGGGAGCTCCTTGAGTTAGATTCAGATTGCATTCCTAATTTAGCATATAAGAATAACGGTGTGTCTCAGTCTTTCTATCTTGCTTGCGCTGCGCAGCCACTGCCAAAATCTCCGGCAAGATGTATTGCGTTTCGCTGTTGTGCATGGACTGCAATTTATTTCCTGCTATTTGGGCATGTGTCAATCTTTCAAGAGCATACTCATTTCCGTGATCTTTACCTTACCTCTGTGAGAGATCCCCACAGTACAGCATCTGCAATTTTCCAAACTAGACACAGCTTCTCTCAGCAAGCCAGCTTGCAATTTTTTTTTACCAATGCACCACCACCTTTGAGTAACTTTTATATTTTAATTTGAGCCCTGGTGTAAGTAGGCTCCTGCTATTCTTGCTTCTATCACTATTGCCATCTGAACACACTGCCACTAGACTGTGGCCAGCAAGCAGGCACCGAACTAGGAGGCACAGCTATCAAGATCGCCTCGTTGCGCAGGCAATCCCTCAATATGGCCTCATATTGACATCTATTCACTAGTGTGCTCATGTAACAAGGTCCATACATTCGGCACAGCTATTGGTGTTCTCATTGGAAGGGCAACAGAAGCAACCCTCTTGCATCGGCTCAACCCTTGATGCAATCAGTCTACCTCCTGGTCGGCCAAACGTAAAGAATGCAGCTCTTCCTGAATCTCCAATCTCTCCGAGGGGTCGTATCCCCATGTTTCCATCAGTGTCTTGCCCCCGGCTGACGCACACAGGCCTGCAAATGAGGGCCATAATTGTGAGGGAAACTCACGTTGCAGTCCTGCGAGGTGCTGGCCCGTATTGAAGAGCAGAGACAATAATTAATTCTATTTCCCATGACAGTGCTATAGGCAAGAAGGATAGTGCGTCTTGAGTTTTGCACTGACTATGGGCCACTTGGCTGGAAGTGGTTACCCAATTCCACCCAACCATGGTCTCTTTTGGCACTTCTGTTTTTGAAGGATTTTTTGGGCAAAACAAAGCAGTTTCTATGTACCCGTATGGCCCGCAGAAGGCACATCGCTTGTAGAAGACGAATGTCACTCTGGAATTCATAGGTATTTGCCGGCCAGTTGCCTCCAACAGCTTTCATGAAAGCAAGCTACTCCTCAAACTTGCTCCTGATTGAACAAAAGACCATCACAGACGCAAGTCTCCAAAAGGAAAGGAGCAAGGACAAAACTCACCGCTAAACTCCGCCAGCTGCTTGGCCACGAGCTCTTCCACAGCTGCAGGTGCACTGGCCATGCGTGTCAGGACGGGCAGGCTCTCCACGTCCACATGAGGCGGCCGAGGGCTGGCACCCCTCCCCCCTGCGCGCTGAATGTCCGGCTTGAACATCTGGGGGAAGGGCAAGGGTAGAGGCAGGCCGACGGCTGACACGCACCGCTGCCTGACCGCCCTGTGCCCTGAGCGGTGGAAACACTGTTGGTGATGAGGATTCATGCGCAAGAGCTGATGAGATGGAGAAAAATATGGTGTGGAGGCCTAGCAATGACGATGCTTTTATTCAATAAGTTGCACAATGGCCGAAGGCAGAGTCTAGTAGTGGAATGTCAAGATTCGAGGGGGATGAGAGAAAGAACAACACACGAAGATTCAGTGAGGCCTCAGAGTGCACCTTCCTGCACCAGGGCGTTGTCGAGGGCACTGCTGGCCGCGGCCTGCCCCAGAACGGAGCCCCCCCTCTGCAGGCCCCTCATCACCAGGAACTCGGCTTGGACCTCGCTTGCCCACCCTGCGAGGTCAGCAAAAACTTGAGCGTTCCAGACTGGGGACTGGGCATGGAACCCTGGCTGCTATTCCTCAACGGAGCATCTCTGTTAGCCAGAGGATCTGTATGCAAGTTTTGGCACAAAGAGATCGCCCAGAATGTGGGCTGATCACATCCCTGAGAATAGTGGAACGTGGAGAGGAGATGCTCACTGAAGTAGGCCAGGTGAGGTGTCCAAGACACGATGTGCCGTTCCGTGAATGGCAGCTCGGGGGCGTTGGAGGGCCTGGAATGGGGCGGGTCAGCAGCAGGACAAGGCACTTGGGCAGCGCTGAAGACATACGAGCCACGTGTCCCCTGCAAACATTGATGAGAGTGCACTCTTCGGCTCAGTGGAGTGGCACAGAACGGATGTGACCTTGCGGCCATTGTATTGAACAGAGGACAGAAATGTGGACTTCCCACTGGCAAGAGATTGCAAGAGGGGGAGGTACGGAAAACAGGAGGAAGGAGAAAGTTTGATTTCATGATGATAGTCAGGGTATCATTCTGGATTCACACTGAGTTCCTCCCCACTAGTCACATGTGGATTGGCGGTCCAGATGTATCCTCTCCACAAACGTTCAAGAGGCGTGGACAGGCCTCTGCAGTCCCCACCCATCTTCAAGGTGAGATCAGCTTGGGCTTTTTTCCAGGACAAAGACCGACTGGATTCAGGACCATGGCACCTGAGTGCTCTCCTGCCCTGCTCCATGAGCAGAAATTACCCCTTGACGCTCATGCAGACGATGGCGGCATGCAGTGCCAGCTGAAGAAACTCACCAGCACCTGAGACATGAAGTGCATATCCGTGCCCCCGGGGCGTCCCGCCGCCAGCCGGATAGGCAGCGTGGCGCCCTCTAGGAAGGTGGCGCACAGGGCGGAGGTGTGGTACTCGCTGTCGGCCAGCCAAGAGGCGTGCGGGAGGGCAGCCGGCGCGGCCAGGGGGCAGTACAGGCTGACGTTTGGGCAGAGCTCCGCCAGGCTCAGGCACTCGCTGAGCCGCCGGGCCCTCTCGGCTTCACCCTGTCAGCAATCTGGATTCTTTCTAGTGACAGGAAGGGGGGGGGGGGGTGGAGGAGATGCATTGGAAAGGCGGAAAGGGGGTAGAGCAATAAGAGGGCAAGGTACCGGGAAGCTCAGGCTTTCACTCAGCCGCTGGGCCCCTTTGGCCTCGACACATGTTGAATCGAATTTGCAGTGCCCAGTATTCTGAATCCACCTCCCTGCCTCTTTCCCAGGATGCCTCCAGTGTGTGGGAACACCAATTGCTTTGTCGCTGTTTTCTCACAAATTCCTCATCCCCCGCATCCAAGGAAGCCGAGGTCAAAACACCTTGCATTGCAAAAAGCGCTCCGCTGGAGACTGAAAAGGTCTTTGGGCATGCTTCTTCCTCACCTTTGATTGCAAGGCTAATTATCAGCTCCAATTTGACGCTACATGTCATAATGTACAGTACTGCAAAGGGCATTGATGCGTTAATCAGACCTTTGTGGCCTCAACACTGTCTGACGTTGCAAAGGGGAAAGAGAGTGGTTTTGAGCATTGGCTCTACCTGCAGGGGAGGGTACGAACGAATCGGAAAAGCGAACACGGGAGACCTGGGGTAGTCATCCTGCAGCTGTGTCAGGGTCTGATGAGCCACGCTACCAAAGCCAGAGAGGTCGTCCACCAACAGCTGGAAACCCTGCAATTTACAATGTGATGTAATTGCAAAACAATCCAGATCATCGGTCACTCAGCCTGCTTTGAGCTTGATGCCCAGGCCGGGCACTCAAAGCAATGATGGGCCTGGGAATGCCTTAGTGTACCCTGCTGCTTGCTGACCCCAGTTTTGGCATTTAGATATGTGGATTGCTCCTGAGTAAAGATTGGCGGTGGCGTTTGAGTTACAGCTTCCCTAGATGCAGTCTTTGCTCATCTTGCTACTTTCTGCATGCATCTTCTGACATCACAACTTGGTCAAGATCAGTATCTTGAAGCTCCTTGAATTCAATTGCCCTCTTCAGTCCTTCCAGGACAGATGCTGAAAGCAAGGAAGCAAATCTTAAGGGAATTCTAACAGAAATGTTAGAGGCTGGCAAGTCTCCTCTGGCAAAGATGAAGAGTAAAGTGAGCATTATGAAAAGGAAACAGGAAGAATGCCTGCATCTGGTCACAATCCTTGTAGCAAGGGGTGGAGGAATTTAGGGCCTTTCTTCAAGGACGCAACAATGAGATAAAGGGAGCAGAAGGGGGTGCCTGCATCTGGTCGCATTCCTCTGCAAACCAGCGTATCCGATCCGTCACCTCCTCCCGCTCCTCTGCAACCCCCAGGCCCCCCCTCCCGCTGCCGTATCCCCGGAAGCCGGCAGTGCCCTCCCAGAGCCCCGGCAGCTGCCACACGCTGCGGGGCTCCAGCCTGGCCTTCAGGAAGTCCGCCCAGCGCCTGACTGCCCCCTTCTCCTGCAGCTGCCTGAGAGTGGAGGTCAGGTGGAGGGTCTTTGGTGCGCAATTGGCATCTTGTCTGCTGGGACTTCCCCCTGAGCATGTGAAGATTCTGGGAGTCGTAGGTGCTGGATGGGGCAATGAATAGGGAAGCGAGTTTTGTTGATGCTGTGAAGCTACAGATTTACTCCTGCAGATGCCTGTCAGGTTCAGATGCCAGGGGCCGACGTCATCGTCATTTTCATCTATTGGCCACTTTGTTGCTTGCTACCCAAATCGTGCATCATGAAAGTTTGTCTGTGCCGGCACATTTTTGACTGTAAACCAACTCTGCCTGCTGAGCATCACCTGGCAGAGGTGCATAGCCTGTCGAATGCCTCATCATCCCCCCCAGTGCTGGCTTCTGGATGGCTGCCAGTCCAGTCCCTCTCACCTGCAACGCGCCCTTGTGTTGCCCTTGAATGGACTTGCGTGAGACTGACCCTGCTGAGCTGGCCGAACATTGCCTGGCGGGTCCACATTCCTTGCTAAGCGCAGATAGACCATCCTTTTTTGACCACGCAGCAAGTCCTGGGGACACAATCTGAGCACGGACTACATCGCCCTTGCCATAGCTTCCAGCTGCCTGTGATAATAATGTGCAGAAATGCCCTTGAATTTGTGCAGGAATAACTAAATCCAAAGCTTAGACTGGTCGAAGAGTGTCCTTTCTGCCAGCAACCCTCGTGCCATCTTGACCAAAACTAGCAGTGGTGGAATCATGCAATATTTGGCGTGTAAGTATGACAGCAGGATGTGGGTGTCTCACTGGCTTGCCTTTCCTCCTCCGCCAGATGAGCAGTGAAGTCGGTCCTCGGGACCGGTGGGGCCCTGTGCACAGCCACAGGCCCGTCCCATGTGGAGGGCCGTGCTTCCTGCACTGTCCTGGTGCCTCCGCCTGGGTTCCCTGCATATGCCCAACACGTTCAATACCATGTTTGTGGGTACTGCCTTCAGAATTCATTCCTTGGATCTTCAATTGATACCTTAAGGCTCCTGCAGATGCAGCATGAGGAGGATCAGGCCATTTTGCAAGGTGAATACCAGTTGTGAGGCTTCTATGAGAGATTTTGCCCGCCAATTGTGAGCTCCTGCTGCAAAATGATTTGCTAGGCCAGCAGAATGAGATGCCGCTTTCTGGATGGAGTGATGTGTAGAGGGCACAAGAATTTCAGGGGAGAAGCGAACCTCCCAGTGCGCCAGACAGATCCACTATCACCGCTCTAGGAGAACATGTCAGGTATCCCTGCATGCCTGGCTGAGGTGAGCTTCAAGTGGAGCACTCTTGCGCTGATGTGCCCAAGTCTCTTGCGCCCATCGAATCTCACTGCTCTTAATGAAAGACCTTTACTGCTCTTTCATGAAAGCTACTAATGAGAGTCTCATAGCTGTGAAATCGAGCACCTGTGATTCTGAAAATCGCAGGAGTACATTGTGGTCGATCTCTTGCTGGCTGCTGGACCCTTCCACCTGGTCCAGGCCATAAATTTCGTCCTGCAGGCATGCGTTGAACTGCTCATGCGCAACATTGAATTGGGCTGAGCCGCTCTGCTTGCAAGCAATGTGCAAGGAAATGAGGATGCATCAACTCCTTGGGAATTCTTAGCTTACCTGAAAATTCCAGAGATGCGACCCAACAAAGTTTGCGCTCCTGCCAAATTGCAAACTTATGATCTCCTTTGGCATGCCTTTACTGTTGCCCTACGTATCTACCAGATCGACCCAGCAACCTCGAACAGCTGCAGCACATGCGCGCTGGCACATGCAACGCTCAGTGCTTGGCGTGAGAGTAATTCTTCGGCGTGAGATGATCTTCTCGACCATTCAATGCAAAGTAATTGCCAAGCACTGCCTTCATCATGCATTCATCGGAGTATGAGCATCCACCTCTTCTGCATGGGTTTCATCAAGGTTTCCCGATAAAATTTCCAAGCCTTCCACCAACAGAATCGTGACTCGACGACGATCATTCGAGCGCAACTCACTGGAGCTTCCAGTCAGTCCAGCTCCCCAGCTGTGGTGACGGGCATTCGTCTCAATTGAGAGCGGCGGTATTTTATCCTTGTTGCTTCCAATCCTCCAATCCAGCTGTCCTGAGCTGCGGAAGATCACAGGCCGGACGTCAGCCGGAGCACTCTCCGCTTGCGCATGGCGTTCATGCTCAAGCTGCTGAGAAAGGCTTCGCAGAGCCTGTCAGGCGATCAAGATTCTTGCAAGCTCAAGCCCAGCAGCGCTAAGGCCCTCAGACCAGCATACCTGCTGTCTGGAGGCGACCCAAAGGGAGCGACAGAGATACAGGAGTACGAAGCCAAGGACGCAGCGGTCCCTCAGAGCATCGTACACGCCAACGGATCAGCTGCTGGTGACGCCCCTGAGGAGCCCTTGGTGCACCTCACCCTCATCCTGGATGTGAGTGCCACCATGAGGGGAGACCCTCTGAGGGCACTGGCCAGAGGCATCAGGCAGCTGCTGAAACACCTGCAGCCCCAGGAACCGCTCACCATCTGGACGTGAGCCCTCCATGCTCCCTCCTGTCAAGCTGGTCAATCAGCTAAACGGCTTTGTCCCAGTATCAATGAATGTCTATCCTCATGGCCAAACGCTTCCCCACCAGGCTTAGCAAGTCCAGTGGTTGGGGGGCTTGCTCATGTGTCTATCCAATGGCTTTGAGAACAGCATGCATGTCACAGGTTGTAGCAACATCTGCCATGGTGTAAGCAGCATGGCTGCAGATACTATTCAGGTGTATTGTTGCCCAGTGGGAGCGGATGACAAGACCCTGATTATTATAAAGCAGATGATGCCATCCCTCTCCTAATCTCTTGCATGGCAAGCCTACATGCCATTCCTCAAACCCAGTCTGCATCCATTCCTGAGCCCTGCTGGCGCGCTACATACTCCAAATGAAGCTTGAAGATGGCGTCTTGACGCTGCAGATTTTCCTCCGAGGTGTCTGAACCTGTGCACTGTGAGGTCAGCACGTTTTCTGGCAAGCTGAGCAAGGTGGCACGCACAATGAAGGCTGAGGATAATGACGACGCTGTGCTGCTTTTCGATGCCATTGAGCAAGCCGCTGAGGTGAGTGAGGCAATTTCAGCGGGAGAACGATTGATAAGGAGATTGGGGGGTTGGGGGTTGGTTGGGGGGGTGAGGAGGGGATGGGGGTCCCTGGGGAAGCAAAAGACCAAGTTGCCGTCAATTGCCGAACCGGCAAAAAGAAAGCGGCACGCAGGGAGTGCCTACAGACATCTCCATCCAACCATCACCTGCTCAACCCAAAGGCAATCAAGCTTTACAGCGATTCTCTGACAAGCGTCACTCATCCAGCATGTTATGCCTACCTTGTCATTCCTTGCTCCCAGCCAAGAGTTAGTGAAGTCATGCAAGGATCCAAGGGCAGTAAGGCAGAAAATTTAACGACTTGATGGTATGACAAAGATGCATGCAGGAGCTGGAGGCCAGGGGGGAAAGGCCCGAGGTGGTCAAGCCGCTGCTGGTCTTTACCGATTACCACAAGGTACAGCTCATAGCCATGCATTTCGCTTTTTGTGCCTGACAATCGGATCAGTATCCTGCATGCCCAGGACTTGAGCGACAATCATCAACTGCATCTTGCAAGAGAAGATGGAGGCCAACAAGCTCCCTGCATTGCTTGATGGACAGCAAATTTCTCCAACGTCAATTGTATAGTCCCTTGTGTATGAGCTCCTTCGCAAGCCCACATTGCAAGGCTCACATTTCTGATTGTTGTTGCGCAGAAGCTTGGCCAGGCGGACTCGCACAATGCCAACCAGGCCCTGCTGTGGTGCGACGTGTTCAACCTGCACTCGCTGCTGATCTCCTGCGGGGACCCGCGCACCTTCCTGGACGTGCGGAGCGTGACCACGCGCGAGGTCACTGTTGGGGGTGTTGATGACGCCAGCATCAGGGAGGCCTTCCAGGTGGCGGGGGAGTGGCTGCAGGTGACCACAGGCTACCTTTGCCCTTCCTCGAGGGCTGCTCTCAATATGCACCCTTTGTGCATTTCTACAAATTTGCACTCGTGCGTAATCTCCAGCATACTGAGCTGCAGCGGCATATATGTGGTGGAATAGGGGGATGGGGGAAGCCTACACACGTTAACAGTGGATGGAAGCCTTGTGGTGCCTCAAAAGTAGTGTATGAATTGGTCACTTTCTACTTTTTGAGGACCTTCCTCTCCGCAAGGCTTTGTGAAGAAATGGTAGTCTGATGAATCAAAGGCAGCAACAGATCTTCATCATGTGCATAGCCAATGTTGTGGGCTGCAGAACATTTTGAGGACGGCTGGCATTCCTGATCCAACCGATCACTACGAGGATCAAGTGGCTGAATTGCCAACGACATGAAGCAGGAGATCTGCAAGTGATGTTGATCGCCATCAGTGTATTAGAAGAGTGGAGAAGTGTTCTTCCAAGGCATCAGCCCAATGCTTGGCAGATCCAGGAGCTCATGCGAACTTCAATTTGCATTTACCATGATAACAAACTTGCGGAAAAGCTTGATGGCAGAACATCCACAGCTTTCGGGGAGTGACAATCAATTAAGTAGTTTCTTGTTGCACCAGCAGCCAGCCTCTTTCATTGCTGATTGCCACAAGCAAGCTGATTTGACTGGGTGATCAAGAATGCTTGGCTTCCAGATATGTACAGTAGATCCTGGAAGCTAGCTGGGATACAAAGGATTCTCAGATGCATAGTTTTGGGTTGTTGATGGAGCTGGAGACTTGCCTACCTTTGGAGATCTGTGTAGACTTGGCCACGGATAAGCCATAGCATCTGGGCTGAAAATTTGTGTAGGCTAGGCTACAGCTCAGACGGTATGGCCATAGCGTCTCAGCCAGGAGCTCTGTTGATCTGATAATTTTGTTCAACTGTGAGAGGCCCTTGCTAGATTGTTTGAAGTCCTCCTCAGCAGGGTCAGGAGCTGAAATTTCCAGACTGATACTGCATTTGGCTAAGATAGGCCAGTGATAGAAGTAGGAGAGACTTGAACACCAATATGTTGAACACATGAGTAGTGTCTAATCCATGCAGGTCTGTTGCACATGAGGTGATGAAATGCTACTACAGTATGGAGCTGCATTTTGTTTCATTGTCCTAAATAGCAACCCTTGTTCAGGGGTAGTGGTCTACCCCCCTACCAGGCGAGGGCAATCTGATGTTTCGAAAATTTCAGAAGTTGGGCTTCGCAATGTCATAGACACTGATCGAGAGAGCTCTCGAATGGCAGCTTTTTGCAGCAAGCGGGAAGACGCTAAATCTGACAAATCGGTGAAGTACAAGGTTCGGAGCAAGGCACGGAGAACTGGGGCAAAAGCATAGTGCCCAGCGACAGCAAAGGTAGCCACTTGTAAGCTCTTAATTCCTGCTCGCCTCACCCAGCTCTTCAATATTGGCCGATTTGTCCCGTCCTAGGATCGACATGCCATGCCCTCTGTATCTCGGAAAGCAATTCTATCCAATTATCTATTTTAAATCGAGACTTTCATGCTCAATAGCAGCGCTCTACAGCGATTCGATTGCAAGTCAAAGAAGTCATTACGCAGGCGTTTTACTAACACCTTTGTGTCTTGGTGAAAGCTTGCCATGGCTAAGTCAGGCTCCACTACCATTTAAGTACCAGCAGCTCAAATCCTCACTGCCAAGCAGGGCGAGTATCCAGGATCAAGATTCAAGCCACGAGAAACCTGAGTCTCGGTATCATTGCAGATGATTGGATTCCTGAGTCTGCCCGTCACAATTGTGCTGCCAGCCTTGGCAGCCGGTGTGGGGCTGTGAGCAGCATCTTTGGCATCCAGGGCAGCTGCGCAGTGTCACTCACAGGTAGCCCATCCAAATCAAGCATGTACGGCTCGAGGATGCTGCTGCAATATGAAGTTTGGGAGCCATCAAATTGAGTTGACCTGCATCAATCTCACTCTGTATCTGCCCATCAAATTTGTTTCTTGTGTTGGCGCAGGCATCCCTTACTAAGAGTGACGCTTTTGCAATGGCCTTGGCCCTTGAGAAACAACTGGCTCAGATCTTCGAGGTAGCCTTTCTTCCTGTCTTTGGATACAGGTCCCTGCCTTTCAGCGCATTTCTGACGATCATCAGGCTTCTGCCACACTGCCCAAAAGCACCACATCAATCCATTTGGCCATAGCATATATCGCCGCCATGTTACCACCTATTGTGTGCTTGAGATATATGCCAGACCAATTTCATTCTGCTGTATCAAGCTACTTAACCCTACACTCGCAGATCAGTGTGGCGCAGCACACCTGCCTACAGTCCTAAAGGGAACCTGAGCGCCCACCTTCCGTCATCCATGCAGTTTGGTACACACTGCAACCTGTGGCGGGCCGAGTGATCTTGGTCGTGTGTGAAAGCTGAATTCCCAAGCATGGTGCAGGAGCTGCAGATCGGCACATGGGACCTGCCGGCCAAGCACTCGATGGCCACCATCCAGGCGATGTGTGCACGCGCTGATGGGGGCGTGAAGGACCACCCCGCCAACTTCCTAACCCTGCTGCGCTCTGCCGGCAACAAGAACCTGCCACATGCGCAGTACTTCCTGGGTTGCTTTTCTGAATCAGGCAAGTCCAAATTTTCTGAAGCACGATTCCATCATTGATCGCATGCACCCATCTTGCGCTTGTCTCTGCTTTTGCCAGCTCCCTGTGCCTGAGCTGACCTAATGGGACTGCCTGTCCCAGTGACGATTGCTTCTGGCCTTCACTTGAGAGCTGCACCTCGAAAGCCATCGCTGGTGCACAGGCGAGGCTTCTGAGCACATGCCTGAGGTTGCAGCCATCGGCTGGTTCTCTCGGGCAGCACAGCAGGGGATAGCGGCAGCAGAAGTCAGGCTGCAGATGCTCTGTGAAGACAAGGTGCATGCTTGCGCCTCTCACACCCGCCTTCCCCCCTCCCTACCCCCAAGCAACCTTTCAGCTGTGGATCTATCAAATGTTTATCTTGGGCGCTTGGGGTGAAGGAGGGGAGGAGACGGGAAGAGCTGCTGAAACTTCCAGGTGCTTGTTCAGATTGCATCCATAAGGAAGCATGATATCTAGCCCCTTCCCAGGCCGGGGCAGTAGCCATGCGCTCAGGAATGCTGAAATGAATGGTAATCTCCATACCTCTACGAGCAAGGTTGGGAAACTGCAGTGCTGTGCCAGAGGAACGTACCCCGCTTGCAGGCCAAAGCTGGCTCTCCGGCAACCAGCCCTCGTCCTGTGCCATCCGCCCCTCCCCTGGGGATCTTCACCCCTCCGCCGGCGTTCCCCATGCCTCGCAGGGCACTGAACATCAGGCCCCCCCGTAGGCTTCTCAGCATCCGGCCCCCGCCCGCCAAAATGGGCATGCCGGCAAAGAGGAGTGGCCAAAAATCACAGAGCGCTCAGGTGATCTATGCAATCTATTCTGCCCTGAATCACTCTCAACCCTGTGAACATACTCTAAGGAGCAAAGAACCATCTCTTGGACCCATCATAATGAGCCCCTGTAGAGCTGGTGACCTTGTATCAAAGAAAAGAGAGCTCAAATCGCTGAAATAACGGAAATGCCTGATTTGCTAAGTGGTAGAATCTGATAGAGCAGTATTCTAGGGAGCTTTGATGAAGTGCGTGGAGTGGACCTGCAGGCCATGAGTTCTGTGGTCACTATGAGGGGTCATCCTGTAATATGGTGCCCAAATGCCTGCAATCCTTCCTCCTGAATTACTTGCTGCTTTGGCGCGATCCAATTACATTTCGGTGCCTCTTGAACGACATGATTCACAGGCATCTGAGGTCAGCTTGGCAGCGGAAGAGCTCATCAGGGACAGCATCTCCGAGAAAAGAGCAGCCAAAGAGGTTTCGCCCAAGGGTGAGAGCCTTAAGCCAGCCACTCATACGTGCACTCAATGCTGCTTGCTGTTCCAATCCTGCAGGGAGGTCCTTGGATCCAATTTGCTACCCCCAAAATAGGGGCACAAGACTGCCATGCACAGGGCCATTCACATGCACAAGCAAATCAATTGATAGGGGATGCAAACCTTGTACAGGACAGAATTCTGGTGGAATTTCCTTGTCCTCTCGTGCTTTCTCCACAGCAAGGCGAGGTTGGGATGTGCTTTGCGCAAGTCCAAGGGCTTTGCAGGCAAGATACCTGCGGCTGCATTATCACCTGGAGCTGCCATATTCTCTCCTGTGGCCTCCACACCTGACGGGTCCCTACCAGAGTCAGCCCAGCAAGGTAAGCATGTCTGCTTTGCCTGTCGACTCTGCACCTCCATAGAAGACCAGAGGTGTTCAGATGCAAGGATCATCTGAATGCGTTGTGTGGGGTGAATTCTGCCAGATGGTCCCCAGCATGAGTTGAATTTTCCTGGCATCGACCCTCAAGGGCTGTACCCAAAAACACAACAGGCAACTTTTGAGGCATTGCAGGCTAAGAAGAGATGATGCCTGAACTTACAAAGTATTTTTGGACTTCTTCAGCCTGACGATTCCTGACATCACGCCATTTGAATTTTGTGTCTTCTTCAGGAGCTGCTGATGCTGCACAAGCAGACAGGGAGGCAAAGGTTGAGGCTGGCTCCCAGGCAGACAGCAAGGGCAACGAAGACCCCTTCGTACCTGCAGCACAGTCCCAAGACCCTTCAGGGGAGCAATCTGTAGCTGAAGAGCGAATCCCTGAGGGACTGGCAGGAGGGGATGCTGGACCTACCCTGGCACCTCTTCCCCTGGTATGACACTCATGTGTAAATCGTGAACCTGATCCACAGGCTGTGAATGTTGTTGACCAGTCGGCAGGCATCTTGTGCCCTCCCTTCTCCACAGCTGTACTCTTGTTTCCAATTGCAAAGCTTATAATGCTAGTATCATGATACCAAATCAAGGTACCAAACTCTCAAATACGATGCCCTCCAGCTCAACATGCTCGATACACCCAATAGTGCATCACTTGCATCATGGTTATTGCTTCAGGCAGGCACGCTTCACATGGGAACGAGACTCAATCAGACATTTAATTGTCATGTCAGAACTCGGTCGTGTGCAGACCAAAGATGTGGTCGCGGCCAAAGAGGAGCTGGAAGCAGACACCAGCAGCATCGAGCCAGTCATCGGCTCTGAGCCGCCCCCCATCCCCTCAGTGGCCGCCACGGAGCGCAGCCCCGCCCCTTTTGATACCCAGGACCCCTCATTGACCCTCCTGGAGGAATCTCCAACCCCTGAGCCCCCAGAGGCAGCTACAGGGCGCAGCACTGCTGGGTCAGAGGCCCTCACTCCCCCACCATTTCCCCTTGAGGAACCCCTGCCTGCTGAACCCTCAGACGATGGCCACAATTACCAATCGGAAGGTGCAGCAGGGGACACCAGCGAGGGGACCTTCGATCCGGAGTACTGCGAGGGGGGTGTCGCTATTCGAACCCGGGGGAGGAGGAAACTGCAGCGGAGGACCCCCGCCCCAGAGAACCCCACAGCGACGCCAAGCCCGGCTGTTGAAACGACTAATATGCCAAAAACCCCCGGCTCTGGTGACGAAGGCAGCCAGCTAGGCAGCCCCTGGGAGAAGGTCCCTGCGACCTCTGCAACCCGTGCTGAGGCAGCAAAACGGTGGCCAAGCGACACAGAGGGGTTGGGGGTCGCCGCAGCAGACGTGGGAGTACCGATGGAGAGACCCACATCCCCGAAGGCAGGCAAGCAGGGGTTGAGCTGGCTGCTGGGGTACTCATCGTCGAGCTCTGAGGAGGGGAAACAGTGGGATGGGGTGGAGGCGCCGGTGGGAATTGTTCCAAAGACCGACCTGGCAAAGGAGGAGCTCTGTTCCGTGATGGATGGGCACACCGCGACCCAGCACCTGCCGCTCTCCCACCCTTATTCCACGAGCAGCCCGCCGCCTCCCCATGGCTCCAGGTGACAGAACTGATTTGATTGTCCTACTTCATTTTAGTTGAAAAGCCATTTTCTTGACCTGCTAAACACTTGTGCTAGAATATGATGGATCTCCTCTTGACGAGAAGAGCATAGCAAGCCACAATGACGAAACTCCGAGCTGCAGCCAATAAAAACTTACCCACTCTTCTACACACCGCACCAAGGGTTTGAGCCAGTGATGTGCTCCATATTAGACAGTGCAGGATGGGAACTTTGGCACATAGCTCATACAGATCTAGATCAAATGATGGTTGAGAGTTGCTTGCGATGTCACTACTGCAGTGTCATTTTGCCCAATAACAAGAGTGTGAATGACTGCAATCCTTTACCCATCCACTTGTATAAAGACATCCATCTCAATCACTCATACTGCCATGCAGGGAAGGCGGTTCGGAGACAGGCAGTGGAAGGAGCGATCCCTGGACGAGTCAACACCTCAGGCGGGGAACATCGTTTGGTGGCGCCTCCACCCCTGGTTCTGGCACCCCAACCGCAGCAGCCGCAGCAGCAGCACAGGCCAAGGGCGGTGGACCATTCTCCCCTTTCTCAGGTGAGAAAACAACAGGGCTCATTTAGGACCTCTGCTAGATATCCCCTCGCACGCCACCAAGGTGAGCTTTGTGCATTCAGTGTGCAACTTACGGGGAGATGGGTAGAGGGGGGGGGGTGGGGGTATGGGGAGCCAGCGTTGATGCTGAAGTCCCAACATTCTATGTCTTGCATACCGGATTGATGAGTGCAATGTCACAATATGCAGGCAGACACCCCTTGGATAGGGTAGAACACGATGAGGCTGGGCCCCCCAGAATACATCCCCTGCTGGAAGCTCAAATGTCCCCTGAGGCCCAGGCAGAACTGGCAGCAGCTTCTCGCCTCCGAGCCCAGAAACTGCTGGTGAGCAGACCTTTCATTTTCTGTTCACTGTGAGTGTATGCAAATTGCCAATCATAATGCTTTGAATTTTTGCATGTGCTTTAAAAGACAAATTGTTCCTTGATTCTTACTTCTTCCCCGCCCCAATGCAACACAAGATCACAGAATGAGAGCAAAAGATGGATGTCCAAGGCAGCTACCTCGTGGCACTTTTCCGAAAGTATCCTCCTGCCTTTTCCTTTCCCACCTCAGCCGAACGCAACTCCACTCAGGGAGGCGCACTGCGTGTGGGTTCCAGCCAGCCGGCCGGCCCCATGTCTTGTCAGCTGTCCAGCCAGAATGTCCCACAGCAGCCCACTCCCCCACCCTCCCCTGCCCTTCCAAACAGGGAGGAGGCAGACACCAGAGCTGCGGCGCAGGTGGGAGTGTGGGCAGTATCCTCTAAATTGGAAGGTAGAGGGACATGTGCTACAAACTGAAGAATGGGGTCTTGACGTTCAACCACTCTTGCTCACTGACATCATGAGGATTTGGAACTGATCAATTGCTGTATGGGACTGTGTGGTTGGGGAGGGGACCAAAGGGCACAGGATTTGACGCCCCCATCAATGCTTGTTCATCGTGCATCAGCAGGTTTTTGATCGAAGCTTGACAGGGATGCCGATTAAGTGTAGCAGAAACATCACACTGCAGGCCAGTCACATGTGTCTAAGATAATCCCAAGATTCCGTGTCTTATTTGGCCTGTCATCCCTCTAAGCACCCAAAAGCGTGAAGAAAATCCCCTTGCAGGTGGAGCAGGAGCCGCCCAAATCCGACACCCCTGCACCCTCGACCGCGGCAGTGAAGCAGGAGGGCACGAGTCACGCCAGCCAGGCCAAATCCGGGGGAGAGCATCCACCAGACCCCGTGACACAGGTACACACTTGCAACCCAGCGTTTACTTATCAATACCTTTGGGAAGGAGAGAACGTGTAATGGTCTGATGAAATTAAATGCAGAAATGCAAAAGAAATGAATGGTCCGCCTGTCAAAGGGGTGAGTTGGGAGTTGGAAAGAAATGCAAAGGAATGGCAGAAGCTGTGTTCTTGTAATGTTGGATAAAGAAGACTGTACCCAGTGCATCATTCCATTAGGGGAAAGGAGGGGGGGGAGAGGCAAAGTTGAAAGAAGGTTTGTAATGTACAAGCGACAGGGACTTGTGATAAAGCCTAGGTGGGGTAGATGATTGCAAGAAAAGGTGAGGGGAGGTACTATAGAGAAGGCCATGCCACATTGAGGGAGAAAAATTCGTATGCCACAAGCTCAACAAACCATGCATGGCTATCCATCCCCCATTGGGCCCCCGCCCAAGCAAAGATTATCCTGCAGGCGAGCGACGATTGGGCCAGCCACACCAGCTGGGGCAACGCCTGGAACGAGGAGGATGCCAACATCACCGCCGAGTGGCGGGACACGGATCCCGACCCCGTGGGCCCCGTGCGCGCGTTGTGCATGGTCAGCTACGGCCGCACTGCACCCGCTGCCGCACTGGACGGCGGTGGCGAGGTAAGACTGGAAGTGGCGGCCTGCACTTCTGCAGAGCTCACTGAGGCAAATCTGAGGGTAGTCCATTAATTTCAACTTCTGCTCTCACTCCTTTCCTGTCTGAAAGGAGGAAGTCACACAGCAATGCGGGCCACCTTGCCATGCATCATTTGCAATCCCACTCTTGGACTGGACACTTTGCATACGATTTGTAAGGACACCTTCAAAAGCAGGCTGATCTGTGCGAGCATGACTGACGCAGTGCTGGGATCTGTCTTGTGCTGTGGCATCTCCAACAACTGTACTTTCATCAGCAAGAATATCGCAAAGTATTCTTTTCCTGCTGCCGTAGTGTCATAAGAGACATTCTGCTCCATCAGGGAGGCTGGGCAACTGCAAATTTGGAAGCAGATGCAACATTTTAGAAGCTGCATACAGCTACAGCTTGCATACTGAATGTGGGACATCGAAATTTTTCACTGCAGGCTCTGCGCACAAGCAGCGGGAAGCCGGAGGCCAAAGCTGTGGAGGTCTTCATTCACACCCACGACGCAGACCAAGCTTCTGCAGGCAGCTGCGCTTCAGCTTCCAATCCAGCCGATGCCGACGCTGACCCCACCACCGAAGCGTCAGAGACTGTTCTCGGTACAGAGCTCTGCCCTGAGAAGCCATTCTTCGACCTCTCCGCCCTGAATGATGCTCCAGTAGTCTTCCTCCAGACCCAGAACGTAGACCAGGCTCCTGCAAGCAGCTGCGTCTCAGCTTCTACCCCAGCCAACACTGATTTGTCAGTGACTGTTCTCGGCACAGAGCTCTGCCCTGAGAAGCCATTCTTCGACCTCTCCGCCCTGAATGATGCTCCAGTAGTCTTCCTCCAGACCCAGAACGTAGACCAAGTTCCTGCAAGCAGCTGCGTCTCAGCTTCTACCCCGGCCGACGCTGAAGCCTCAGTCACATCAGTGGTGACTGTTGTCGGTGCAGAGCTTTGCCCTGAGAAGCCAATCCTCTCAGCCATGAATGATGCCCCAGTGGTCCTCCTCCAGACCCAGAACAATGACCCAGCTCCTGAAAGCAGCTGCACCTCGGCTTCCAATCCAGCCGACGCTGAAGGCTCGGTGGCATCAGTAGTGACTGTCTTGGGTGCAGAGCTCTGCCCTGAGAAGCCACTCCTGGACTTCACCGCCACGACTGATACTTCGGGCCCTGCGATCGACATTCTGGTCTGCGAGAAGGCAACACCAGCATCCAGGGCCTTGGTGGCCAAAAATGCCACTCCGATTCCTGGAGCTGACAGCAAAGCAGCTGAATCGCCGCCCATCGTTGCCACTGCCAGAAAGGAGGAGCCCAGGGTTGTCACAGCAGAGCAGCCCTGCAAAGAGGGAGAGGCCTCAGTGACGCCTCAGGACCCCCCACCTGCGGCTGGGGACCCTGTGACGGAAGCAGAGGGTGGGGTGACGGCGGAGTCAGAGAGGGAGAAACAGGCTGAGGGGAGCCCGTCTCCCCCGTCCCCTCAAGAACCGGGTGGCTCGGAGGGGACTCCGCAGCCGGCGGTCTTGGCTGCTCATGAGCCTGCCACAGCTGAATCTGCCGCAGGGGGGGAGCAAGAGGCGGAGGCTGATGTGACAGAGAACCCGCCGAGCCTGGAAGCCCTGACTGTGGCCGGTGAAAAGGTGAGCAATGTGCATGCTTACAGCTACTGAGCATTTTCCAAACCTCCACCAGCAGAGACATATTGCAAAGGCAAAAGAGGTGTTGAAGACTGAAAAACTGCTAGACTGTGAACAACAGCTGGTAGTGATATGTACATGTCTGATTGCTCACAACTTGCCTCATCCTTGCAATGGCTGAAAAAAGTAGGCGGACAGGTTTCAAATCCAGGGCTGCCCGTCTTGTCCCACTGCACGTTTTTTTCTCCTGTCAGATCCAGCTCCAAAGTCCTTGGAATGTTTTCCCCTCCCACATCCTGTAACACAATTCTAGTGTCTCTGGCACCTGTCATCTAGGATGGCAACCATTGCAATGGCTATCCAGCAGGCGCGGCACAGATACCGCCAGTCCTTTAGGAAGCTTGTTGGGCATTCAGGCCCTGTGCTGCTGCCTGTGCACAGCAGCATAAGCATAATGCAAGGCCTTAGTCAGCAGCAACGGTTGCTTCAAACCTTGAAAAACCCTGTACAAATCTCCCTCCCCTTTCCTCTGTCAACCCAGCCTCTAAGCAGGAAGCGCAAAAGTAATCATGCCTTGCAGGAGCCGCGCTCCAGCCTCCAGGAAGCCATTCAAAGCAGGAGCACAGAGGCCATCATAGCAGCCATGCAGGGGCCAGGGCCTGTAGATGCGGCCCTCCTGCCTTACGCAGCCCAGCTGCTTGCCCAGCTGCTTGCCGCCAAGATGACAGCGCCCCCTCCTGCACCAGAGGTTGGTGCCCTGCCCTGCACTTGTTTCATAGCTAGTCTTGCTCATGGAGCCCTCTCCCTGTGCTTGGAGCCATCAGCCTCTCTCATTTCCCGCTTCACTTGCAAACGCCAAAAATAGCTTTTGATGTGGGACATGGTCTTTTGAGGTGAAGCATTGAAAACGTACTGCAAGATTGCATTCTGGTGGGTAGAAGTGGAATAGTTGAGCTTGATGCAGGTCAGCGCTCCATCTGTGGAGGACTCTGCCGGACCCTCAGAGGATCCAAAGGAAGAACCACACGGCAAGTGTCCGAGTCACTCCTCTCAGCTGGGGGATCCAAAGAACTCCCCGTCACCCCATTCCAGCCCTCCCAGCCCAGAGGCAAACTCCACCGTGGCTCTCCTCTCGGCTCTGCCACCCGCCCCAATATTCACCAAGGAAATTTCTCCCCAATCCAATCAACCCCTTGCGGGTCCAGTCGAAACTGCCAGAGACTCCCCTGGCGGAGCTGAGACCCCGCAGACCCCCATGGAGCCCCCCAGCAAGGAGACTGCAGAGCTGCCCCTTCAAGGGAAGAAGTCTGGCAACGAGGCGCAGCCAGTGGGGTCTGGCTCGAGCTCCACGGCAACCCCTAGGGCTTCGGATGGGCCGTCAGGGAGCATGGGAGAGCAGCTCCCACCCAGCAACCCCCAGTATCTCGCTCTCGAACTCAAGGATCACCAGGTAGACCCCTCAACCTCCGCAGCAGGCCCCTCTGGCCACCGTGGGCAGCCAGGCGAGGGTGTTGCTGGCTCTGATGAGCTGGGGAGTGCCGATGAGGGATCCAGTGGCAGCTACAGCCCAACTGAGAAGCCAGAGAACCTCCAGGGTCCCGAAGAGAGGCTGCATGGAGACCAGGAGGGGGCCAGCCCTTCCCCTGACCAAGATTCCCAGGATGAAGGGTTTGTCAGTGCGGAGGGGAGGGAGGTATTTTCCAGCCATGGATCAAGTGCAGAAGCCTTCGAGACTGCACCAAGCAGTGCCGCCCCTGTGGAGCACCAGGACGGGTCAGACTTGCCAGATTTTCTCGAAGTGGGCAGTTGCTGCAAAAAAACCCCCGGCAAATCCGGAACCCCCTCTGACTCGCCAAAGCTGGACAGCAGGCAGCCTGACCGGGCCAGTGTAAAGACGAGGGAGGACAGCTTGGCAACGGTAGTGAATCTCTTTGGGACAGGAGCTTCGCGAACCGCCTCCAAGATCATCCCGGAGGGCGTAGACCAGGAAGAGAAGAATCCGGCTGCAGATATTGCCGACAGTGGTGCATCCAAGCATCTTTCAGAGCCGCAGCCTGCAGAAGATTTGGCAGACAATTCAGCGGTGCCCCTTTCTGCGGATTCTGGACCCCTGGGATTGGACGCAAGCCCCCTGGCATATAAGGCCGAAGCGGACCCTACGAAGCCCGGGGCGAACGAGCGATGGGGCGGGGGTGCACGCCAGGGCAGGCTTGCCACGCAGCCCAGCAGGAGGGCCAGAGCAGTGGACCCCCCGACCAAGCTGGGAGCGGAGAATTTTACCAGCAGGTGGGCAGCGTCCCCTGCTGCTTTTAAATTATGTAGACATCTCTCACGGTTCTCCTCAGATTGATCATGTCCAGCAGTAATTTTCCCATGGTGAATCATGGAGACATGGTCCTACAATTACCTGGTAGCTTGATAGAAAATGTGCAAGCGTTTCAGGAGGATGAGACTGCAGGGTTCACAGAAGCCAGATGGCATATCTCTCTTTGTCATCTGACCGTGAAAAGCTCATACTAATCTCTGACAAAGTACCATTGCAACCCCAGGTAGAGTATATCAGGAGAGGTGAAGGGGTGAAGCACAGCGATAGGCAACCATTCCCTGAACAAAGTCAATCGAATGCCTTCAACAGAAGCGTTTCCGGCTGAACTTTGAACTTTTTGAGTCCTGTGGTGGCACAGGGCTGCAGCTGCAGAGAAGCTGACCAACCTTCCCTTGGCGGACATCTGGACCCCTTCTGGCCTGGAGACGGCCACGATTGGCCTGGAAGCCAGTCAGACCCCACTGGCAGAACCCTCCAATGGGGATGCTTCCCTTGCAGAGGAGCTGATTGTCCGCCTCCGTGCTGCTTTCGGCATTTCCGACGATGACCGGTCCCACTCCCAGGATTCCTCTGCAGCAAAATCCCAAGCGAAATTTCCGCCAGGATTTGAGCCTGTTCCTATTCCTAACGCTGACGAGACACACTCAGGGAAGCCCTCCGTGGCAAAGCCCCCAAGAAAAGCCCCGCCAGGGTTCAAGCCTCCAGCAAGCGGTGTTCCTAAGGAGGACTTTGCCAAGGAGCAGAAGCAGGAGCAGGGCTCAAGCACCACACAGACGCAGGTGAATCTCGAAGTCACAATGAAGGAAACCATGAAACGTGCTCCCTCTTTCCTATAAGTTCTCCTCGTTTCCCATTTCTCTTCCTTTGCTTTCAGAGGCTTGAGGATATGATGACCTTCATCTGCATCAGTGAAGTCATAATTGTCAACATTACAGTTATGGAATCGAGTGATGCACCCTGCTTGCCAGAGGATAATCCATAATGATGAGATGCGCATCCAGATGTGGAATGCCACAGGGATTGGGCGAGCTGCCTGCCGAAGTTGACATCATGACTCTGCTGAGGCTGGAAGACACAGCAGACAACAGCCACTCACCGTGAGACCAGTTCCCTCGTTCTTTCTCCCTTCCTTCCACCATGAGGTAGCTGGAGCCAAATCCGATCTGCCTGCACCTGCATGATGCTTTTCTGCTCTACATTCTGATAAGGTCCTCATGTCAGAGATATCTTGCTGAGAAAAGAGGGGATATCGCTGCTTCATCTGCACCACTTCCTAGGAATACCGTCAAACTGCATCCAACAGGATCCCCTTCAGACAACCGTAAATGGGAATCTGAACAATCAAAGGCCTCTATACCAGTTCCAGCAATACCTCTCAAACGCCCTTAAAAGGAGCAAGGTCCTCAGACAGTGAAGATGCAGCTTTCAACTTGCACTCACAAGTACATTATCAAATGCAGGCAAGAAGCCGCAGCGCTGCCTGACCCCCCAATCAATTTCCAGAAGGATCTGGAACAGCCAGCTCCCAAACAATTTCCAGATCAATGCACCAGAGAAATTGGGACATCTGAGAGCAGGACTCATAGGCCAGATGCATCCCTGTTGAGCATCCTGAATGTTCCCGAGGCACCAGCGGCACAGCCAATTCCTGCAAAACCCCCGGGACAGCAAGCTGCCAAGCTGGAGACCCCCAAGCCAGCTGTCTCCCCTCTCAGCTTCATGAATGTCTCGGAGGCAGACGAGACAAAGACTCCTCCTCAAGCCCCCAGAAGCACTGACAGCAGGGCTGGGGTTGTTCCGAAGTCAGATCTTGCAAAGTCTCCATCAACCCTTCCAGAGACCATTCTGGGCGCAGTTAAAGATATGAAACAGCGTCCCAACGCCACAGCTTCAGTTTCCACACCTGCAAATCCCACCCAGGACCAAGATGCAACGGACCAGAACACAGGCCTGGATTTTGCAGAGCTGCTGGGGGTCTCGCCCAACGTTCTGGACGCAGGGGTGCCCAACATGCCCTCAAAGACAGCTGCCGGTGACCCCTCTCCCCACCCTCCCACGTTCTTCTGTCACAGGCACTCTGACATCCTTATGTGGGCCCAGCAGCGTTGCAAATGATTGTTCACTGCATCCTGACACAGGAGATGTTTACCTGTATGCTGATTCCAGTTTTATTGCTCTGTATCGGTCATTGTGTCTCTTCACAGAAAGAAGAGGGACCGAGGATATTGTTGCACAATGTTTTTCGTATTTTGAATCCCAGCTCATGAGATCCCAGCCTTTCGAATACCTGCATCCACCAGCATGCATGCTGTCAAAATCAACGCAATTCTGCCTCAATCCACCGGTTTCTTGCATGTCCATACCGCTTCTGACCTCTCAACCCCTGGGTGCAGCTTCCATCGTGCCGGAAAGGCTGCACCCTGGTGAGGCTGAGCCAGCAGGAGGTGGCAAATCTGTTGGAGGGAAGCAAGCGGATAAGGGCAATCGAGCAGACGGGGACAACACCAGCACGCTGGACTGGCTCCTTGGAGGAGAGGCTTCCGAGCCAGCACCTAGGACTGCGCCTCAGAAAGCAGAAGCTGGTACCATCCATTTCTCTGCCCCCTTTTGAACTTTGCTAGCCACACCAGTCTTGAGCATCATGCTGATAGGGTAGGCTAGGTGACTGCCAGAGGGTAGCACACTCCAAAAAAGATACTCTAGGGGCAAGAGCAGTTGCTCCGGACGACAGTGGAACCTCCAAAATCTCCCTTCTTCTTTGCTGGACAGAATCAGCCTTCCCCACGCCAAAATCATCAAGTCCAATCAATTCTGTCCATACAGTGTGGTCTCACGATTCCTACAGAAAATGACGCCATTTTTCTTGCTCCGGAGTAATTCACTGACTTGAGGGCATTTCAGACGCTCAAACAGTCCACGAACATATAGGGGGATGCCACATTTCTCTTGGTCAGAGCCATGCTTGCTCCTGGCTGGAGAGTGCAAGAAACATACCCACTACTCGCGGAAGAATTATTATCCACTTCCCACACTGCCATGCTTGCCAGCAGGAGACGAGGGTGGAGGAGGATTTGCCCCGGTGGTCGAGGGCAGGATGGCAGCCAGCTTTGACCTGATGGACGAGCTGTTTCTGGGGAAGGCGAGGCCCCGCAAGGCAGCCAGCCGTGGCAAGACGGACGACGCAGGTGGCAAGACGCGCAGTGGCGGTAGCAAGGGGTCCCTCGACGGTAACGGGAAGGAAGCCGCCGCTGCCAGCGTGGGAAGGGACCATGGGGAGAATTTGCAGCGGGAATTTGGCGGCGGCGGTGGCACGGCGGGCGTGGAGGTGGCCAGACAGCGTCCCAAGCGTGGAGATCGAGGTGGGAGTCGGTCGGCTGCCCCTGTCATTGATGTTTTCTGCCTCATCTGGCTGGTCAGACCCTCGAGGAGCCTGCATGTCCATCTGCTAACCTCGCCAAATTCCTTCTTGGTCATCTTTGGTGCTGTGATCTCTTCGCCCGAATTATGCCAGGCAGTTATGGTGCGAATTTTTGAGTACGATCCTCTGCCCCCAGCTCAGCTCATTGGCTACAACATGGATATCTTTCTTTGTCAACAAAGACTTCATCATGTAGACGTTTCCTGTGTCAAAGCAGGTGAATTTGACCAGTGGAACGAGCCGGTGGCCACCAACGGAGGATCGGAGAGTTCCTGGATTGAGGACGATGCCACTCCAGTGACGTTCTTCCGGCAGAAGGTGGGGTGTCCTCCATGCGCTTGGGCCGGTGTGGGTATGGTTGAATGCAATTATATGCTATACGTGTCAACTGCGGGATCCTGGATTGCACAGTAGACAGCGCTCCTGATATCCGGGTTTGAACATTGTCTCCCTCTACTGCGCAGACTTTTCTGGTCCCTTGATCAGACTGACTCTCTCACTTGGCTGTTCAGGGGGAGGGCAGGAAGCTGGCTCAGGGCTTCTCCTCCATCGATGTCCTGTCCAAGAGGGTGACCTCCCCCCC
>QAXI01000436.1:993297-1028799 GCA_004335615.1 Chloroidium sp. JM
CTCCCACCCCACTTGTCCCTCTGCAAAGCGCAATTGACTTGTTCCCATGTTCGCCTCCAGAAAGACTTACGATGGCCATGCAAATTAAGCATTGTTGGATGCGCCCCTTTCAGATGTAAGCTCAGAACCTGCCAGCCACGTTTGCTGGTGGAGTTTCATGAGGTGTGCATGCGCAGATGCGAAGTCCAGGATCGGAGGCATCCAGCGTGACGGGGGCATCCTCCAGCGTTACCTCGAAGGTGAAGAAGCCCAAGCGCAACACGACCCACACCTGGGATGACCTCTTCAACAGAGGTGCTCCACCGTCCCTGTCCTCTCTCTTCAATCACCGCCGCCCATGCACACAATCACCTCATGCCCCAGAGACACTCTTCAGACTGCTTCCGTCTGCCCGCTCCCTCCCTCTGACCCCTCACAGATCTATGTGATGTTCAAGATTGCCCCCACAGCTTTTCTTTCCTCTCAGAATCTGATGCTCCAAAGAGGGTGTCGTGGTGGCAAGTCGCCATATACCATCCTTGTGCGCACAGGAGAGATGCGTCCAACTCACTCCTTACTTTCCCTTTCGTCACACCACTAGCAAGAAAGAAGATCCCTTGCTGACCAGTGTTCCATCCTGCAGACATTCAGGTCACCAAAACTGTGGCGGGCTCGGCCGCCATGCAGTCGGCCGTGAAGAGAGGCCACGTGCTGAAGGAGCCGGTGGAGGCCAGGCTGTATCCCGCCCCACCCGCTCCACCTGCATCCTCCGCCGCCTCCCGCCTGCACACCATGCTGACACAGGCAGACGGTGAATCCTGCACCTTGAGGCTGTTCCTATCTTGCATCATGCGAACGCTGTTTCTGCCGCGCATCCTACTGAACTCAAACATGCATGCCCAGTATAATCTGCACCTTCTTTCACAGCCAAATGCACCCGTCTTTGTGAAGAATGTGCACCAAAAAGTTTTGGCCTTGCAGAGCTCTGTGAATACCTGCTTCAATAATTATCACAGAGCTCTCTGTTCATTCAAATTTCTTAGGTATGCTGCCCAGCTATCAAAGCTCAAGTATTGTGATTGCTGGAAGGATGCACACGCATGATGCATCATGAGTCTCATCACTCTTCTGCGGGTAAATCTTCCCGTGGACAATACTGGTTGGGAGGTGGTGGTACCAGTGTAGGAGTTGCAGAAGCCACGGAGAAGCTGAATGAAGCCGTGGTGTCCAGTGTCAGGGTCTCGGGCACCGAGGACCTTGATGGCAAATGTAAGCTTCCCACCACCGCCGCCAAATCCTTTCCCCTCTTGCAACCTTCTCATAGGCTGACACCTCCCTTTCTTTGAAGGAGGAGTACTTGGCATGGCCTTTCTATCCAAAATGGACAGGCAAGAGCCGGAACGTCGGGCCACAAAGTTGAGTGCTGTGCAGGGTCTGGTGATGACTACAGGAATTTCCTTGTGTGCCCTCTCACCAAAGAGAAGGTAGGATACCTCCGCAAGAACAGTAAGCAATTTGCTGATTGATCAATTCCGCAGCTGCAGTGCCTGCTCTTTGATGGCTCATGTGATGCAGCTCAATCGAGTCAGTGCTGCAGTTTTGAGAAATGCATGCTTCACCTTGTCCGCGTTTGGACTCAAACAGCTTTAAATGTTGCGAGAGGCCGGATCCTGTCTGCGGCTTTCTGTGGCTAGAACTCACCAGCAGTTGGCGACATTGCAGTGCGAAATGATAGCCTTGAGAGCGCTCATGACGTGTTGCAGATCCAAGACCCTGTGACCGCTGCCAATGGGGTGACCTACAACCGCAAGGTAGGCTGTCTCTTTTTTTGTGGCTTGCAAGGTTTCAACACCTTCCAGATGGCGCGAAAGAGGGTTTCATGTAGTTGCATGGCACCTCTGATGCCGACCCTTTCATTGCGGTCTTCATCCTTCGATTGAAACACCTCAGCTCCCGGGCTTGGCACTGACGGCTGCTTGCCAAATTCAGGCAATCACTGCACATTTGAAGCGCCATGGCACTGACCCTGCGACTGGGGAGCGCATGGGCCAGGAGTTGACCACCAATTGGAACGTCAAGCTCCTGCTCGACAAAGGGGGTCGCTAGACCGCGCAGAAAGCCCATAAGCTGTTGAGACGGGTGGCTTTTGCTTGACAAAGCGGCTTTGGCACTGGCACTGTGGAGGGGGAAATCGGCGCAGTAATCTCATTTCAAATGTGTCTCAAAATTCGGGTTTTGTTGAAAGGGCTCAACAACAGAGGTAGAAAATTGTGCAACAGGAAATTGATTTGAACCAGTCAAGCGTTGGAACATTTAGTTGAATTTGATATCACGATGTGCGGCTGCCTAGTGTGTGGAATTTTGCCGAGAAATTTGGCCCGCTTTGCGAATCAATGGGCTAGTTGTGAAGGGACAAGTATGGCAGTGGCAATAGCACAGGATGCTCTTCTGTCTGTCCTCCACAAATCGATGGAGAGTAGCATGCTTGAGGTTGCTGTAGGGGAATGTCAGGCAAAAAGTTTCTGGAAGGGTTGGCCAATGGGCCTAGATATAAGAGTTCTATGCCCCATCAAATGCAGCTGCTCATGACCTTTGTGCGAGTGTGATGCACGACTGCTCAGCAAATGAGAGATACACCCACAGTCCGTTGGCCAGTGCTTTTATGACATGGGCCAAACTCAATGGCCAAGACAAGCTGATAGAGCCTATTCCTCAACATGATTGATGGGGAAAGTAAAATATGCAACCCAAAGTGTGTGATGCAACCCTAATTTCCTACAGACAAACTAAACGATGGTGCTAGTCTGATTTCGCCGTCCAAGTATTGATTGCCTTGCATTCTCGAAGACATGAAGGCTTTAAGGAGGAGCGAAAAGCACAATCTCATGAAAAGTTCAGGTGCAGCTGAGAAGCAAGGCACATTTACTGATCATCACGGGCTGCATGGCAACAAGAGTAGACTCATGGAGGGCAAGCAAGTGGAAGGAACCGACCGATGAATGGTGTCGAATCCCACTCCCCGAGGGTTGAGGGTTTAGCTCCAGCCTGACTGCAGTGTTGATGGAGGCAGGAAAATTTTGTTTGTTTCCAAGGCACGCGACAGAGGACGGCAGCAAGCGACATACAAGACAGTGATTTCACCTGAATACGCTTTACCTGCGGAAGCGAGTCCCGGAGTTGACGAGGAATAGAACTGAAAGGAAAGGAGATGGAAACGCTATCTTCCCAATAAGTGAAGCTAGGGATAAGGCGCCTCTTTGAAGACTTGCATCTGCTAATTTGGCTTCGGTCGACAGGTGAAGATATTTACTTTAACGCCCCGAATTCGGATATTTTGCCTCAGCACTTACATACTGCATACCGCGTTTGGCAAAAATTTGCATGCTTGGTGGTTTTCTCGCAAGATACAGCTCCTAGGTCACTTTTGCGTCCACAGTACTTGTGCTTCAGAGATCAAAACACTGACATGTAAGTGTTTGCTGCAGAGGATGGCTTCTTCTGCAGAAATTGGTTTACCTCTCGATGACCAGCATTCAGATCTGACTTCCTCACTCCACCAATCGCAAAAGCTCGAAAAGGTACGCCGCTGCTCCTCCTCGCCTTGCCTTTCCCTTGTGACCTTAGAACTGTGCGCTGGGGGACAGCATGAACGTTGCTAGTGTACCTCACACAATTGAGGCTCGTCTTTGCTCTGTAAGAGACCATGACGATTGCATATTATTTACAGGCGGCTGTCTGCGTGAGCTGCTTTGGCTACAAGGGGAGGAGCAAGAACGATCAAGACAGTGAAACCATCAGAAAAACCCTTCAGATCTCCGACAGTGCAAAGTCAGTGGTGAGCCAAGCCCCTGCCAGCATCAATATGCTGAATGTACAAGAGACTGCTACATTATTGTCACATGTGTTGGTAAAAAATGATTGTCAGTTTTGTGGCGTCGATTCAGCATGATGACCAATGACACCCCATCCCACAAGACTGCTGCTCAGAAAGGTCCAGTGCTGACAGTGGAGGCTCTCCTCCTTCCCACCGGAATTAGCAAGGCTGAGTGCAGGGAGTCGCTGCCTCCCCGCAACATGCCTGCTCCAAGCCTGTGCATGTGGAGAGGAGGAGTCTGGGAATGCACGACTCCATGTCCAGCCTCCAAGACAGAGATGTGGATACGAGGTGGGGTCCTGTGCCTGCTGCTTGCTTATAAAAATGGCAGTTGATCGCTTTTCGCTGCCATGACAAGCAATTCTCCCCCCAAGTCTTCATGCCCTCTCCTGGGTTTTGCTACTCGGCATCACTGTTCTGCCTCCTTCGTCACTGGAAGCACTATGTGAGAATTGTGGGCTTTCTACCCCCTCCCATCCTCTAGATCAGTACAAACCAACCCTGCACAGTGTATTTCCGGCAGTCTCGAGTTGCTAGAACCCAAGAGCTTTTCCAGCAGTTGCGGCACATATGGAGACCTGTGCTTGTGCAGGCCAGAGGAGGAGGATGAGGACGAAGACGAGCTGGAGCAGATCTGGCAGATCGACCCACACGACATCTCCTTCGCCTACAGGAGCGACGGGAAGCTCTGCAGGCTGGGCAGGGGCTCCTTTGGAACGGTGACTGCCCACAAACCCCCTGCTGTACTTGCAAGGAGGCTTGCAAGGAGGCCTTATGGGCCCACATCAGCAAGCCGCAACCATACAAACCAGTATCACCCTGTCTCAGGTGCAGGCAACAGCATTTTGAGCTGGTCAGAGGTTGTACCTGAAGGGCAGATCCTCGAGCTGCAATGGAAACAGGTCCCATCTTCAGTGGAGGTCGGGAGTATCTCGGTGCAAAATCGAAACGGATCGAACCGAACCGCAGGTGTACAAGGGAATGTGGCAGAAGCGGATGATCGCTGTGAAGGTGTGCCGGCAGGAGCACAAGAGTCTCCGGACAATGCGGCAGTTCCAGAATGAGGTGGCCATCCTCAATGGCTGCAGCCACAGGAACATCGTTGAGTTCATCGGTGCCTGCTGCTGGAAGGTGCGGTCTGCAGTGCTGAATGGGTCATGAAGGACCAATTCTGTCCAGGAAGGGGGGATTCGTGGGTTGCAGAGATGTGCAAGAATTCATCCAGAGCATTCTTCCCCCCTCAAAAGCAACGCACAAACAGGGCACACATGGATTGTCTCGGATTGTGTCGGGCGACCAGTGGTCACTGCAGCACAAATTGGGCATGCACAGCAGCTGATGGAACGGTCTGCCTGCACAGGGCGGCAGGCGCACGGCCTTAGCGACTGCCTTCATGGAGAGTGGCGACCTCTGCACCGCCCTGGGCAGATTTCCCGACAGGTTCGCCTGGGACCGGCTGGGCCGCAGCGTCGCGCTGGACGTCGCACGCAGCCTCGCCTTCCTGCACAGCCGACACATCTGCCACTTCGACGTCAAGAGCGCCAACATCCTGCTGGACCGCGACTTCTGCGCCAAGCTGGCCGACGTGGGGCTGGCCAAGACGCTCACCCAGTACCACGGCAGCGAGCAGCTGTCCACCTTCATGGCCACGGGGGACCTGGGCACCTTTGCATGGGCGGCGCCAGAGGTGGGCCACTCCTCTGCTTTCAGTCATCAGAATGCAATCACCGGCCTGCAGGTCTTGTTTATTGTTTCAAAGGGTTCAGGAGGTGGACGCTTGTGGCCATGTCGGCAAGACGTGTACCCAAATAGCGTTTGATCCGGGGGAAAAGTATGAAGCCGTGGGGGGCGGGGGGGGGGGGGTTCAAAATTCAGAATGGCCTGTTCTCAAGTCTGCTCCAGCAGGGCTATATTCTAACAGCGCAAATGTATGGGATGCAATCTCTGGCAGAGGAAGGTTTTTTTTGCAGATTGTCGGCAGTCGAAGACAACTTAAGAGGTCCCAGATTGCCCTGATGTGGCTGCAAGCTGATGGACGGCAATGGCTGTGAGATCGAAAGGAAGCTGCTGATGCAGGTTTTGCTGGGGTTTTCGTGCACTTCCCAGGCAGACATCTTCAGCTTTGGGGTGGTGCTGTGGGAGCTGGCCACGGGGGAGTTGCCCCAGGGCCGCTGCCTCAGACCAGTCAGGTTGCACACTCACAAACCTTGCGCCAGCCAATTGGCCAACATGTCTGCAGTCTTCTCCTACTCCGGGTTGAGTTTTTAAAGGGCTCAATCTATCACTTCCCAAGCCTGTCCTGTCCAACTCCCTCAGAACCTCATGATCCATGAGCCAGGCGTCCTCACATGTCTGACTTTTTCGATCCACCTGTTGGAGAGACCTCCTGCTTCCTGACAGCCTTGTTGATTGGCTGCTGTGCCTTGTCTCTCTTCCAGCACAAGTTTGAAGGGTCCCAGAAACCATGCCAAGCATCAACTCAGGGAGGCCTTCACTTCCAGGGTGCCTGAGGAGACCAGCAGAGAGGTGGCGCAGATCATGGAGATTTGCCTCCGGCACGATCCCGCCACCCGCCCCACTGCCCCGCAGCTGCTGAAGCTGCTGCACAACACTGACTGACCAAATTTGGAGGGCTCCCACCTTCTTCTCTTACCAGCAATGCTCCTGGATTCTGAGCCTTATTCCTCTTGGCATCTGCAAGCACCAATATCCAAAACCACAAAACAGTGGGTGGAATCTTGACACCAGGCAGCAAATGCCACCACAATTTTGGCTTCCAGAGACAGTCAGAGAATTGGCGCTGAATTGAATTCTTTGAATTGACATTATTGCTCTTTCTTGAGATTCAAGCGGTTCAAGGTTCTTCAAGATTCTCAAGGGCCCTCAAGCTCCCTTCATCAAGCCAATCAAGCCGAATCTTGAACATGGATGCTCACCTTTCCAGCATGAGTGAGGATTTTCTTAGGCTGATTATGATCATGTCAGCTGACATGATTTTCAGCAGAGATATCCTGCTGACCGGAACACATATAATATACTGATCCGATTAACGCTAGGCATGCAGAGGTAAATTTTATTACCTCCCAGGGGTAGTCATGCAGCAAGCAGGCTGCACTTGTCGGGATTTCTATCTTTTGTGCTTGCATTTGGCTGTTCAAAGCATTTGCTTTGGACACAGGCTTTTGCCAAGTCTGAATGCTGTGGACATGTACTCTGCTTTGTACGCAGAAATCAGTCATTGCACACAATCCTTGCAGAATATTGCTGATCGGCAGCAATTTATGCCAGAAATGCTCCTGCACACTTGCCTATTCTCTTTTCAATTTAATGTAGCTGGCAGAGGTGGAGTAACAGTGTGACAGAGCTACTTACCTGACCATGGCGGGCGAGTCGTTTAGCCTTGACCCTGGACATGTGTCATGCGGATAGAGCTATGATAATCCTCTGAAAAAGAGAGCTCCAGGCCAGGGGTGAAGGCCCCCCTTTTGGTTTGAGAAAGGTGGTTTGTAGTACATATTCTTTCCATGTATCTCTAATTATCAATGTTCAACTGTCCAATCCTCGAAATTTCACAATCCCAGTTGGCTTGAATAATTTGTAGAGTAAGGGTCAGCTTTCCTGCAAGTTTGTTCATCATCTACTCTGCATACAGGCTGCAACATTGTCCACCTGCCTCTGAACTTGACTGTGTACTATAGAGATACGAGAGTACATGCTTTGACAGGGATTTCACTGTCCTATATAATTGAGTTGTTGCTGTCCCTATCAGGACATCGTGTGAGGAGAGACATTGGAATACCAGTCTTGTAATGCTTTTGATTACACCATCAAGCCTTAAAGCATAACACTCTAGTGCCGAACAATCTGCATATTCAGAGGTTGCATCACTGTATACAATCATCAAACTCTTCAGGGGTACAGTGAGCTTTGTCAAAGCCTCACAGCAAGTGAGGTCTTCTATGGCTCAGTATCTAATTGCAATCTTCACAGTCATCAACTTCCAGGTCTAAAGTGACCTTGAATCCTCCTTCAATGCAATGCAGGCATACCTCATATCTCGCAAAGACCACACCAACAGCGCTTGGTGACATAGCGTTTAAATTGCGGCTGGGTTGCTCTAACTGCTGCTATTGGCAACAGGCCCAAAGCGCTACAAAATTCTCTCAACAGCAAATACACATACTGCATCTAAATAATTCATTGGCTCTTGCAGCGAGGACCTGTGTCCCATCTCATATGCATGCTATGCGCATGGTCGTAGAGAAGGTCCAAGGGGATGTCTAAAAATCGCCTCATCTCATTGTCTCTGACCTATGGCTGAATCCAAACTCTCCCCCCATGGGGTCATGATGAATGCCCAGCCTTGTTCACGGCTGAGCCACAGTAGCTTTCAAGTGATCCTCTCCAACCCCAAAAGAATTGTCGCGGAACTGGACAAATCTCCGAGCTCGCCTCCCCTTCAGCCTCAAAGCAAATAATACCACCAGCGCCAGCAGCCCTGAAAAGACGATGGCCGCAGCTGCACCAATCCAAAACACGCCCCAGCTCCACCACTTGCTCGATGGACACTCTGCAATGGCACTCCAACCCTTGGCAGGTGTGGATTGCGTTCTGTTGCTTGTCTTGGGGTGAAATGTGCTTGTTTGACACATGACATGCTGCTTCAATTCAGTGGCATCAATTTTCAGCTTTCCGCTACTGACCTACACCTTCTGTTGAGGTGCTACTTGTAGGAATTGTCTCACCCATGCGAGCGCCTCGTGGAGCGCTTTGGGGAGTGTACTTCACCGTCACGTCGAGGGTGTCCAGCACTGTCCATCCCACTGCACACGAATGCAGCCACTCGGCCAAACAAAGTCCACAGTCTTGGTTCAGGTGACAGGACATCAATGCAGGGCGGGCCACGGAGGAAGAAAAATTCACCGACCAGGTCGGTGTCATCGTCGTAGAGCGGTAGTGACTGGGAGATGAATCCATCGAAGTACAAGGTCGTGTTATCTGTTGTTGTGGGGTGGAATCCAGACAAAAATTGGGCTGCCCATTTTGTGTAAGCTGCTGCGTCTTTCTGGGGCGCTGGGGTCTCCAGATAGCTGTGCTCGTACAGCATCTGCAATTATTCTTTGTTGGTCTTTCTACCCCTAGTTCTGTGTCAAAATGGCAGTGGTCAGCAGACCCGTAGCGAATTTTCGATGCAGAGTATGTGATCACACAGCACATCCAGGCACAGCGCATCCAAAGAACTGACCTCACTCCCGTCGAGCAGGACGACGGCAGGCCACATGATCATGCCGTCGGTGTGAATGCGTGTGATGCTGCTGGAAAGCTGCGGCAGAGGCGTGGAGCGCTTCAGGGTCAGATCGGACATGGTCACGCTGCTGCCTTGACCAATGATGATGACTGCCTCCGATATCCCGAAATCAATGTTGACCGAGCTTGTGTGGTTCCCAGTTCCAGATATCTGAACCGTCCGGTTGTAAAGCAAGACCCCCTCGGTGTTGAGAGGGAAGGAGAGGTTGCCTGCGGGCAAATAGAATCGGCATTGCATGGTTTGGCTTTTTCCGGACAGGCAAACCATGCAGGGCTGTCTTGTCCCCCACTTCTGTCACAGACTTTACCTGCAAGCTGTATATGATGGACATCTGTGTCTCGGAGTGCGCCCAAAAAGTCTTCTGTGCTGCTCACTGTCTGTAGACAGGGAGTCTGGTTGTGATGAATCTAAATCTCTATTTTCAAGAGCGCTGCAGCCACCTCTAGGCATGGAAAGAAGAGCTGAAAGGTGCTCTAACGATTTTTCTACTTTTGCCAAGCCCAAGCCATAAGAAAGCCAAGCTCTTTTCGAGATCATTATTGGAATGACTTACTCGCACTTGTCCGACTGTGACGCAGCTGGTGCTAAAAATGCTTGCGACTTGGAGTAACAATGTAAATGTCAAAGCTCTGGAATTATTTGGATGGGAACCCATGGTTCGGACGGAATTCGGACGGGCAGTGGATTGCAGTTTACAAAGCGATAAGTGGGTTTAGGTTCTAGGTGTCTACGTGAGGATATTTGCACGAAAATTTTAGGCGCATTAGATCGCAAAACGAATCATTAACGACCTCTGATCGCCATCCTTGCGAGTTACTACGAAGCTTCATTGCCTGCAATTTGTTGTAGGGCCTCACTGCTTGACACGCCCATGACCTAGGACACAAATGCGGACTGATCGGCTCAAAAACTCCTCTGTGCTTCACTTCGCGTGCTTGATGTAAATGAGATGTCTATCTTGCAATTCGGCAATCGATTCGGTTTGTCATGCCAGAAGGTCCACCACGAGGGATAAGGGTTCACTATTCCAAAAGCGACGACTAGCTCTTCTGGATGCAGAGTTCATCAACCTGTACTGCATTTCGCCTTTTTCCAACCAAGTACAGCTTAGGGTTTCAGTAAAATTGAGCCAATTGTGTGCCCACAACAGGAGATGAAGATTGTACTGTGCCTTCTGGCCATTGTGGCTGGATGCAATGCACTCACGAACGAGACAGCTGTGACTGAGTCCGTGAAGATCAGCTCCATGACTCCTTCGGCCTTCGTCTACAACCCCATTGCTTCCAATAGCCTCATTGTACGTGCTTCCCAGTCCATGCATTGTCTACAACCCCATTGCTTCCAATAGCCTCATTGTACGTGCTTCCCAGTCCATGCATTGTCCCTCCATTCTGCGCTCAACCCACCACCTGCCACCACAGTACAATCATGAATGCATAGATTGCCAAAGGACGAGGAACGGTATTGACAACAAGTAACGAGCGTTTTCACTCTGGGCTGGATGCACGAAGTCGTCCTGCTGTGTCGAACAGGTGTCTGCTGGAGGCATCTCCACCCCCCGCCAGCTGGCCCAGTGGCCCGCCCTCGCAGACATGGGCATCTCCCAGACCGCCTTCACGATGAACGGCTGCGCGATCCGCCCTCCCCACACCCACATGAAGGCCACAGGCCTGCTGTACGTCATCAGTGGTACAGCATTCCCATCCCATGTATTTTGCACTGACATCAATAACCTCCCATGCGGGGCGCATTCGGGTTGAGTCTGCTGCACTTTCTGCCTGCTAGCATTGTCACCCTTTTCAATGGAGAGCAGACCAGGCTTTGAGAGGTAGAGCATGCGTGCAGCTGCCAACATGAGCGTTGGATTTGTCACTGAGGCTGGACAGAGCGTGGTCAATTACATTGGCACAGGAGCCTCCACCATCTTCCCTCAAGGTGAGGCACTCTTCACCGGAACGTCTACGCCCCAATGGCTCCCTTGATGGATTGCCTTGAGCTTCAGTGGAAGACCAATGAGAAAGCGTCTGCTTCTTCGCTAGTCCCTCTGTCGATTCTGATGCCTTGCAAGTTTTGCTCTGGCAACATACACTCGCTGGAAGCTCACTGGAGTGCGCACTGGGGCATTGCAGGGCTGGTCCACTACCAGCAGAACAACGATTGCAATCCGGCCTACTACACCATCTCATACAACAGCGAAGACCCCGGAACCCAGGTATGCCTATCTCGTTTTATCTGCTTGCTGATCCCGCAGCTTGATGGGAATCGACTGCTGCTTCTGAGAAGCAGGACAGCCAACACGATGAAGCTAATACACCTAGGTAATGACGGAGTCTAGATTGCTTCCAAGGGAGTGTGGGTCTCGTGTTTTGCGGTATCCTGGGGCTTGATTGTCTGAGCTCACAAGTCTGTCCGTGTATGGCATTTGAGGTGGAGATGTCGCTGCTCTCCATGTGAGGCTGTCCAATGTGCAGGTCACCGCACCTGCTCTGGAGAAGCTGCCGACTGCCGTCGCTGCTGCCAGTTTGGGTGTCGATGCCACGACCTATGCCTCCCTCTCCAACAGCCTCCCCAAGGCCGCCTTCATCCCCAACAGTGACCCGGACTGCGTTGCCCGCTGTCAAGCCGCGGGCATCGACGTCCTCGCCCCCGCCCCTTCCAGGGTGTCCTCTGCTGTGGCCGGTCGCCGCTAGGCGTCCAACAGTGCGGACTTGTTTTCGATCGGCTTTTCAAGAGCGAGTAATAAATGTCTCTGCACTGTGCTGCGATGGTAGGCTGCAATGACGCTTTCAGCTCTGCGGAGCCTTTTGAGCAGCACTGCCCCTGATTACCCCATCTCCGCGTGCTTTTTCCAGAATTCCAGAAGACGAGCGTGATGTGAGCAGGTTGACGCTTTGAAAAGTCTGTGGTTAAAGTTTGCAGATTGTCAATTGTAAACGTTGTGTCTGTAAGGAGCTTCTCGTTGGTGCACATCTGTTCCCTGGCCTGTGGCAAGCAGCACTTCCAGACCCCTACCCCATGCTGTGTCGCCTCTAGGCCTTCCTTGCTGCAAAACCTCAAGAAAAGTGGTTACTCAAGAGCAAATGCTTGAATTGCACAAGAGGAATGCGTCAAAGTCTACTTAACGGTGCGTCTAATCGATAGTTGCAGAAAGATCACTGCAAATTTCTGGAAGCTGAAAAAGTGTGCAGAAACTGTTCGATCGTCATAAGAGAGCAGTCTTACGAAACTTACGAACGTTGATCACAACAGTAGACCACAGGCAGTCCACGAAGCATGACTGCACATTGAATAGCACTAAGGGAGACAGGCCGAGGACACCTCTTTCCCGATGTTTGGGGAGGATGCGGTCGTCGAGGAGCTCGTGGATGGTGGAGCCGAGATCACACAGGTGGGCGCAGTGCTCAATGTCAAAGTGCATGCACAGCCAAAACCAGCCTATAAGCCTCCCTTTTCGCAACTCAAAAGCCATATATTCCTGCTTCCTTCAGAGACTCATCAAGCATGTCTGCACGAATAAAGCGATGTCTTTGGATTGCACTTCGTTTTTGCTGCCTTGGGTTGCTTTCACCTCCATGTGCTCACAGGAGGACGCCTGGACGGTGGTGACGGCATTTTTTAACGCCAAGGGCCTGGTGCGGCAGCAGCTGGACTCCTTCAATGAGTTCATCAACAGCAACATGCAGGAGATCGTGGACGAGCACGGCACCCTGGTCATCAAGCCAGAGTCCCAGCACAACCCGGGTGAGCCCCTCCGCCTCTTTGCCCTGCAGGGGCCAATCTGATGCATCGCTTCTTTGCCCTACAGGGGCCAATCTGATACATAGCCTCAGGTGTGAAGTGGAAGGGGTGAGGCTTCAAGATTGATGAGCAATGAAGCACATCTCATATTGAGGGACGTTGCTGTTGCTAAATGCTCATTGCCTGGCATGTAGGCCCAGTATTTCTCCCTGACTTGAGGGGTAAGGAGGTGAACAGCAAGTACTGCAGCAAGCACGTGCAGCTGGGAGAGTCAGTAGGACGGCCAAGCCTGACTGGATGATTCGACCAATGCAGGGGAAGAGGTGCTTGAAGAGATGGAGTACCACGTCAAGTTCAGCCAGATCTACCTGAGTCGGCCCACAACCACGGAGAGTGACGGAGACACCACTCCCCTCTACCCAATGGCTGCCCGTCTTCGCAACCTCACGTAGGTCCCACCCTCTGCATTTTACTGTGGACATGGCAGCCATAATGTGACGAGTTTGGTGGGACAAATGGCCCAAGTGGCTGATTCTGAAGCTGGGAACTGCAGATCCAATAGCCAAAGTGGTATAGGGCAATGATTTCTTGATTAAGCTGGGGCCAATAGTGAGGCAGGCTCCAGAGAGTATTGAGTATGATCACTTGCACGTTTTTTCCTCATTTATTGGAGCCTTGCTGACAAGCCTGGCTGGGCAAGACGCGTCTCTGCTTTCCCCACACAGTGAAATACATATGAAGGGATGGGGCATCTGGTGGGGCTACATGTGGATTTGGTTTGATCCGCTGAAAAGAGAATGTGGTCTCCGTGTCTGAAGTGCAGTGCTCGTTTTGCAGGTATGCAGCACCGTTGTACGTGGATATGGAGAAGACGGTGATCACTAGGGAGCAGACAGAGGACGGCGGCGAAATGCAAGAGAGGAGTGAGAAGGAAGAGTACCCGAAGGTTTTCCTTGGAGAGGTACTTCATTTGCCCCTGTCCCTTTGGGTGTCACCTCTAAGGAATCGTCCCATCTCCATTCATGCATGGCTGGGCTGAGTTGCAATACGCTGCAAGCTGACAGGAATCAGGGATGGTCAGAGGGGTTCACGGAACCAAACATGCACTACTTGCTCACCATCATCTGTCAGATGTGCTGGAGCAGGCATTTGTGTTGCTAAGAGGCGATGGGGTCTTGGCTATTCAAAGGGATCCACAGGAGTCCTTGTCCCGGAGTGCAGGTGCCTATCATGCTGCGCTCCACCTACTGCTGCCTGAACGACCACACAGACAAAGAACTCACGGATCTGGGGGAGTGTCCCTACGACCAGGTACCTCCCCAAAGTTCTGTTCTGTTCTTCCAGAACTGTGACTGGAGATCTGCATGCGAGGTTGAGGAAGATTCCTGGCCCAGCTGTGAATGGACTTGACCAGGATCTGGATTCAGACAAGAGTAGAGCCATGTATGCTGAGTACACGGGGCAGTCATGGCACTCACCAGTCCAGAGTTCAGAATATGTGTGGAGAGGTTGGAAAGCGATGATTGTGATGCGTGCTTGCAGGGAGGCTACTTTGTGGTGAACGGCAGTGAGAAGGTGTTGATAGCCCAGGAGAGGATGGCCAACAACCACGTCTACGTCTTCAAAAAGTCGCAGCCCTCCAAGTTCTCCTACATCTGCGAATGCCGGTCAGTCATACCACTATTCTTTGCTCAACAGACTGAAAAGCTCTCCTTCGCCACCCTCCATCTTTGGTCTTTTCCCTTGCTCCCAACTTCGTCCCCAAACATACTGAGCCCTCACCAGCATCTCCTCTCCCCATCAAATTTGCGGGGCACAACGAGCTCCTAGCGTGGCCCCTGCACTCCTCACATCAGTCACCAGAATCTTTCAGATTCTCTGCAAGTCCCCCCTGAGATTAATGCTAGTTACAGATCACCAACAGTCCGCCCAGCGCCACCCCCCAAGTCCCTCACGCCCTTTCCAAGACCTCTTCGAGCTTCGCTGCACAATCCCCTTGATTTGAATGTCGAAATGTGAGCCACCATGCAGCCCTCAGCACCACCTCTCACCCGCCCGCGTCAATTCCTTTAGAACAGAACAATACACCACTACTGTCCCACCGATGCCATCCCTGCTCCCCAGGTCGGTGCTGGAGAACAGCACCCGCAACAGCAGCAGCATGGCGGTGAAGATGACGTCGCGCGGGGGGCGAGGCCCCACGGGGGTGGGGCAGACGATCGTGGTCAACCTGCCGTACATCCGCTCCGACATCCCCATCCTGGTGCTGTTCCGCGCGCTGGGCTTCGTGGCGGACAAGGACATCCTGCAGCACATCGTGTACGACTTCGAGGACACGGAGATGATGGAGGCGCTGAGGCCGTCCATTGAGGAGGCCTTCCCCATCCAGGACCAGCAGGTGGGGTTTACCCCCCCCCCCCCCCCCCCCCTCCCCACACTCGTCTCTTCATCCATAAGCTTGTCACAGAATACTACCAACTCTGTTGTCCAGTCCTGCAGGCGAGGCCTTATTTGACACACCTTGATCCTAGCTTTGTTTTTGCCGAACGCTGCCAGATTTCATTCATATGTCCTTCAGTGAAGCCAACTTTGCCAGCGCCCACTGGTGCTTGCCTTTGCATCTCAAGAGTCGCTTCTTCAACTGAAGATGGACAGAGGGCGCCTCAGATTTGGGCGATCCTGCTCTACATCTGATCCATCACCCATTCCCCTACCACCCCATCTGAATCTTTTCAAACGGTCAATCTCAGATATGCCTTGCTGGTGCAGGTAGCCCTGGATTTCATCGGCAAGCGTGGGTCTGCTGTGGGGGTGGCCAAGGCTGCGCGCATCCAGTATGCGCGCGAGATCCTGCAGCGGGAGCTGCTGCCCCACATAGGCATTACCGAGCACATGGAGACCCAAAAGGCATTTCTCAATTATCCCTCACAATACATCTTGTCACTGCCGGGGCACTGCTTTGGCAAATCGCTGACAAGAAAGCTGTTTGAAGCAGTTGCAGTGGAAGGTGCTGAGAGCAGAAAGCGCATGAGAATTTGTTTGCGTCTTTGCTCACCTGTTTTGCTCCTCAAGATTTGTCATAGGTTTGTGCTTAGAAGGCACTAAAATTGCCCTCAAAACGCTCTTGGTAGACCATTTTCTCGTGTCTCCTGCCATTTGGCAGAGCGTCCTGCTTGCGGTGCACTGCACATTTCCTTTGCGCCTGGTGGGAGAGTACAGCTTCTTCTCTTGATCAAATGCTGCGACGCCAAAGGCACGCGTCCAAACACCCATGCTAGCCTCCAACACCCCTCCTGCGCAGGCGTTTTTCGTGGGGTACATGGTGCAGCGGCTGCTGCTGGTGCACCTGGGGCGGCGGGAGCAGGACGACAGGGACCACTACGCCAACAAGCGCCTGGACCTGGGGGGCCCCCTGCTGGCCAACCTGTTCCGCCAGCTGTTCCGCAAACTCACCAAGGACGTGCGCAGCTACGTGCAGAAATGCGTCGACAGGTGCTGCAGTTTCCCCCTAGGCAGCCCACGACATCCTGCGGCAGCCATCTCACAAGCATCTCTGGTTGCAATACTCTGATATGTCGTTTTAGGCTGATCCCCTCACGTGTCACTGAAGTATGCACAGACTTACCCACTAAAATGTCTTTGATCCGTGAAAGCTCCGCTACCACACGTGTGAGCTTGACCTATGAAGGATTTCTAGATGTTGCAAAGCAAATTTGACTGCCCGAAATGCTGTTAGGTATGCCCAGAGTGGTCTTAACAATGTTGCCAAAAATTGGCACAATTCATGCGCTTCTTCACTAAGCTTGGACATGGTCATTGTTCTGAATCCTTCTGTCCTGCCAGGGGTCGGGAGGTGAATCTGCCAGCGGCTGTAAATAAGGACACCATCACGCGTGGGCTGCGCTACTCCATTGCGACCGGCAACTGGGGCATGCAAGGCACGGCAGGCATGCGGGCAGGGGTGTCACAGGCAAGCCTTCCAGCCTGCTGGCAGCGCAACTCCTTCACACGATCAGGGGGAAGGGAGGGGGGGGGGGGAGACTGGATGAGAAAATGTGATGGGATTTCGTTTCTTCATCTGAGACATGAGCAACCATTCTGCTCAAGTACTTGCCTAACTTATAGGCCCTTCATCCTCCTGTCATTTATTGGAGGAGATGCTGAGGTGACCCAAAAATTACTGTGTTTGGCAGCCCTCGTGACATGGACATCCGGGCTGAATTATGGCAATGCACCCCATGCTTGGCTACACTCAGCGGTCTGGAAGCCGTTCTGGAGAAGGAGGACTCCAGGATGAAATAACCTGATCGAAGCTCTTACGAGGATCTCCAAGATGTGGACCCCTGCCTCCTTGTGCAGGTGCTGAACAGGCTGGCATACGCGTCCACCCTGTCGCATCTGCGCCGCATCAACTCCCCCATCGGCAGGGAGGGCAAACTGGCAAAGCCCCGCCAGCTCCACAACAGCCAGGTCAATTCTGCTCGTCCCCCTCTTTCACGTTACTCCCTGTTGCCTTGCTTTAGGGATAGCAAGCCCCACCCTTGAGATAGGATACAAGCTGTGGGGTCTGGCATGCTGCCTTCAATCCTTCAGTCCATTTTGTGCCCAAACACAGTCCGGCTGTGCTTGGCCTTGGACTTGACCGTTGAAGGCTTAGGTACCATTCCTCATCTTTTCCCTGAACTCTTGGATTGCCTCCGTCTCAGGGAAGAGGGAGGGGCATTCTCTTCCTTGCATAGGGCTTGCGAAGGGCTCAAACCAGCCCCTATGATCCAGCAGATTGGCCAGTCAAGCCTGAATGTGGAGAATCAGTCCCCATAATCCATTCGCCTGGGAGCAAATTTTCTGGATGCCAGTCATTCACATGCAGGACCCTTGGCCTCCCCTCACTTCCCTGTCTCCCCCCTTCCCACCTCCCACAACTCATCTTCTGAAACCCTTGCTGCGCACACAGTGGGGCATGATCTGCCCCGCGGAGACGCCGGAGGGCCAGGCGTGCGGTCTGGTGAAGAACCTGGCGCTGATGGCCTACATCTCGGTGGGCTGCCCCAGCCAGCCGGTGCTGGAGTTTCTGGACGAGTGGTCCATGGAGGGGCTGGACAACATCAGCCCCGCCGTGATTGATCAGGCCACCAAGATCTTTGTCAACGGGGCCTGGGTGGGCATCCACCGCGACCCCCAGATGCTGGTCAAGACGCTGCGCACCATGCGCAGGCAGGCAAGCCCCTCCAAAAACCCTGGTGTTTGTCGGAAGTCTCGGTACATCATTGCTAGTTCTGAGGACACCAAGTCTGGGACAGAGGTCATCTGGGTGGTGGACAGGTGAGGCTTTGTCAGAGACTTGCAATTAGAGTAGTTTTCATATCCGAAGTGTCTGTAACAAGGTCATAGCAAAAGGATGTCTGCACTGGACAAGGAATTCGAAGGGTTCCGTCTAGCCTACTTCCATTTTGTCTGAAGAATCGCACCTACCTGCTTGGTGAGGGACTAGACACTGAAGATAAGAATATCTGGGCATCCGTTTCGGTGGGGTTCAACGGACAGGGGTCACGTGACACTTGCTCTCCTCAAGTGCATTTCCTGCCCCATCAAACGATGCATATCCTCCTCATTCAATGGAGAGAGACAAGGCAGGCAGCATGCAGCACTAGAGTGTCATTTGCCAGAAACATCTCCAAAGCCACCTTCAAATCAGCACGATGGTGGTGTCCCCACATCCAAGACAACACCTGAAACCCCTGGGATTTGACTGCAGACGGACATCAGCATCGAGGTTGGGGTGGTGCACGACATCCGGCTGGGGGAGCTGCGGCTGTACACCGACTTCGGGCGGTGCTGCCGCCCGCTGTTCGTGGTGGAGAACCAGGAGCTGCTGATCACCAAGCAGCACATTGTGCGCCTCATCGAGGGCCAGCAGGCGGAGCAGGAGGACGGCTTCGGGCAGCCCATGTACTGGGACGACCTGGTGGGGGGCGGGCTGGTCGAGTGAGCGCCTCCAGCTTCCTTCCCCCGCAGAGATCCGTCCTGGCCACTCGATTTCTACCCCAAATTTTGTTCCGAGTGAATGATTGTCCCGCTGGGGATCCTGACTGTTTGACATTTCACTCAAGGTTTTGTCCTGACCATCTGTAATCTCTCTCTGGAAAAGTCTTATGCTGACAGAGGGTTGCTTGGCCTCTTCTTCCGGCACGTTCCCCTCTGGCCACTGCTGCATGCCGCTGCATGCCTCTGGTCGGGAATGAAAGAAATTTCGAATGGAATAGGAGAATTAGGGATCATTAGAAGGATGAATGATAGTTTGCTGGCTTAAAGACGATACAAGACAAGTCTGATAATATCCCTGCAGTTCAAGGGTTTTGCTAGCCTCCTGGTATCCAGACTGTGTCCTATTCCGACAAAAAGTCAAATAACACCTGCCTGATGCATTGTCACAGGTTTAAGGTTTAATACCAGTACGACAGCTTTGTTGGCCGTTTTCCTTCTGCATCTGAAGTATGTCTGCATGCATGTGTGTACACCAGAACAGTATTCTTCATGTCCATTAGAGTAGAATTATCAACCCAGCACACCTAGCAATTTGAAGCTGAAAGTTTGATTCTTCGGAGAAGCATGTGACTTCGGAATGTTTCAAGACCCTCCACAGCATCTCCCGCGACGGGCCGGCCACACCACAGCAAGTTGCTGAAATTCCCGCTCACCCCTGCCCCCCTGCCTGCAGGTACGTGGACACGGAGGAGGAGGAGTCCACCATGATCGTGATGCAGATAGAGAACCTGACCAGGGACCGCGAAAGGGGGGAGAACGCGTACAGCCGCACGTACACGCACTGCGAGATCCACCCCAGCATGATCCTGGGGGTGTGCGCGTCCATCATCCCCTTCCCGGACCACAACCAGTCTCCGCGCAACACCTACCAGTCCGCCATGGGCAAGCAGGCCATGGGTGGGGCTCTTTGAACCCTCCTTTCTTTTATCTCCCAATCCAGCCATTGGCTCTCTGGGACTGCTTTGCTTCCTTACACCCATGATTTCGCCCACGCAGCTGCCAAGGTTCACTCTGCAGCGGACAACAGGCCCCCCCACTGCCTGTTCACAGGACCTGCGGCATCCTCTGAAAGTCCACTGAATCCACTGTGTGCGAAAACAATCCCTGCTTCATTTGGACATGCATTCCGACAGCCCTCTGACTTTTTAAGACACATGACATCTCATCTCTAGAAAAAAAAAGACGTTCAAATTCACCCGGTCATAATCTGGGGCATCAACACTCGTAATGTGTTGCACTCACAGCGGCTGCGCCTTGCAGGGATGTACGTGACCAACTATCAGATCCGCATGGACACCCAGGGGTACGTGCTGTACTACCCCCAGAAGCCCCTGGTCACCACCCGCGCCATGGAGTACCTGCACTTCAGGTGGGCTCCGAAATTACCCGCAGTTCGTATGCAGATGTTCTTCGTTAGTTAAAGGTCAAAATAAGGGCATTATGAAGGCACGACTTGCTACCAAAGTAGCAAGACATGATTGCTGAAAGCCCCCTGCCAGTTCAAGCGAGTGATGGCCAGTCCTGGAAGGTATCACATGCAGAGTCTCCTCAGACCCATACGACCTGACCTGCAGCTACCATGAACGCACACGTCTGCATTCCAAACTACATGCTGTGCTTGCCGTGCTCAGTACAGCAATTACGTCTGGTGCCTGATAAGGAAACAAGGCGTGACTGCAGGGAGCTGCCGGCTGGGCACAACGCCATAGTGGCCATCCTGTGCTACAGCGGGTACAACCAGGAGGACAGTATGATGATGAACCAGTCCTCCATCGACCGAGGCTTCTTCCGCTCCATGTTCTTCCGCAAGTACCAGGTGTCCATTCCCCCTCCGACGACCCTCTCCTCTGTCTGGGACTTTGGCAAGTGCAGCCTTTGTGCAGGACTCTTGCAAGGGAGGGGCAGAAAGGCAGCCACTTGGGGGAGGGGTCTCCTGCGTCGACTTGCAGTGATGAACACAGATGTCCATCCATTCTGCCCAGGGTTGCCACAGAGAAGTTGGCCCAAGCCATAGCACCTGGCAGAAAATGGTGAGAACGGCCTGAAATCTCAGCCTTGGCAGGCAAGCAGCAGCATGCTTATCCTCAGAATATGATCCAGAAGTCACACCTCAAATCTCCACTGACAAGAGGCGATTGACAATAGGCTGAGGAGAAGCGGAAGGGCACCCTGGTGCAAGAGCAGATCGAAAAACCGGAGAGGGAGAACACGGCCGGCATGCGGCATGGCACGTACGACAAACTCGACACAGACGGCATTGCATGCCCGGGGACGCGGGTGTCTGGGGAGGATGTCATCATTGGCAAGGTAGGTGGTCCTGAAGGGCTGATCCCACTCTTTGAAGTATTGGAATCGAGAATTTATTTGAGCTCAATTGGATGTGACACTTGGGTGGGAGAGCAGTCTGGTGAGTGCATTGTTCTGCTGCACAACTCAGCAGGGCAGTCAAGAATCGGGAAGCGATCATACCCGATGGAGCCGTGGCCCAACTTTGCAGGCTAGGAATACCCATTGATGGCTGCAGAAGAGAGGGAAGCTGGGGAAGGGACTCCTGAGCAGAATTGGCGGGAAAGCCAATTGCATTTCCAACCACTGGCCAATGTATTGCCACTGCTCCGTGTCTGCTTGCACTTTAATTCTGCAGGGGACACTAGACTACTATCCTGAGATTGTGAAACCACAAAGTATGCAGCTTTGTCCACTCTACACCACACATTACATTGCTGCCGTTCGCAGACCACGCCGCTGCCGGAAGAGTCGCCTGACGTGGCGCAGCGCTTCACGAAGAAGGACGTTTCCACCAGCCTGCGCAACTCGGAGTCGGGCATGGTGGACCAGGTCATGGTGTCCACCAACATCGACGGCCAGCGCTTCGTCAAGGTCAAGGTGCGTGCGCGGTTCCTCGAGGAGAGGGGCAGGGAGTGGTGTCTGAATGAGTCTGAGAGCCTGGTGTGGGTATTGAGGCAGAAGTCTGGGCAGATTGGGGTCTAATTCCAAAATCCTGAACAAGACGGGGACAGTCAAGCATCTCTGCTTCCAAATTTGGGTCCGCTTCCCCGTTGCACCGGTCTGCGGGAGCAGTCGAGATATCTCCAGGCCTACACTTGCTATAGAAAGCAAAGCGGCTGTTTCAACACCACAGCAAGGTCAAGGGATAAGCGGGAATGATGCACACAGTGTGAGGTCAAGCGAGGGTGCTGCGGCGTTTTCGAGGCTCACTGCAGTCCAGTCAATGCCTCAGCAGGAGTCCCAGGCATGACAGCCAAAATTGTATGCAGGTGCGGTCCATCCGCATTCCCCAGGTGGGCGACAAATTCGCCAGCCGGCACGGCCAGAAGGGTACGGTGGGCATCACGTACACGCAGGAGGACATGCCGTGGACGTGGGAGGGCATCGTGCCGGACCTGATCATCAACCCGCACGCCATCCCCTCCCGCATGACCATCGGCCACCTGGTGGAAGCCCTCATGAGCAAGGCACGCCCCCCCTGTCACTGATGTCACGCATGCCCTGTCCTGTGTGGTGTGGTGAGAGGTGGGTTGGTTCTTTGAGCCGCACGCATCTTCTTAGAGGTCATGTTTGTGGTTAGCGATTCCTGTGCCGTCATCCCGACTTCAATCCTCGGAATCGCACCTCAGATTGCAATGGCCAGCGACCCAGTTTCCTTTCTCCAGACAATCCCTGAATCAAGATGCAGGATGATAGCTTGCTTGGCCACAATGTAGCGTTGGTCTGTTGCGATCCAGTCATCGTTCGTGTGTTTGAAAGAATGTGAGAAAGGGAATGGAGGTGGGATAAAATGTGGAAATTCTGCACCAAGAGCTGAACAATGAAGAAGACAGGCAGTCAGCCTGGCTCACCTGCCTGCAGGTTGCGGCGAACATGGGCAAGGAGGGAGACGCCACGCCCTTCACAGACGTCACCGTGGACAACATCAGCATCGCACTGCACAAGTGCGGCTACCAGTCCAGAGGCTGGGAGGTGGGTGCCGCTCCTGTCCTCAGTACCGATTGTCAAGAGTCGGCCTTTCACTGTGCAACAGGACTGCCTGTTCAAATGACCAGAGTACAGCTTGCTCCAAACGCTTTTCAGAAAGTTCATCTAATACTCTTGGGGATTGCAAGACAATGGATTCTTGCTGGAGAGCAAATTTGCGGAGGCTTACTCATCTGCATACTCAATACCCCGATGCCATCCTCTCTCCATGAGAGAAAGCACCCCACATGCCCATCATCATGCCTGCCGTTCCCCGCAGGTGATGTACAACGGGCACACGGGGCGGCAGCTCAAGGCGCAGGTGTTCCTGAACCCCACCTACTACCAGCGCCTGAAGCACATGGTGGACGACAAGATCCACTCGCGCGGGCGGGGGCCCACCCAAATCCTCACGCGGCAGCCCATGGAGGGGCGCGCGAGAGACGGTGGGCTGCGCTTCGGGGAGATGGAGCGCGACTGCATCATCAGCCACGGCTCGGCCTACTTCCTCAAGGTGAGCGGCTGCGCCCTCCTTTGGCCGGCAATATTAAGGTGTGTGATGGACATGGGGTTTGGTTCTCTGCCCTTGAGATGTGATTGGAATCTCGCTGCAGCCACCTGCTCTGCTCAGGCTGTGCAAGGCCCAAGTTGGGGCAGCATTTCGATACCTGAGCTCGAGAGTCCGCATGGGGGAAGTCTGTGCACCATATTGTTGCAAGGAGCTGCCAGGCAAGGGGGACTGCAGATTGGCATGGCTGAGAGAACTATCAGGATCTAGAAGAAGGGTGACCTTCCTGCCCTGCAGGAGCGGCTGATGGACCAGAGTGACGCCTACCGGGTGCACATCTGCGAGAAGTGCGGCGTGACGGCCATCGCCAATCTGAAGAAGAACCAGTTCCGGTGCATGTCGTGCGAGTCAACCACAGGCATCGTGCAGGTGATTCTTTCCGATTTACTGCGACCTGTTTCTGATGGTACCGCTGTGCTTTGATATCTCTGTTTGGGTGGTGGTAGGGGGGCAATGCCTGTTGTCCAGAGCTTAAAAATTGCATGTCGGGTCAGCAGATATTCATTGATTTGCCTTGTCATGCTGACCCATGGAGATGATAAGTGCTGCCAGCTCTCCAAGCAGTCCTGAGTGTGTGTGTCGTCGCAGGTGCAAATGCCCTACGCATGCAAGCTGCTGTTCCAGGAGCTCATGTCCATGGCCATCCTACCCAGGCTACAGGTCAAGTAGACTCGTTTTGTGTCTCGGTGTGGGGTTCTCCAGAAATTGTAGAATAATTGCTTGTTTTTAGCATCAGTGATCATTAGAGATGTAGATCATGAACGCAAGCCCTTCCTTGGGGACAAAATATGGTGCCTGGGATTTGTTTTTGCAGGAACCTGAACTTTCCACTAGGCAGTGAATGTCTCCAAGGCATTGGAGATTTTGCTCCTGCAAATTGACAACCAAATACCAAACCTGCCAGCCGCCAGAGAGCTGGCCTAGAAGTTGCGAATAAGCATTTCACAATGAACTGATGCTAGTCTTGCACTTCGTGTGGAGAGTTTGCCCTCAATGGCTCTTCGTTCCTGCCGTCTCCGCTCCAGGAAGCTTCTGCCAATCCTAATCGCTCTGCGAAGCCTGACATGCCTGCAGGTTGAGAAGTTTATGCCTTCATTCTGCATTCAGTGACAGTTCTTAGACTCCAATCCTCGGATCACTAATCTTTCTCTGCTGGACAGAGGAGGTGCGCCCAGTGACCATCACTTGTGACGAAGAGAATCTCCAAGGACACCATGATTAAAGACTTTTGAGGCAGCGTGGACATCGCCCGGATGCTGAAACTCGAAAACAAGCAGGTCACCTCTGGAGTAGCCGTATGCAACAATAGATCCAGCATGCCTTCAATATTGCCTGCCTGCTTGACTGACAACAATTCACATTGCCTTCCCTAAATTGACCTCTATCTATCTATTAGATTCTATGAATCTAAGAAACACCTTTTAAGATGTCACTTTCAAGATGATTCGCTCCATGAGGAATTCTAGAGACCAAAGCCAGCAGAGGGGTCCATACCGTTGACGGGGGAGGCTTTGGTGTTGGGAGCACTTGAGAGGGTGAGTGTGCGCCGCATCTTCTCCCGATTTTCCCGTTTTTGCATCTCCCCATCCACCAGCGCCTGCTTCACCTCCCGCACGTCCCGGATCTTCTGCATGGGCAGGGAGCCGAGCGAGTCAAACGCCACCTGCACCGCACCACCCTGCTCATTTGTGTCGCAGAGCTGCTGTGATTGAGATGGTGACACTCCACCGCTCAAGGGGAGAAAGCCACGCCTCTCTCATCATTCCCCGCACCAAAACCTTCCCCCCACCAAATCCTAGCCCCAGCCTCACCAGGCAGCAGAAGCGTGACTTTCTGCCAATGGACATCCAGCATGCAGGTGATTCTAAAGGCCCGCCCCAAGGTTGGTGTTTCCAATACAAATCTGCCGCATGCCAGTCACATTGATCAACATTCCACTTCAAACTGTGGATGACCAGCAAGCAGCGGTCATAAAGCCGTCTTCCCCAGGCCCTGGGTCACCTTCCCCACCATTTTCTCAACCTTCCCCGTGCCCCTCTTTGCTGCTCGTGCAAACCCCCCCCCCCCCCCCCCCCCCCCCCCCCCCCCTGCTCACCTTCATGAGGCGGTCCCTGTGGTGGATGGCCTGGGTACAGTGACGCAGGTGGTTGATGAGGTCGCCCGCGTTGTCCTGGGCCAGCAGGTCCCCCTCGTAGAGCTTGAGCAGCGCCAGGGACACGCGGTACAGCACCTTGGTGCCCTCCTCCAACAGGCTGTCCCACACACGCGCTGCCGTCTGCAGGGGGTTGCATTTTCAAATTCGTGTGTCTGAATTGTGCACTGCCTATCTGGCCACAGCCATGCCTGTCTGCAACCTCACTGGATAAAATATATTAAACGGGTACACGTGACGAGCGCGAAAGAATTCGAAACTCGTCTTTGTATCAGGATGCGACACCAATGGTTCCAAATTCCGAGGAGTGACCACAATACAAGTGTGGAAAGCAATCTGGAATTGGCATGAAATTTGCATGTGATTGCAAACGCTGGCCAGCGGAACAGTCCAAGTCCTGGCTCCAGTGGTTGAGCCCTGAACAAGGGGGAGAGTGTGGGGGGCCACGTGCGAGGGGGCGACTCACCTCGGAGGGCAGGGCCGTGCAGAACAGGCACAGGAACCAGTCGGTGGCGATGATGCTCATGTCGCAGTTCAGCTGCTGGAGGTGGCGCGACAGCCTGGGCAGCTTGCGGGCCACTAGCTCCTGGAGCAGCACCAGCAGATGCTCAAATTACGAGGTGTTGATGCGGAGTTGCTTGCTCTCCTCATTGGCTGTGGAATGGGTTGTAGATTTTTGGGTGATTGGGTGGAAGGGTAGCATTGGGCTTGTGGACTCAAAGCTGTTTGAAGGCGCCGGCGAAGAGCTCACCTCCAGTGACCGCATCTCCACGTGTGCCCCCACCAGGTTGCTGGTGTACATGTCGTGGTACAGTATGCCTGCATGCAGCATGGTCAAGTGAGAGGAGGCACGCTCATTATCTCCCCAGATACACTCATCTCCTGCCATCATAAAACAAGGTAGGAGGGAGGAGGCAGGTAGTGGAGGGCAGGGCCTTGCCTCCGTCATCTATGAGGGACACCAGCAGCCAGAAAGCCCGCTCCTCGTCCTGCAGCACGATCAGCAGCATGGCGGCGATGTAGTTCATACTCTGGCAGTAGCCGATGCTGGGCCTGTGCACCGAGAAGGCCAGCAGAACTCGGCCCAGGGCCGCCTGCCCCTCCTCCGAGGCCATCAGCCGGCTCCTGGGGAACGTACGCGGCAGATCCTGCAACGAGCTTCCAGGATCACGATTGGATCTCACTGCCTGTACAAGGAGAGCCTGATGGTGCTGACACTGGTATAGTTGGGAATATTGGACAGAAGCGAGCCCCTCCGCCAAACATCATGGTGGGTTCAGGAGGAGGGAAACATGGTAGCAGGTTCTGTGATATAAAAAATCTCCCATGGCAATGCTGTAGACCCTGCCAGATAGTAGCATTTTGGGCTGCAACAATATTTTAGATTTGGCAGTATGATGGTAGTCCGAAGTTCAAATGTCCTTATGTGCAGTGTGGTTAATTTATAAAATGATTGTTGATTTACTATAAGATGGAATGCTGGGCATTGGTTGCTAAAGCACAGGTTGGTATATCCCTGATTCTCCCAATGCACAACTCCACAATTGGAATCGGCACAATTATCAAATTTTACCCCCTTGCCACCGGCAATTACGCTGGTTGGAGGTTGTCGAGAAGCAGCTCACTAATTCTATCTGGTGGGCACACTCCGAGGAGACTTCCCCCCTCTGCAGCATGGCCTGGAAATACCCGGGCATACTGCTGCCCATGCGCTGCGTGGCTCCGGACATTTCCATCCACACCCAGGGCCGAATCTCCACAGGGAGGCCCTGGAAAATCACCAGGAAGAGGCCTTCAGACTGCTGCATGGGCGACGCTTGATATATTGAACACCTCCAGATCCTTCACATCTCACAATCTCTGTTCAATTGAATTGGCACAGACACCCCTTGCTGTGTAAAAATACTCCAAAGCATACTGGAGATCAAACAGGTCAGTTTACTCAACCCCTTATCCACATTCCCTTTTCCCCTGGTCCAGAAGGGTAGTACCTTCCTACAAAGCTTTTTCAGCTTCTCAGGACGCGGCATTTTCTTCCGCTTCCAGTACTTATCCCACCAAGCCTGGAGCTGCTGTGCTTGTGACCTGTCACACTCCTCCCTGGCTTCCAACACCTCTGGTGTACAATCTATCTGGAAGCCATATACGTCCCGCTGCGGTGGGACAGCACTAGCCATCCCTGGGCTGGGTGCAGTACTTCCAGGTGTGCTCATTTGCACGACGTCCACTCAATGTTGCGCATCAGTCAGCAGACAATTCAAACCCTGGGCTGTTGTACTGATGCACCACCACCAGGCTGGATCTGAAATGCAACTCAATGAGAAGGACGATGCGAGTTTATGCGCGCTAGAAGAAATCGATGTCTAGGAATGTACGTCGCTCAAGTGACACCTACTGCTTTGCTTGATCGTCACATGCACACTGAGGGCTTAACCAAATTAATCTTCAACACAGTGCAGGATGTATGTGTGCAAACTTCTTCACTGAGTTGGGCAATCTTATATGATTACCTCCTGTGGTTGCACTTCTCGCTGCCCCTTGAATGGTTGTGTGTCAGGGTTTTCAGTTAAAACCCAATCCTGAGAAAATTGAAAGACCAGACATCAGTCATACACCCAGTCTTGCCTTGTACTACTCTTTTGCCAGTGGAAGCTATTGAGGGGCCAAGCTTCCTGATCAGGTGTGTGAAGGTCATCACAATGATCAACATGATTCGACTTTGCCGATGATTTTCAACATAGCTGGAAATGCTGTAGCGCACACCAATGACGGGCTGAAAAGGTACTCTCTTTCGCATTATTTCCCTGCTGCTGTTGACATTTCAATTCTCCTTTAAAATCTTTCAAAAATGCATGGCAGAGGGGGTGGGGAAGGGCAGGGGATTCGATGACTGATAGCCATACATTGCCGATTATGATAAGGTTGTTTTTAGCTTAATCTAACGACAAAAATAAATTCGGATAGTGCTCATGACTTCGTTCTTTTGGTAGTGAGGAGCACTGCGCGCGCTTTTTTCGAAGTTTCTAGGTTGATAGTGCGTTGATTTCGAGTGAGAATGAGGTTTAAAGCAATATGCACTGCACGCCAAACAACATGCGGGAGGGTCGAGGCTGAGCGGGAACCCGTGAAAAGGAGGCAGGCGCTGTGAGTAAATGGCATCTAACATCCAACACACCATGCTTTTTAAAGCACTAGACTGAGTGTACAAAAGCCGTGCTGAAGCCTGCAACCCTATTTGACCGTGTCTCACGACGTTTGCAAGCTTTTCCTGGCACATTCCTTTCCCCACACCCATACCCTCAGCAGTAAGCCAATTTTCAGGTTCACGGATCTCCGCCGCGCCCCAGAACTCTCGGGTCTCAGCAATGCCAGGGGGGGCAGGCACATGCCCACCATTTCTGGGACTGGCCTGTTCTCCGACAGCCATTCCACCCCCCTCCGGGTCCAGGCTGGGAGAGGGGATTCTGGAGAAGCCGGACCTCAGGTGGGGCCAACAATTCACCTATCTGAATCTGGTCATGAAGAGATCAGTAGCCTGCAATGGCGCATCTAGGATCATGGGAGAGATGCACATACACATCAGCCGTTCGGGCTGGCAGATCAGACCTCCTCGTTTTGGGCTTACATGCAAGGTCAGCCCCAGAGTGGAGGGATGCAAATGCGGCTGTTGTGCAGGATTCCAAGCCCTTCGCTGCTGACGGAGGCCCGAGCTGGAGGGAGTCAGCCAGCACACCCTTGTAAGCACTCACAAGCAGCACAAACTTGAATCAGCCAGCTTCATGACCATGGGAGAGTTGCAAGCGTGGTGTTTTCAACATGAGGGAACGGAGAGGGAGGGCATGGCGGTTATTTATTTTATTCCGGGCATGACCTTGGGTTGGTATTGATGTGCAGGGGGACCCCTGGGACAGGCTCCATCCCTCCCAACAGTTCTTCTCCACAGGATCCTGGCATTGCAGACAGGCTTCCACCCCGGCTTGTGCCTGAGGTGCGTCCCGCAACACCTCCCTGACGCTGCTCACTCGTCTTCTCGGTGAAGGAGTGACTGTGAGTCTTGTACAATGAAATCAAGACCTGATGCGGGCGCCATGCATGTCTCACTGATGCCAACTTCTCTTGTCCACCCAGCCTTTACAGGAGAACTCCCAGCAAGCTCCAGGAGGAGCTCTGGGATGCAGCTGCCAAGCATTACTTTATAAAAGCTTTGTAGAAACAGGGTTTACAGCCGCTGTGTCACAGAGGCAATTGAATATCATCGTTTATGCTGTCCACTCTGGGTGCAGGATAGCGCAGGCAGTGGCAGTGGGAGAACAGAGGGCGGTGGGGCAAGGGCAGGGTATGGGCAAGGCTCGCCAGCAGGTAGCCTCTCCAATTCATCAGGATGAAGGCACAGTAACAAGGGCGTCTCTGTCTAGAAAAAGATCAGGCTTTATTTAAGAAAAAAAACCTGCTGGGAGGCAGCAGCAGGTGGGCTTTCTGTTACGTATAGAAGCCAATTCTGCAGACTCAATCCCTACTCTGTGACCTCCTCTGTGGGGTCCAGGCCTACCTCGTGAGGTCCACCACTCACATGAGGAAAATGGCAAGCCTGACATTCATGAAGGGAAGCTTTCGCATCAATGATAAAACGTTCATGCAAGTGTGATTCAGAGCACATCACCTCTTCCGCCTCTGTCACAAGGGCATGATCAACACTCAGTGGCAAAGCAAGCATGGGGACCAAGGGGTGCCAAGGCGTGTTTCTTAGCGTGCCTTACATGCGCAAGCCGCAGGCGCCCGAGAGGACCCCGCCGGCTACATCACCAGTCTGCAGCCCTCCCAGCGCCCCTTTGCGGCCGAAGGCCAGGGGTGGCTGGAGGCAGCCAGCACGCCCCTGGGGCAGCCGCAGGGCATGGCAGCCGCCAGCCCTGTGGCGCCCGGCAAGCCCAAGCCCACCGCCGCCAGGTGGAGGATCGGCTGGTGGGTCCCCTCCCGTTTGTCTGCAGATCTGACTGCAGGACCTGCAGATGAGATACATGGGGAGTAGGGGATGGCGGCAGGGGGTGGTGGGGGGCAAAAAAGGGGGAGGGGTGGAGCTGGGGCTACTGTCTTTTGGGATTGGATGTGCGTGGACATTGGAGGACAGCAACCCTGGCTCGAAGCTGTCATGCAAATAAAAGGACAGTGACACCCTTGCAAGCGATACTGCTCAAGAGACCTGGACAAGAAACAGTTCTGGCTGTCTTCAAATCCTTCTGATTTGCAATCATGTCTGAAAGACCTTTTAAAGTCCTTCAAGATGACAAGCAGAATGCAAGTCTTGTGACACACTGTTTGTGCAATATCCTGAATTCAGTGGTTCCTGGGTTCCCGAGTTCTGGAAAATTTGCACACAAGATTACCCATGAACCATTAACCAGGTCTGTCAACCACTCCAGAGATATTAAATGGACTCCTGTATCAGCTTGCTAAACCATGGTGTGCGCCATGAACAGGTTGGATTTCGGCGGTTCAGACATCTCTGGCCTTGGTGGTGGTTGGAATACGGTATTAGCTGGAGGTGGAAGGCGAGGAAAGGGCAGAGGTGGCGCTTTGCAGGTATTCTACTTCCCCATGCCCTTTCATCGTACTTTCTCAGTAGAGAATGAGAAATGAGAGAGGGTATTCCACGATTCAGCATAGCTCTAGGCAGCTTCTGCCTGGAACGATCTGCCAATCTGCATGAGTCATCGTCTCTGGGGCGTCCAGCCAAAACACCTCTATCTGGCAAATGTTGGGATTTGCAGGGAAGACTACATCCATGCCTGCTCCTTGCCAATGCAATAAGCATGCTGGGGTGCGCACAGAGAAAGTGAGGTCTCTAACATAGGGCTCTGCTCCTCATAGAGCATTGGCAGAGGTGCTGAATTCTGCGCAGGTCAGAGAGGACCCTGCCAGAATCATCGCCCAAACCGAGCCTGAAAAGAGGCCATTTGCGGTTGACAGTGGCCCCAGCAACTGGCTTGAGGTGGCCAGCACACCCATGTGAGCCCACAGAACTCATTGCCCAGACCTCTACACCGGCAATGACTTTGTGTCCTGGGCAGAGTTGCGCTGCAGGCCGGCCTGTCAGCAGGGTCAATGTTGTGGCAGATATGTCGTAGGGACTGCTGACAAGGGACGCAGAGTTTGCACTTCATCATTCCGGCGGATCAACATCAGCCCGGCAATGAAAGGGTGCATCACAAGCGGAAAGGTGGAGTGGGGGATTGGAAATGCAATGATGTGGCTGTCCAACGCACCAGCCATTAGTAAAGGGTCATCATCAGCGATTTGAGTCGGTGATCTCACTCTACACAGATATCATTTGTAAGCTGACGGGATGTGCCGTGGCAGTGGGAGGCCGGCAGGCAGCGGTTTGGGTGCCGCCGCCACGCCAGCGGCCGGTCCGGCATCACCTGCGACCGTGTCATCAAAGAGGCCTGGTGAGCCCAACCACTTCCCACGAGACCAGAACCCTCACTCATAGCTCACAAGTGTCGGCGCAGGTTGTTCACCGGGTATCTCTATTGTGTCTTGGAGCCGCTTCAAGCAAATTTGCCAGTGCAGATGGCAGTCTGAGCAAGAACAACTGGCACCGCAACAACCAAGAATCAGCGAATATCTGGCACCTGCTGGCTTGCAGTATTGCTTCGAAATTTCTGAGCCGCGTGTGCACATTGAAGTCCTCAGGAATTGACCCAAACGCCTTGCACTCAGCACTTGCCTCAAGCTGACTCTGACAGTCCTGGCACAGGCTACTGGGAAGGAGGTGTCAATGCTGCGGCCGTCAGCCGCACTGAGCCCTCGCAGCGCCCCTTTGCCGCTGGGCCCAGCGGGGACTGGCGGGAAGCCGCCAGCACCCCTGTGGGTCAGCCCAGCTCGCGGGCCGCCGCGAAGCCGTTTGCGGCGGGGAAGGATACCCCAGGGTGGCGGGAGGATGCCAGCCAGCCACTGTGAGTGGCTCCTCTTATCACAGTTCCCACGCCACCCCTGAACCGAAAGGGGACCCTCTGCAGGGAAAGGAACAGAGTCTTGGAGCTTCTCCCGCTGAGAGGAGATGAAAGGGGTGCGCTTGGCTTGCCATAATGGAATGTTCCAGAGTGGCAGTGCCGTGACGCGCGGAGGCAGGGATTGAAATCCATGGGCATCTTTGGGAGAGGGTGCGGCAGAGGGTCTGCTATTGCAATGGAAACCACCAATCAGAGAGAGATGCTGTAGCCTGATTCTGGGATCAAGCATGAAAGTGCTGCAAGACTGTTGTGTGATGTGTGAGGGACTCAGTGGCCCTCTCTGCCAGAGTGGGCATTGCGTCATCTAGGCAGCATGTTTGCAGGGGCGGCGCTCCGGCTGCACAGATCCCTCGCCCACAACAGACTGCGGGTGGCCAGCCCTCATCTCGCCCCGGGTCACTGGCCACCACGGCGCCCAAGAGATTTGGTAAGCCTTAGTTTGCTACAAGGGATCGTATGTGAGAGTTTGCACCAAGGTCCTTAAGGAGTGGCAACTGGGTGATGGTCTCCACCCATTGGAGATGGTGGTGGGTTTGGCTTGGAGGAATTCTCGGAGAGTCTTCACTTCACTGTCAGCACAGGACCAGAATGGTCTTTGTCGGAGGGAAGACATGATGGGATCACTTTTGAAGGCACGCATGGCAGGATAAAATCGGGAGGATTCGACGTCCAGACGCTTGATGCGGGTAAGATCGAAAAGTGGCTTCCTGACAGGGCCGTTGTGTTGGTCTTGCATATGCTGAGCGTTTCCGCCACAGGTTCATGGGAGAGGGCAGCAGCCCAGGCCATCTCTGAGTTGGAGCCTTCTAAGCGCCCATTCGCGGCTGACCAGCAGGGGGCCGAACGGAGCTGGCTACAGGATGCCAGCATCCCGCTGTAAGCCCCGCTTGGGACTGAGCAAAGCTGCTTCTAGTGGCTCAGTAATCAATGTGCTCTCTGTCTTGCTCTGAATAGATAGGAACCCTATCCATTGAGATAGCAAACTGATTTTGCCCTCTTTCATTCAAGGCTGTACACGGCGCTCCATCTGCTGGTTTTTGGAAATGCATATTGAAGCAGACCTCGAACACGATAGTGGAGCAAGCGACATGCCCGTTGAGATTGGAATCAACAAATCTAAGTGAGATGCGGTCCCATAGCTGGAGATAAGTCGCATCGATTGCTCTTCTACCTATGCTGTTTACAAATGTTGCATACAGTGGGCAAGGATTTAGGAACAGACAATTGGCTGCCATATCAGACCCTGTATTGACATTGCAGGGGCAACGCTCCGTCCTCGCAGATCCGCCCACAGCAGACGACTGGCGGGCAGCCTGCTGTCCGTCCAGGATCAGCCACCACCACTGCTTCCAAGAAGTTTGGTGGGTTCAATTGAACAGAATCACAGAGAACTGAGTTGCAGAGAACAAATATACGGCTTTCAGGCCTTGAAGAAGAATACTGAGGGGGAAAGAATTGTCAGGGGGGCTGGCGGGTCATAGACTGCTGTTGCCTGCATGTAGACATTCATCCCTAAACGATCTGCTGCTCAACTTTGAGAGGATCAGGAATACAGTCATGAAGGTAGCAGCAGCCTATGGGAACACACATAAGCATGACTGCACCGCCACAGGTTCATGGGAGGGGGCTGCCAAGGCTGTGAGCAGCAAGCCGCCCTCGCAACGGCCCTTTGCCGCGGGGCAGGGCGGCACCTGGCTGGATGAGGCAAGCAGGCCCGTGGGACGGCCGAGTGGGACAGGCAGGGGGCCCTCGCAGAAACCCTTCGCTGCAGACATCGCTCCAGGCTGGCGTGAGGCTGCCAGCACATCGCTGTGAGACTCTCGCCCCTCTCCACTTTTTTTCAAGGTGACTTGTAGGACAATCAGTCCTCATTTCGAGGACCTGGAAATGATGCCTGTGCTCACACACCAGGGAATCCAACAGAAAAGATCAGGAGCAGGAGATTGGCAGATGATCGACCAATCGAAATCTGCTCGTTTTCTCTACTCTGCACAGAGAGGCAATCTACCCATAGCCCTGCTGATGAATGCCAGGATGTACCTTGAAAAATGTTGGTGCTCCACCGGATTGTAATGGATTGGTGCCCACAAACTTTCCCAAGAGGGTGTGAGAGCCAAACCCTTTGACGCTGCAGGGGCAGGGACAGCGCTCCCAGGGGCAGAAACATATCTGCAGAGCTCCCCCGCCCCCAGCAGGGCGAGAGCAGCACAGTCACCAGGCCAGCCTCCCGAGCTGGTGTTGCAGGCAAAAGATCTGGTGAGTGTGACTGAGCCCGTATCCGTCTTATGTGTCACAAATCTTGGGAGACAGCTGTTTCCAGCCAGAGAAGTCTCTGCAGCCAGCAGAGTGCATCATGGTGTGTGATGCGTTTCCTACATGTGCAAGGCAAGCTTCTCGGCTGAGGACTCCAAGGATGCTGGTGTTGTTGTTCAAGGACAAGAGCTTATCCTGGAAAGGTCTTGATTTGGGAAACGGTGGGACTGTGTGGGGTGATAGGGGAGATTCGGCGTGGCAGGGCGGTCAAGCCTCGAGGGGCATCGCCTTCAAGATGGGCTACAAATCTGGATATGGCCTGCTGCAGGTTCGTGGGCGGGCGCAGCAGCCAATGCCGTCTCCCAGATGGAGCCCTCCCAGCGGCCATTCGCGGCTGACCAGCAGGGGAATCAAGGGAGCTGGCTGCAGGATGTCAGCACCCCGCTGTGAGCCCTCAACACTGATTGATGGAATCAGCCTGTGATCCTACCTTTGTGTGCAGAATTTGCATCTGCATTTCACAGGGTGGCTTTCTGTGGTTTGGAGATCGCCTTCTCTGGAAAAGGTGGAGGAAGGGAAGCGAGCGAGGGGGGAAGTGGT
>QAXI01000436.1:1066333-1160375 GCA_004335615.1 Chloroidium sp. JM
GGGAGGAGGAGGGGGGGGGGGGGACTGGATACACAACTGTGTTGGATGCTTTACATGCAGTCAATTCAGTGATGCACATTGCAAACGCAAGAGCACAACTGCTTTCCTCCCAGCATGCAGAATGCTGTCAAGGATGCTCTCATGTGCCAAGCATGCTCGCTGTCCCCCTTTTGCAGGCTGTATGCTGCATACCAGGGAAGGCAGACAGGAAAATCAAACGCATGCCACATCACGGCGCCCCACCCAACCCACACCGCCTCTACCCGGGAGAGGTGATCAGAAAGCGATACCCACCCAACCCACACCGCCTCTACCCGGGAGAGGTGATCAGAAAGCGATACACAGCGCAGGGGTCTGACCCACTACACGCCCTTGTAGCTATGTCAGGCCAGGTGGACGGACGTGGACTTTGGGGGCAGCAGCAGGGCAATGGCGGTGACCACCCCAGGCGTGTCCTCGCCACCGATGAACAGCTGCTTGAGGTCTTACCCGGTGTTGTTCTCCTGCAGGGGGTTCAGCAGATCAGGCACTCTGCCGTATGCCCTCTCCACCTCCAGCCCCAGCACCCTGCCCCGCAGGGACCGGTACAGCATATACCTTACGTACCCTGTTGTGGAGTGGTGCGACTCACGCTTGCGTGGTTCAGTGGGGCCATCTTTCGGCAAAACTGGATTGGAGGTCACAGACAGAGGCGCAGTCTCATCCCTGAGTGAACAGTTTTGCCCTTTCTCACTGCACGGCTGCGTGATCGCTCTGCATAGCAAGCATCCAAAAGGCTCCGCTCACTCAGTGTGGCAGCAATGCCACAAGCAACGCACAATGCCGAAAGGGCTTGGCCTCGATTCCAAATAATCCTCCTATAAATTGCAATGTCTGTGGTGGTTTCATCCCAAACGCATCAAATCCTGCCTGTGCATGTGGAGGACAACGATGACTCCGATTGGAACAGTCTACCGAATACACCGATCGCCAAGCTGTTGAATCTATTAAAAAAAGCTCAAAGACAGATGGTCACTCAGCTGATGAAGGTGGTGTATGGCATGCCTAGCAGCAGAGAGGCTAGCACTGGCACCGGTCGGAGAAGGGGAGGACTATTGGACCATAGACTGTATGTAGAGCCTGAAAAGAGATGTTATAGCAACTTCAGAGAGATTTTGTTGGCACTTTTAAGTGAGGCTAACCATAGGATCGCAAGACTGATGCCTGGGCTAGCTTGCAAGGATAATGAGTTTGCACTATCAGAGATAAGTGAGGGATAAATGGAGGGCGTTCAGAAAGCTAAGACACGCATACATTATTACTAAAAGGAGATATATAGACCTCCTGCAGGTCACATGATGATCATGGCATGCCTCGCGTGCAGGGAGGCTCAGATTAGCTCTGTTGGGGAATTAGAAGGACGATTCGGGGATGTATGCTAGTGATTTGAAAAGACTTTTAATAAGCTCACCTGCATTGCTGCTCTGCTTCAACTTAGCAGCCATGACCGAGATTGGTGAGTTTTGAAAGGGGCATATTCCTGTCGCTAAGACAGGAAGGAAACAAGCAATGCTTAAAAAGCAACTTCGGGTTTAGGGTTCCGAGGTTCGCCATTTATACCCCTTTCTGAGAGCCCTCTCAAACTTTCTCCTGATGGGAAGCTGCAACCCCCAAGGCCTTTCTTTACCCAAAAGGCCCCCTTCAAAAGGCCTCTTCTGTCCAGATTGTGAGGGAAAGTTGTGAAGGGGCTGTACCAGGCTTTGACCAACCTGGCAGCCTGTGGAGCGCCTGGGCCAAATGTAAATAATTGTGTGAGCTTTTGTACAGATCATTTGATGGATTGTGCCCTCCAGCAGCTCTGCGTGTACAGTGTGTACCAGTGACTGATGTGTTTGGTTATTGCAGCCAGGAATTTTGTATGCTTGGGTCTTGATTGGATTGATTGGACTTAAAGATGGGCCAGAGGCCGCCGATTCAGCGCTTCCAAATCAGCCGTGAGTCATGATCCGCCAGCAATTGCAGCACTGAGAAGAGCTGCGTACACCCTAAATCCTAAATCCTACCCCCCTTCTCCACCCCCCCACCGCTCTCTCGCCACACTTCACTACCCACCTACGCCGACAACCATCGCACCTGCTCCCAAAACAGTCAGAGCCGCGTACACCCTAAATCCTAAATCCTTTACCCCCCCCCCCCCCCCTCCTACGCTTATAGCCTTGGCCNCGCAGGCGCTCCCGCGTGCCTTCCACCAGGTCATACATCTGCCCCACAGGGAGGCTGAGGTCGTACTTGTACACGGGACCTGCACATGGGGAGGGGATTATGGTCTTGATGCGTGGAGTTCTATGCAGTGAGCCCTCTGACATGGCCTGGGATGAATTCCAAACATACCTTGATCAACCTCGCTGATTGTTTGGGAGGAGGAGGGGGGGGGGGTGTGATTCATGGTAGTACAGCAATATATGCCTCAGGCAGATAACCCGACACAGTTTGAAGTGTCTAGTCGGCTTGCAAACCATGCTGGTGAGAGTATATAGTGAGTGATCTGGTGGAGCATTCTGACGCACCTTTTGTGGAGAGGGCCACGGAAATGCTTTCGCGCAGCTTCCAAATCTTTGCCATGGCTTGTCCCTCCTTCAGGACGCTCTGGGAGGTCAAGTTTGCCTTTGACATTGATGCCAGGAAATCCTGCAGATACAATTGCCAGATCTCAAAAGAAGTGTCGGAATCCTGGCACAGACTAATCCGCTTTACTGAAGCTATCATATAGGCTCCACCCTTCATACACCTCACAGCTTCAAGATTGTAGGGCAGCCATTAGTCCAACTCATGGGGAACTGATCTCTTGCAGTCTTGTGGGATTGAGAAGGGAGGAGGAATGCCTGCAATTTTGTCAAGTCGTGGTCGCTCCTGCTCCCTGCTGTCTCTATGAGAACGTAGAATGGGGCTTGCTGGCTCTGCATCCCTTCCAAAGGATTCTCAACAGTGGGCAACACTCGGAGGGTGAGGTCGAGGGCCTGGCGGTCTAGGAACTCAAATGCCGACATTATTTCCCCCAGCTGCGCTTTTGCCTCCACCATCACCTGCACGATCATTTTCTGTGCATGTACCGTGAATGCAAGCAGATCTATGTCAACTTGGTTGCAGAGGACAAACGTGGCAATCAGATGGGCTACATTGATAGCTGTGTTATTGATTTCCTTCCTGCCATAAAAATTGCACTCAATGGATCGAACTATACTGCCAATAATTTCCAACCAGAACAGCACCATCTGCATTTCAATAAAATTCCATCCAATATGTAAAATGCTGTCAAGGATGCTCTGATGCGCCAAATCTGCTTGCTATTTAATCTTCTGCAGGCAGGGCTGTATGCTACACACCATACAATGACGCCAAACAAATAAAACTTCACTGCGACCGGCCAACCGCACCCCCAACTGACATCGATCCAGGAGAGGAGACCAGAGAGCGACACACAGCGGAGGGTCTGACCCGCTGCACGCCCTCATAGCTGTGGCAGGCCAGGTAGGCCAGGTGGACGGACGCGGACTTGGGGGGCAGCAGCAGGGCGACAGCGGTGACCACCCCCAGCGTGCCCTCCCCCCCAATGAACAGCTGCTTGAGGTCGTACCCGGTGTTGTTCTTCTGCACGGGGGTCAGCAGGTCCAGCACGCCGCCGTCCGCCCTCACCACCTCCAGCCCCAGCACCCTGCCCCGAAGGGAGCCGTATCGCATGTACCTCAGGCCTCCTGTTGCAGGGGGCTGCGTTTCATGCTTGTGTGGTGTACTGGGAACTCTGTCTGAAACTGACACTTTCTGGCCAATCAATTGAGCTAGAGAGAATCTCAGCTCTCTCTGCTGAGAGGCACAATTTAATGGACACTTAAATTGCCCTTTCTGCACTGCTGCACAATTTCTTGGCGGGTACCTGCCACACAAGAATGCTCCATTTGCCCAGTGTGGCAGCAATGACACAAGCACACAAGCAAAGCACAGTGCCCAAAGGGCTTGGCACTCCAATCAAGCTCCTGTAAATTGCAACCCCTGGGTCGACTCATTCCCATAAAGCATCAATCCTGACTGTACAAGGGGAGTGATACATGAAAAATTTCAATGATACCAAGCTGCAAGCCTCTCAGCAGAAGGGGTGCATACTGCAGCCCTGGCGAGGATTGAAGCAAACGGACTGGGTGTGACCTGCATTGGTGGAGACGAATCCGCCAGCCTGGCATTGCTTGGCTCCCAGGTCCAGGGGAATGGTGTGCCCACGAGCCTGAGCGAATTCAGTGAGGGCCTTCAGGGTGCACCCAGCCTGGCACGTCAGGATGCCGCTCACCTGCATTCATGTGTTTTTGACTTCTGGTGGACCAGGCAGACAAGACACTGATCTGACTTCAGGGTCGCTTTTTTGTCGATCCTTCAAAAACTTATGCCAGCTTCAATGGTCGTGGTGGATGAACTCATTGTGCAGGAATAGTACGCCATTGTGATATCCCATTCCTTGTGGCTATCATGGCTGTCATGCCGTGTACTTTGCTGTATACATGGCTGCAAGAGCCATCGGACTTTCAGCGGCGCTGCTTTTCGACGTATAGTCCAGGGATTGCGTGCAAAAGGAAAGACCTTACCTCATCAAAGGAGATGATCTTGTCGAGCCTGTGGGTGAGAAGGATGACCTCGTCGAACAGAGGCACGCTCCCACCACTCAGCCCTGAGTTGCCGGCCTGCATCTCAGCGATTTCACACACAGTGGCAAGCAAACAAATCTGGCTCGCGCTTGCTAGGAAGGGCAGGAGCAGATACCTGTGGCACAATAGCCAGCCGTCTGTCGTTGCAGTAGGCCAGGATCTTGGAGACCTGCTGGGTGTCTTTCGGCTGCAGAGCAAGGCAGCTGTTCCCTCTGTAGCGGTTCATCCAATCCCTGCGCCAATTCAGGTCAAGATCCTGCTCCCAGCCTGTGGGAAAGATGGTGTGGCGTTCAGGGAGAGCGAGGACACCTGTTGTGGCTCGAAAGGGCTTCTCTATCTGAGATACAGCCTCCTGGACCCAGCAAATCTTCGAAATGTCTGATATCATGAGACGTGAGCTCTGCGTACGGTCCTCGGGTGGCTTCTGTGCTGCCGGATCGGAGTGCAAGCTTCGTCAAAGTGGAAATTGAACCCTTAAAGACTCCCCTTGGGACGGACGAGGTGTGCATGCGTTCAGAGCTCTGGAGTGAAATGGTTGCCACTCGGCGTAATCATTGAAGCTATATCAAGATGTGCAACTTCAGTCGAGAATCGAGCATCACTGAGCTCTGCAACGGGAACTTCTTGAACGACGGGTTTAGGGCCCCATCTTAAGCATTTTCAATTGACCTTTTCGCATGAATTGGGCCATTGAAAGGCTTTCAAATAGCGATTGGCACTCTTCGCACCTTGGAAAAGTTCATTACAGTTCTCAGCATAATTTCTGTATAGCACCTCTGACTGCGTATAAGGAATACAGTCTCTGACACACCCAAAGAAATGGCTCTCAGACAATACAAAAACCTCTTGCGATGCTCTGGGATCCGCCGAGTCGAAAATTTAATTCAAGCACTCAGCACCAAAGACATGCACACCCACTCCTCCAACTTGCAGCTATCACCCTTCGAACCAGCAGAAAATTATGGCCTTTGTGGTGCTCTCTCTGAGCGGCTGCCCCCCTGGCAGCCTCAACTGAGGTGGTTTAGGTCAACCCCAGTGCTGCAACTCGATGTGGAGATACAGAGCATGGGCGAATCCATATCTGAAGGCACCATAGCCGAGATCCTGAAGGCAGAGGGGGACACTGTGGCAGAGGATGAAACCATCGCCCAGATTGAGACGGATAAAGTGACGATAGACGTGAAAGCACCGTCGGCAGGGACGTTGACCGAGCTGAGGGTAAGGTCCTTTTGAAGCAGGCCAGCCACAGTTGATTCAGTGTTTGCACAGAGAAGGGTGGATGTGCAGCAAAGGGTATCGCTCAGCGTTGAGACGATATAATATGGAATGCTGAGCTTATTACTAGACTTCTGTCTGCAGATAAAGGTGGACGACACAGTGAAGACAGGCCAGGTTGTGGCTGTCATTTCTGAGGGGGCAGGTAAAGTACTGTCTGCACACCTATACTGCCGTGTGAAATGGGGACACTCTGTCATCATATGGGGAGCAAGTACACGCAGCTTCAAGACGTAGCAAGGTTTTCCACTGAATTTGTGCACATGATGGGTATCATGTTCCTCCCAAACAAGATTGTCATTCATTCTCAATAAAAGAGCAAGCTTAGTGGCTATAAAGGCAGCTGTTTCCCATCTGAATGCAATCATTTTGCAGGTGAGGACTCGAAACCCAAGAAGGCTGGGGCGGCCGAACCGTCGTCCTCCCAGGATGACGAGGCTCACACCAAGGTGCGCAATCCGCACATGCCCTGTGAGCTGAGTATAGAATTGGCGACCTTGCCTTCTGCCAAAGGGAATGCGAGCCCTTGAAAGTTGGGGCTGAATAACTGAACCTCATGAGCCAGACTTTCTGCCATGATAAATTTACTAAGAGAATCATAAGGAAATAGACTTCAACTTCAACAGTTCTGTGATTTTGCTATGAGCATGGTTCAGGTATCTTTAATATGACTGCAGAAGGAACTAGGATTGCTGACACAGAAGCTTTGAAGTGTCAGAATTCCAATTCAACTTCCAAGAACATTTGTGCGCGGCAGGAGTGAATGTATTAAAAAAAGGCACAAACATGAAAAGTCCGGGAATTGCCATTGGGACTGAAGAGGGGGATCTATGTCCTGAGCAGGAAAAGGGAGGACAAGAAAGCAGTGAAGTTAGCTCGGCAAAGGAGGAGGGCAGCCAAACAGGGGCGGATGGTGGTGAACAGGAGGAGCCTGAGGGCCGCAAGCCCAGCATCAAGTTCCCAGAGAGGATGAGGGGGGGCAAGCGCATCTCCATGATGTCGGAAGAAGAGCGCTCCAAGTACAGCCGCCCCTCCTGCCTTGTGCCTCTGTGAGATCTGTGAGCGATTGACGCATGAATGTTGGTGGTTCAGTAGAAAGTCTCGGAGCCTGCAGATTCCTATTCAGGAGGGAAGGGTAGGTCTTACAAATTTGCCGTTACATACATGGCTAATCGGCTTTGGACCTAAGCCTGTGGTCATTCCTCCTTCTCATTGGCAGAGGCAGAAATTTGGATAGAGCATGTGAGTGATGTTGTGAATTGTGCAGGACCGGGGGCAGCAGCCCACAGTCCACCAAAACGGAAGTTCCAGCTGCCAAGGCAGCAAAAGAGTCTCAGCCCAGCAAACCCATCTGGTGTGTAGAGCACACACCTGCATGTCTCCATCTTGATCTTCTTTGGAAGTGGTCCCAAAAAGAATTGCTTTCTGCCAACCTATACTTTCATGCTGTTGCATTGCTTTCTCTGAATTAGTCTTCCTACATTGATCACTACGGTCTTGCTGTGGCCAGGTATGTGGGCACGGAGCAGGGTACCAAGCTGAGCCAATCCCAGGTGCTCAGCCAGAGAGAGATGGAACAAATCGAGCTGGGAGGGGCGGAGCCGTGAGGGGCTCACCTGTACTGCTTATTTCATGATCCGCAGTGCTCGTGCTAGGTTTTGTGATAGTCACTGTGCACTACCACCGTAAGTCGTGTTTCATTGCTATGCTGCGGACCAGCAGTGTCTTTTCGAGATGGCATTGGAGAGCCAGGGCGCCAGTATGCATGTGTACATATTTGTGATTCCTGATTCAGTGAAGCATCGTCTCATACAGAGACGTTGATACTTCACTGCTCTCAAATGAACAAGGCAGTAGCCAAAGTGAGACAGAAGGGTGGTGTGTATGTGAGGTCGATTCCGTCACATCTTTACATTGGCTAACGGTTGGCCTTGGCCACGCGCTCAATCTCGTCCTTCTTCTTGATGGCGTAACTGCGAGCACACGGCAAGAATCAGGTCAAACCCAACTACCCCTCAGAGCTTTGGGAATAAGGAGCAACTACACCACCCCGAGATCTTGTTCCCCAGTCCACATCTTCCGAGCCAAAGTGACTTTTTCTGAGATGTGCGGATATTCGCACATGGATATTTCACGAAAGCAAGGGGCTGAGTAAGTACTTTGCGGCTTTTCTCAACGATTGTGAAGCAAAGCAAAGACGGAGTCTGCTGTCTGCTGGCGGAGTGGATCCCAGAAAATGATTTCGGGCTGTGTTGGACCCCCCCCCCCTGCTCCCACCACCAGACATGGTCCCCTCCTCACCTGTTGGAGGAGCCCTTGGCAGCGTTGACCAGCTCGTCGGCCAAGCACTCTGCGATGGTCTTGACGTTCCTGAAGGCCGCCTCCCGTGCCCCGGTGGTGATGAGGTAGATGGCCTGGTTCACCCTCCGCAGGGGAGAGATATCCACGGCCTGCCGCCGGATGACTCCGGCTGACCCGATCCTTGTGGCGTCCTCGCGGGGGCCACTGCAGTGGACAATCACATTCATTTGCCTTCGCCCACTTTATTTGCCCTCACTCAAAGGCTGAGCAGACCCTGCTCCAAAGGCCCGTCTCAGGATGCGATGTTGTGAAGAGCACAGAACCGCACTCTGACGAGCTCGACATGACTTGGAGGAATGCCATCCTTCCCATTGATATCTCTCAGGCTTCCGCTCGTTCACATTGGGTGCTCTGACATAGCTGTAACTTGCCCCCCAACTTTTGGCTCTTTCTCCACAAAGATCAGTAGCACGAGTCAAGAGTTTTCCAGTGCACCGCTCCCAGCCTCTCCTTGAAACCCTGACCGATATTCCACTCCTGTTTGCGTGCCATGCGCATGCATTCCCTTCTGTCTATCCCTTGCCTAGCTGTGCGGTAGCACATCAGGCCAGGTAGCCGAGGTTTGCCAACCTGTTGATGATGGCGTCCACCAGGACCTGGATGGGGTTGATGTCCGTCAGCAGGTTAATGATGTCGAATGCATGCCGCACGATGCGCACCTGCAGGCGGCAGACACTGTTTCCCACAGCTCTGTATGCCTTTCACTGGGCGATGTAGGCCCAACTCCCCTTCATGCTCCATACAGCCGTGCTCTCTGAGATTATGTGACACCCAGCTTTAGTCCCCCTCCCCAGTCCATGCCAGGCAACGCTGCCTCCCCTCCTTGTCAAGGATTCAGCTACAGCAAGCTCAGGCTCCTCGCTTCCACCATTGCACCTCACCAGGCTGTATGGGTGCATGTGTTTGCTACTAGATCTTAGCCACTCGAAGCTGCAGAGGCGCAAGTGCCATTTCTGCAATGTGTTAATTTGGCAATCTGTTCCCATCTGACTCTGTGTATGACAAAACTGCCCTGGCAGACTTCTGTTGTGAACCAATCCAGAGCCATCCAAACCGGCTGTCCTGTGCTAGAAAACTTCATGAGCCAGCATGTCATCCTTGGTCGAACAGCGGATCCTCACCGCCAAGAGCTTCTTCCCATTGTTGCGGCCATGCTGCATGAGGGAGCACACCAGCCTGCAGCACCCGTCGATGTGTCAGATATCACATGCATCACAAAGAACAAATTGCCTAGGCTGTCTGCCTTCCCAGCAACAGTCAGGGATCTACACCCCCTTCCGCTGATGACACCCACATTGTAAAGAGAGCTTTGAGACAAAATGCGGTCACAGAAACAATAGCCTGGAGCAATCATTCCAGCCTCGAAGCTCCATTTGCCAGATGCAGGTGATATGCAGCTTTCTGCTGCAACCCTGTGTCTTTCTACCTTGGCAACTCTGATGATGCATCCTCATCAAAGCTGCATAATCCAAGTCTAAAAGCCATTTGTCTCCAGTCTAATAGGCCCGTCTCTTCTGTTGCGCGTCTGCCATTGGATTCTATGAAATAGCTGCAGTCACTAAGTCACACTAGTGCAGTGTGCAGACTGTACCTCTCAACAATTGGGCACTGCGCCTTCCTGAACCGCTTCTTCTGGTACCTTCCGGCTGTGTGCGGCACGAAGGTGGCAAACTTTGCCTTCACGGCGATGTAGTCCACCAGGGAGATGTCAGTCACCTGGCACAAGAAAGCAAATTAGAAATTCTAGCGATAATATGAGTGATGTAATTAATGGCGAAGGTCCAAATAAAGTAAAGAGGCATGCCATCCGACCCGTTTTTTCCGAAGCAATGCAAGGAGTAGTGATCTCACCTCAATCTCCTCGGAACTCCATTTCCCAAACAGCTTGACCTCTGGGATGACCGCCATGACTGCTCACCCGGCCCTGCTCTGGTGTGAACAGCCCCTGTGTCGAAAGAGACCGATCGAAGTAGCAGCCGATGTTCACTGTTTTCAGAACCCTGGACGAGACCCTAGCCGGTTGCCAAAATTTGCTGGATCTGTCGTTGGAACTTTTGATGTCGCTTCAAGGACTCACAGAAATTTTATTCACGCGATCATGAAATATGCTGGCTTCAAGGTGTCGTTGGTATGTGAACACCTCTGCCTGCTTGCAAAAATATTGGTCTCAGAGTACAACGCGGTATTGTCAGCGGCAGTTAAACGCTTTAGAAGCAGGACCATCTAGTACGGTTTCTGCAACTACTCTCGACATCACGAAGCATTGACGTATGGTGATCTTGCTAAAAGCGTTGAATTATGGTGATCTTGCACTTTGCCAAGGTTTGTGGAACTTGAGGGCGTGGTATCAGTGAATACCTGCCCACATTCTGGAGTCTCTCAAAAGCTGAGTTTGAGCAAGTTATGTGCACTTGAAAGCTTAAGGTCTGAGAAATAGAAATGTTCGGGAAATTCCTGCCTTTCCCACCATCCAGTCAGTCTCGAATTTGCGCGCGCCATCCTGTGCATGATGGAAAAAAGGTGTGATGCTGTGGTCCTCCGACATTTGCATTCATGCCTGGGAATTTTCCATTGTGGTTCTGCACCAAACAGCAGGGCCCACACATCTTCCGACTGCGATACAGCTTTCCTGTGTGGTTTTGGTGCCGTGCTTCAAGCATTGCTAGGCTTGCAAAACACACTGGCCACGAGATGTTTCCACCTGCAGTCTGTCTACATCCCACGGGCTAAGCAATGACAAATGTGCTGAAATGGAGAACAAATTCACCATGTTTAATCAGGCAGACATGGCAGCTGTTCAGTGTCAACTTGAAACTTTGCAGCAAATCTCCATTACTTAAAGTATAGCCTGCTCGTGATCAAAGAGAATGAATTAAAAACTACTACATGTCACTGGCGCAAATAGCCACTGCAGGCTGTCTACATCCAAGGGTGCTGAAAAATGCAAACTGTGCTCAACTCAGTAGCAAATTCACCATAATCAATCAGACAGAAAGGGCAGCTGTGCAGTGTCCATTCGAAACTTCGAGACAAATTCCCATCACTCAAGGATGGCCTGCAGCTGGCCCGACACAATAAATAAATGAAATCTTTTTATGTACCACTGGGGCAAACAGCCAGCAAATGTATACCATCTGCAGGCTATTTGAGTCCCTCCAAGTGACTGATCTGTAACGTAAAATAAAAAGCAAATTCACAATGTTCAATCAGACAAAAAGGGCAGCTGTTCAGTGTCCATTTGAAACCTTGCAACAAAAATTTATCACTCAGGGATGGCCTGCAGCTGGCTTAACTACTGGAAAAAAATACTTCTTCAAGCTTATGTTGATTCAACTTTCATTAAAACCACAGAAAATAACGATAGTCATAATCCCCATTCCCAAAAGGATGGTCTTCCACCTCTTGTTGGATGCTCTTCTGAGACTGTTCCTTGAAGATCCAGCCTTAGATATCTTCACTGAAAAATTGCGTACCCTTATGTCATGTCAATATTGCTGTGCTACGTATGCATAGACAACCCAAGTGATGCTGCCTCTCGCTACATAGGAACAGACATACATAAATTGGTTGCACCCGGCAACTTTGATTTTGTTAAAAAATTTGATAAATAAAAGATAAGCAGATTTTGAAGTAGGGAATAACTTCTCAAATTCACCACCACAAACGATTGAATTCGGCAGCAGCAAATGGCAAGTTGGAGCTACGTAATTTTGGTACGCAGTGCTGACATAAAAAGGTGTGAGTTCATGCACATTGACTGTTTGAACTGTCAACGCAAGTCTGTCCTGTTGGGCATAAAGTAGAACCACAACCTGCATAGTCAAGACTCTGTCAAGAGACCTATAAAGAATTTTGTTCTCTACCTGGGTGGACCTTGCACAGAAGCTTCCCTGTGCCATCTACTCACCTGTGTGCAACAGCGCATCCGCATTACAGTGAAATCTCAGAGATCAGAACCATCACTACGCCTAGTCACTGACAGACATTGTTTGCCACTGCGAATGTCCCTCGATTTATATTGAGCTCCTTAAAAGATAAATTGGCGAGTGACTCACCGCAGCGACCAGCACCCGATCCACTTTGCACACAAAAGCCACTTCCGCATCCCTGCGCTCCGCAGGAAACAGCTGCAAGACAAAGCGTTCAGATGCTGAATTGGTTCATGGCATTTGTATGGTACATGCAATTTTGTGTGACTATCCTTCAAATACGCTCAAAATAATTCATTTCTTGCAAAATAATTCATTTCTTGCAACCCTGCTCTGCGTTCTCGCAATATTCAGGGATATCGCACCTGGCGGTCTTGGAGGCGGCGGAATGTATGTGCAGGAGGTACTAGACTTGCATGAATTACAGCCAGTGCAAGCCTGCTGATTAGAAGGTGTGCTGCTGCAAGCCTGACACGCTTGGCAGCAAAACTCTGAGAAAGAGCCGGGAGGACAGCCGTTGTCACTTGCAAGAGGGCATTGGACGCAGTCCGACGAAGCTGCATTGCCACATGAGGTGTCAATTGCTTGAAATGATCTTGTGTGTTGATGTGCAGATCAATATAGACATAATTTGATACGTGTGCTTTGCAGTGCAGCAAGCTTCGTCAATACCAAGGTGCAGCTGCAAATATCGCTCGGGGCAGCACTGAGGCAGAACACATCAACGCAATAGCCTTTGTTTATGATGCTGCTATACCTTCCAGCCTGCCAGCATGTGACATGGAAAGCTCCAGTACGGCGTTAGTTGACACTGAGAATCATTCTATTGCATCGACTCCCTTTGCACAGCACCTGAATCAGAAACTGCTGAAGCTCCAGGGCTGTGGCCAGCGAGAGATGAGTGGAAGAGAAGCTCACTTTGCCTCGATGGGAATGATGGACACGACCCAGGAGCAGGAGGCGGTGGAGGTGGCACTGCAGGCACCGATCCCCCTGCATCACTCACCTTATGTCACCACGTCTGCAATCTTGAAAGATTGGACTGGGGAGATTTTCATGGAAGTGGGCTGAACAGCCGTAGAGATGAGCTGGACCGCGTTTCATGATATGACATCGAAGGACCCACTTATGGCATTCAGAGACCCTTGAAGGGGGACTTGCAGCAAGATACCATCAGCATGGGTTGATTGGGGGGGCTCGACATGAGGTGTTATGTAAAGCAATCAGACATTCAAGTGCTTTCAGAGTGCTGAAGTAATTCCAACATGTTGCCCATTTGAGGGGATGCAGTGTTCACTGATCATGCCCTGACTTCTCGCTGGAAGAAATGTGCGTTATGTAGAGGCCAAATTTGCGAAGCCGACACTGATAGATCATGTCATGTGGGGATTGACATACTATGAAGAAGCCTGCCATGCTATGTGCAGGGCAGAGCGAAATACAAACTATCTTCTGACGATTCCGCAAATACAAGTTGGGCCATAAGATGTGAAGGAGGAGTCATGTACAAGGAAGGGTCAAGCACGAGGAAAAGGGGCCGGTGAAGAAAAGAGGAGGGGGACCTTGGACACATTGGTTGATTGAGTTGCATGTTAGTCCTGGTTGGCATAGAGTTTGGGAGCCAGTTGGGGGTCGTTGAATAAAAGAGGAGGGGGACCTTGGACACATTGGTTGTTTGAGTTGCATGTTAGTCCTGGTTGGCATAGAGTTTGGGAGCCAGTTGGGGAGCCATTTGAAAAGCACACTGCAGCACAGACGTTTTCAGGGGATCCGCCGAAGAACTCCTGCATCTGAAGATATATTGCACGGGAGTTGGCACTCCAGTGCCATCCAATGCCTTGCGGCAGCCACCATATACGCATGTGCTCTTCAGTGAGCTATCAACAGCCTCACATCAATCACTTCACACGCCACACATTGGCAGGCAAGCTTGTGGCACACAGGTGGAGGCACCTGTGTGCCACCACTCGCAGCAGACTTGTCAAGAAGCAGTGGCAAGTGCCTCACCGCAGCTCCCAGTATTTGCTCCGCTCTCTATGCAACGGCCGCTACCGCATCCCTGTGTGCCGCAGGCGGAAAAACCTGCATGATGGCTTGTCATACATGTGTGTGCTTAGCAGGTTTGTATCAAAATCTCTTCTTGCAAATTTGTGCAGATATCCCATACACAGGCTGCAGATTTCAAAATTCTTGTCACTTGTCGCTTCGCTGCAACGCTGTGGTGCGCGACAAACATCAAAAGTGATTTACCTGGCGGAGGCGGCGGTACGTATGTGCAAACTTGGAGTGGGCAGGTAAAGGCACATAATTGACATGTGTCCTGCTGAGGATTGCTGTCACAGGACCGGCAAGCTTGGCAGCACTGCTCAGAGTAAGAGGCAGGGGGGCAGCCATTGTCACTTGTTCGAGGGCACAGGACGCAATCGGAGGCTGCATTGCCACATGAGATATCACTGATTATAAACAGTCATGCATGCAGGTCAATAAATTCAGAGTTGAGGTTTCATCTGTGTGCTTTACAGTGCAGTGAGATTCGTCAATCTACAAGGTTGGAGCTGCAGGTGCACTTTGGACAGGGCACTGAAGCAGGCACACATTTGAAGGAGCCTGTGTATGTGATGCTGCAGTTCTTCCCAGTAGTTCAGCAGGCGACACGCCGGTCATGCTAGTATGTGTCATTGAAAGCTCCATTGCGGCTCATCTGACACTGACTTTCCTTGGACTGTTTTGACTCAGTCTGCTGAGCAACTTCCAAGCAGATACCAGTGAACATTCCAGGCTGTCAACATCAAGAGTAAGAGAGGAGTGATGCTCACATGGCCTTGGTTGGTATGATGGGCACGTGGGCGCTGGAGGAGGCGGTGCAGGAGGCAATGATCCTCCTGCAACACGTTCCTGCTGGATTGAATAGACGAGAAGGTTTGTGGGAAAGTGGGCTGAGCAGCTGTGGCACGATCAGCCGTAGAGATGGTGTAAATGAGGTTTTCAAAGGATGACTTTGGAGCACCCACAAAAAAACATTCAGAGAACTCTGAAGGGAAACTTGCAGCAAGATAACATCAGCATGGGCTGATTTGGCGGGCTCAACATGAAAGGGAGTGCTCACATACAGCAGTCAAACATTCAATCGCCTCCAGAGCGATGGAGCAATTCCAACATGTTTTGCCCATTTGACAGGATGTAGTGTCTTCCAATCAGTCCAATCAGTCCAACATCTGTCCTCAGAATTCCCACAAGAGATGCCACATCTCTTCTAGCTCGTCGGTGCATAACAGGTTAGTTGATGTCTCTTATAGAGGTCAAGATATCAAATGGCGATTGACCTGCTTCCCTGCCCAAGGAGTGCTGGGCTGTTTGCAGGACACATCGGTTGCAACAGGCTGTAAAGGGGTACGTTGAGTGGAAGCTGGGCTCATAAGGTGTGTGAAAGGAACGGTGTTCAAGGGCAAGTCAAGCATAAGCAAGCAGGGCTAAGTGTGGGTTGGAGATATATGGGAGGAGGAGGGCAACCTTGAACGCATTGATCCTGTGACGCGCAGACTTGTCCTATTTCGCACAGCACATCGGGGCTGCCAGAAGGGCTGCACACTGCAGCACAGAGGGTCTGTCAGAGGATATCCTCTAGGTATCCTGCTCCTGCTGAAATGTCTAGCACAGGGACTGGCCTCTCGGTACCACTGATCTGCAGTATCCAGCGAAACAGCAGACTAACACTCGTACACACCACATATTGTCAGGCAATACTTTGGCACACAAGTGCCTTCAACTAAATTGAAGCAGCAGTGGCGAGTGCCTCACAGCAGCGACCAGCTGTATCTCCATCCTCTGCGCAAGTGCCAGTGTACCCGCATCCCTGCGTGCGACAGTCTGGCAAACCTGCAGGACATACGTCAGCAACTTTGTACCAAATCAACTCCTCGCAAAGTGTGTGCACATACCGCTACAGAGATTTGACCTTCGATTGCAGCAGGCCTGGCACTGTCAATTTATGTGCTCTACCATGGATGGCCAGGGCTCTCCCGGGGGGTGAGATGTTCTTGGAGCCAACCATAATCCAATCCAAATTTCTGGAGGAATGGCAAACGTGATGTGGAGTGGCCACACCAAGAAAGACATCGCAGAGCTTGATGTGTGTGTGGCTCACTTGGTGGCGGTTGGCTGGGCGGTGGCGATGGAGAGGTGCTGGTTGGAGGTGATTCCGGAGGAGGGCTGGCCAGCAGTGGCGGAGGAGGCGTTGGAGAGACTGCACAACAAAATCAGGTTGAATTGCCTACGACTGATCAGGAAGACGTCAGTCATGTAATGATAGGCCTGCTGATTGTCTCCTGCTATCCATGAATGAACCTCTGCAGGAGCTGTGGGAGTAATCTTTGGTGCAGCTTCTACAGCTACGGGGTTTGCTTGAATTGACAGCAAGCAAAATTTGAAAATTTGAAACGGGTCATAGGTGTGCTAAGAATCCTTGCAAAGCGCCAGATGCGCTTTGGGTCCTTCATCACCATCAGCAGTAAATGCAAGATTTATAACCCAATCTAAGCATACCTCCCATATATTGATTACGAGGACATCAAAATCGCAGTCTGACCTCTACATGTCCACTAAAAAAACCATCAACCCTCAAAAAATCAAGCAATGAGGTTGAACGAACGAAAGACTGAATGCGACTGTCATCTCAACCTGGATACTGTTGGTTTGATCACTAGGTTGCCAGGCTTGTCAACTGTTTCAAGCTGATGTCGGACCTCACCCGATACAGGCGGTGGGCTGCTGGGTGGTGGGGAGGGACTGGCCACAGCGGGCGGTGGGCTGGCTGCTGCAGGCGGAGTTCCACTGGCTGGAGGAGGCGAAGGTAGGGCAGGCTGATTAGGTGGCATCCTATGGACGGGGTGCACAAAATCAGGAATCCCTTCTCGTAATAACCATTCAAGTCTGCTAGGTTTCCCTTTTCGACAATTTTGTGGCGCAAGGTTTTTGGCATGCTGATAATTTGGCCTTGTCAGTTGCATGGTCAAGAAAGAGATGGGAGGATGAGAGACTCACTTGTTGGGGAAACAGCCTGCAGGGGCAAGGGAGTAGCAGTAGGACGGCGCATAGGCGAGCGTGGCACACACTTGTTGGCTGTCAGCACAATCGCTGCTTGAGGTGCACATTGTGTCACCCCTCCTCCCCATATCCAAGTAGATTTGCTGCACAGATATTGGCAAGTCGACATTTGTGTCGGTTGTAGATACCTTGTACATCTGCAGATTACCGGCTCGCGATGCCACTTTTTGGCTGACTTTGCTCCAGCAAGTGTGCTCACCTGCCCTTCTGCCGTCCGGCCGCAAGTCACACCATAGTAGGTACCGCCAAGTTGGCAACCCTGGGGGGTGTCAGGCACTGACCGGTCTGAGCAGGATGTCACCCCTGCAGGTACGAACGCTCAGCGCCCTGTCAAATGCACATGCCTGATCAGACATGCAAGAAGTGGCCATCATATATAAAGCTTACCTTGAGGAACAGGCCTTCCCGCTGGCACGCCAGTAGGGGGTGGTGAGGCTGCTGACAGCGGAGGTGACATTGTAGAGGGAGAGCCTGCATAAAATAGGGTTCAGGCCTTGTGATGACCTGGACTTGCGATTCCGCGGTGCTACTCTCATTCTGGGCTTGGGGGATCACCTGGATTTCCGCCGTTCACTGGTGGCCCCGTTGCACCTCCGCTGCCGCTGCAATGGCCAAAAAGGGTATGGGAGCAGAAATATACTGATCTGGAACATTCGACTCTACCCAGCTTGCACCAAGGCACTGAAACAGCATGTGGTTGGAACAGAAGCTGTCAGTGGCTAGGAATTTACTCAAGTGAGGAGCTGGTGCAGCGGGCCAGGGGGTAGCAGTATGTGGGTGTCCCTGGCGCCAATGTGGCGCAGTACTGGTCTCCAGCGCAGTTCATGCTGCTCTGGCAAGGGGAGCCAGGGCTCTGTAAAAAGTAGACCGTCTGCACACAATCATCAAGCTCACAACGAATGAAGACATGGACAGAAGAATGAATGCCATACGGCTCCTTTATTCCAGTGCATGGATCATTGGGGGCAAATTACCTGGCCCTCACTCATGATTCCGCAGGCACGGCCGCCAACAAACGTGTTGCCCATGTAACAGTTTGCAGGCGTGTCCGGTACAGTGCTACAGTAGGCTGCATCTGCAGGTGAGTGGTCCAAGGTTAGGGTGGTCTGGTTGAGACACTGCTGGTATTGCTTGACTCTCAGAGCATTTAAAGACGCACTTGCACCGTTACATACTCAGCAGACTCCCACAGCAGGCCCAACTCCTTGCCCTTAAAGTTTGCAATTGCTCCAACAAGCTCAGGAAGATTACCGGCTGGCATCCTTTTGGCAGCAGGTGGTGATGACGCTGCACAATTGCAGCAATTTGGTCAGACCACAGGTCATGTCTGGCAAGACAGATGTCATACTTCCCAAGCACTGTGGCAAAGTCGAAGCATACTTCTTTGAACTGCTTATTACAAGGTAGATCCTCAATGCATTCCTGGATTGCTTCAAGCACATTCTTGATGCCACAAAGATTCCATACTAGAGGGAATGAAGGTGGCAATCTGACACCATCCATCTTCTGATGATACAAAAATCATGTCAGGTATTTTAAAATTCAAAAAGGGAGGTGCATCATTGCCTGTTGGTGTCGGTGGTGGAGTAGCCTCTACTGACGCCGCTGCACTGGCGAGCTGTGATGCCGCAGCCACATCGTTGCTTCCACCACCTGCACATTGATAATTGCTCAACTGGAATTAAGCTGCAAGCCTCCGTATCGGCATGTGAATGTAGTAAATGGGTAATCTAGGTGGCAAATAGTCATTCTGCCCTTTGCCTCCCCAGACTTTCATTGTATGTGACCCAAACAAATTTCAGACCAGGTATGCCAGGTGACACCATCAAACGGCAGCCAACAGCACTTGGTGCAACTCTTGACAAAGAGCAGCCTCTCAAGCCAGAAGGCTTTTGCACCATTACCGACAATGCAGATAACGCTACTTGGGCGCCTTAAAACAAACCACATAAACCAAGAAAACAGACCACATTGACCAAGAATGTACAATAATTGGCGGCAAGGGGCATGCAGATCCACCACCTGTTGGGACTTGTGGGCCAGCAGTTGCTGTTGGGGACGGTGGCGCCTCAGCTGGGGTCGCAGGGGTGTCAGGCACTGCTGTTGAGAGGTCGGGAGTCGATGGCACAGCGCTTGCAGCGGCTGCAGTCGGGATCACTGGAGCAGGTGATGCACCTGTCGTTCCCCCTGGAGTGGCATCTGAACCTGCAAGGTATCACGCCTCTCGGCAAATCCATTTGTGAATGGCTTCTCTGATCGGGCCATAAATGGGCCACGGAATATTGGGAAGACGGAAAAACGCATCCTGGAATCTCTCTCCGTCTAGACACGCTTATGATTACCGCTTGCTCAAAGTCTTCTCATTGGATTTGGTGCGTTCTCCTTGTCCTCAGGATCTTTTCTCCTCCACCTTGCTCGACCGCATTACCCACCCCGCGTTATATTTGAAAGCGAAAAATAGATTGTGCTCGTCAAAATTACAGGGATCTGCGCTCAGCGAGTTCAGCACAACAATAGGCACTCGATTTGCGGATGCCCAGAATGCAGGTTGAGTGAGACTCACCCTCTTGGCCGAACACGGCATAGCTGGTGGCGAGTAGGAAACAGAGTAACCAATGCACATTCATCACTTTCTTCATTGAATTTCTGACGGCTGCGACCACCGGCGCCACTGAAAAATAGCAATGGTCAGATCTTATCGTAAGGGGCGATGTCTCCGTGATGATCGTGATCAAAAAGGCCGCCATGGCCAAATTTGAATTGATTTAAATTACTTCAACAAGAATGTAACTTATAAAAAACTAATCACAGATTTCTGATTCTTTGAAAGAGAGAGGAATTGCGAGTGGACAGGAAACTCTCTCGTGCACTGCCTTCATTCCCGTTTTACTGTTCCTTTGTGTACCTGGCGTTCTTTGGTGAGAAGGATGCCTTCGTGGTTGGTAATTCCATCCTCTGTCGCTACTACCTGAGTGCCAATGTGACAAGCCCACTGCAATTTCTTAAACGCCCTCAGCTTTACTCGTGCTGATTTAGATTGATAAATTGCCTCCCCTGCATCCACAGCAAGCCTGCTGCAAGGGTTGCTGAGACTCGAGGAAGAAGAAGAATTCCAGCTTACAAGCTTTCAGCTGCTATTCATGTGTGGTACCTGGGGTTCTTGGGCAAAGCTAATTTGGGACCGGGCGCCCCTGTCAAAACACATTTGGCTGTGGGTTGGTGAGGTAGAGGGCTTAAGCTTCACGCGTAAAAGGTTATGGTGTGCCTGAGGTGAATGGGGAATTTGGGAGCGGGCATGAGCACGGACACTCTTACACTCAATTGTGCACAGCGCTCCTTGAGACCAGTCATCTGGCTTTCTGGATGGAGGCATTGGGTAGAGAGGGCGTGGACTGGTAGTGACAGGCCTTCCCAGAGCTGACTTGCAGCAAGAGCGTCTCTGATGTAGACCTCATGCCTCATACTAACTTCTGTCTTACATGGTCCAGAGACAATCAAATTGCCGCTTTTACGATTGGCAAAAATCCGTGTACACCTGCAACTGAAACCCTCAAGTGAGATTACTGAGGACTCATGGAGAAAAGCAGCAATTTGTGTGTGGGGTCAAGGCGTGACAGACCTGAACAGATTAGTCTTTCTCAGCCATTGCAAATCGACGACATGTGCGCTGAAAAACATCGAGAGTGCTGGAAAACCCTCTGCTAAAGATCACCAGCCACCTTGTGTGCTGCCTGGTCTGCTCTAATATTCTTCTTTCTGTACTGTTTTCTAGAGGGCCTTCGCTACTTTCTGAATCGCAACTCTTATCCTCTTGTTCAGCCCAAGCCGGACTTTCTCGTCGAGACTTTGATCGCAATCAAAGTCTCAAGGAAGGTCATGAGAGAGATTGTTGTGACTAACGGGCAAAGCAAGACAGAAAATACTATCTAAGTAGCAAATTTATAGCCTACCAGCCACAATCATGTACTTTCTGACATAAGTGCCGACTCAACGAAGACATCCCAAATTTTGAATCGGCATGCGCGCGATTCATCTTATGAACTTAATTTGAAATTGATGTTGTGTTCAGCGCTACTGTTGAAACCGAAAAGTCTCATTCATAGATGCAGTCTAGTCTCTGGAGGTGGCAACTTGGCCAGGCGCCGAAGACCACTGCCTGACGAGCATGGCACAGAAGAGGTCTGCAGACGTTGAAGATGCTTGCTTCTGCGTGCTGTACACCAAGCACCTGGTCAAGAAGAAGAAGACATACCATGATGGGTTCCTCACAGTAAGGGGACTGGGGTCAGCTCTCCTCCTGGACGAGCATGGGCATGTGCTGGCCAGTGCAAAGCTGGCTGCCAAGTCTTTGCCTCTGGATCCCCACAGCGAGGGTGAGGCCTGAATTCAGTCCCAGAGGATCAATTAAGTGTACCACTTTTATTTTGCTCGGGATCGCAGCTTCTTGATATAGTCAGGGCAGTACCCAAAGCAGATTTTTCATTTTGCCTGTCTTGTGTTCTGCAAAACGCACCCTCGTTTTGTACAGCATTTTGCAAAACCCACAAAGGCACTACTGTATGATTTTTGATATATTTCATCTATCCACCAAAGTCAGGATATGGCTGTCATTGTTCCAGATTGAATGAAACTTGATATCATCAGAGCAATGAACCTCAACAGAGATGTTTGGCTGAATGATCAAGCAGCTGATAATTCAAATGATGTGAGCTGTGTATCTGCCAACACAATTCGTGGCTTGCCAGTATGCACTGCCAGTTGCAACGACGCAGCTGTCCACCTGAGAGTGCCTTTGCCCTTACAGGCCTCGACTCCTTTGACGGCTTCCTGGTGGACTGCGACGGACCTTGCTCTCCGGCCGATGTGCCCTCTGGGGCAGCTGCCGCAATCAGACCCCAGAGGGTCCCACAACCCCACCCTGTCCCAGGGCAGCTCCCAGGGCTGGTGCACAAGGGGTTCAAGAAGCCCGCCATGCTGCCCCTGGCTGTAGCAGAACTCCCAAAGCCTTGCCTGGCAAGGGGCTCCAGTGTTGAGGTCGGCAGGGACGTGAGCAGGCACTTTGCGCCGCCGGTAGCGAGGCGGCCCATGGAGCCCCCGCTTGCAGGTGGTGGCCTTGAGTCCCTGACACAGGTCCGATCAGGTCAGCCCCTGCACTCACGTGCTCGCCACTGATCCATGGTCCTCTCATCCCTGGAGACGAGTGCAGACAGAAATCGCAGAACGAGGAGTGGTTGCTGCTTTGTGCCTGTTTTCAAAGCGATGCCTTCGTTAGGTGACTCACTGGACGAGTGTCAGGTGGTACCTCTCATCTTAGCTGGCAGCATAATAGAGCGGCAAATATTGAATAATCGGAGTGCCTGGAAAGACAAAGTGAGCACTGTCGATAGCCTGGCTTTGCAAATTCAGGACAGGAATTTCCCTTGTGCACGAACCATTGCATGGACAGCAGTGACCACTGGGGATACCATGGGAGCAGGCGGCGCAAACAGCCACAACGCGACTTACACAAGATTTGCTGCACAGATGCGGACATCCTCAGGCTGTTCCAGTGCACCCCTCAACCAGAAGAAAGAGGGGCAGCCTCGCAGCATCACAGCTCACAGCGATCCCCTCCAGGAAATCTCAGCCAGCCAGGGTTGAGGGGTGCCACAGACCACCCTACTGTGCTGAGGTCACAAACCACGCAAACTGCCAGGCACGAATACAGGCCCGTCGCTTCAGACAGGAAGGACAGCACGATCATGGGGAGGGTGATGGAGAGGTTGTCATCCCGAGGCTATGAGTGATGGAATTGTCCCTGATGTTGATGCCTGGAATCTTGTGCAAGCTCTGGGAAGGATATGGTCTGCGCTGCTGCTCAAGATGCTGGCATCGCAGCTCTTAAACTGAGCCAAGCACTGGGCTCCAAGACCCGAAAGCAGTGTGCAATCAGGCAAAGAAGGCACTCTTCAGCCCTGGCACGCAAATTAAGTTATCTTGGACATCAGGCAGCCAATTCTGCATGCAAGGCTGTGTATTGAGCGACCCTCGGTTGCAGGCTGGATCTATTGGACCCTGCGGTCAGTACTAGGACAGGCAGGTGGAGCGAAAGCAGTGAGCCCCTGGCGAGTCGAGTGCTTGGACCAAGCTCCAATCCGGAAACATCTGCTGCGGCGTCCAGATGGGCTTGTGGTGGCCCCGCTGAACCGCTCACATCTCACCCACACGCCCACAACTCCCAACACCAGCCGACCTCCCAAGGTGGACCTGGTGAGGTGCAGAAGGGACAGGCCAGCTGCTCAGCGGCTTCCCGCTGGGGCAGTGCGGCAAGTTCAGGCGCGAGAGACCTGGAGATCGTGCACACCCTGCCGGAGGACGAGGCCCCACCTTCCCGGCAGCAGCCTCCCGAGGTGGATTTGGGGATTTCGATGGCAGGGAAACTTGCGCCCACCCAGGGGATTGGCAAGGAGAACTTGGGTGATGAAGCGCCTTGTGCGCATTTTGCCAGCGAGGCAACCCAAATCCCGGAATCCACAGCTACCAGGTGCAACCCTTCATACCTACAAGCCATTCTGGGTTGAAAGAAGGTGTAAACACATCGGAGGAGTAAAAATTTGTCCTGCTCGCACCTGGTCTTTCTAGGCCACATTTAGGGCACATCCAATTCCTCCCCCCTCGGGGGGGAAAGGGTAACTCTTTGGGAAACGCAAGTTCTTACCGCAATCTCACTTCCAAAGAAGTGGGATTGGGTGTGAGGCGCAGAAAACCTCGAAGCTTGGATGTGGAGTTCGCTTTTGCAGCATACAATCCAAGAATGGCTTGCATGCAGGTGGGGGGCGTCTCCACAGGAGCCAGCCCTGAAGCGCCGACAGTTCAAGGCGCCCGCCATGTCTACAGCGCCCGCCAGCAACTTGCCCGCATCGCCAAGTGTGGCACGCAGCTCAGTCCGCTTCCCTGGCCGGCAGGACTGCACACCGGCACACCGCTCCTGTGCAATACAGGACTCGTACCAGGACCCCCAGGGGTACTTGAATGACTGCACACATGCCGTTGAGGAGGAGCTCACCCTCAGGTCTATCCTTGATCAACGCTCACCCATGCATTTGCACCGCTGACACAGTCTTGTGGCCTTGACTGCGGAAGGGAGAGCCCAGCAACACAAGTCATGTATCCCTGGGTCGTCTGGGATATTCAACGAAGCAGCACCTAGAATTCGTGAGGAGTGATTGCAGCCTGTGAAGAACACTTGATCGCTCCTGCAGACTCTCCAGTCCTCACCGTCCTCAAAGGTGCTTCTCAAACGCATGCCAGCCTCTGGGATCATGGCTTTGAGGCCCAAACGTCTCATCTGCGAGAAGAACCAGGTGCGAGGTGATTCATGCCCAAGTTCAGGATGAAGGAAACCCGTCAAAGCAAAAGCTTCCCCTCCCCCCCCCCCACCTGCTTTCCCAGGATTCCATCCAATTCTCAATGTTGGCACCTGGAATGGTGAATCATGTGAGGAGCGTGTTCTGCACAGCCCAGCATTCTGAACAAGCACGATTCTTGACGCCATCGAGAGGTAGCATGCCTCCCCAAATCAGCCCCTCATATTTCATAAGATTCACCTGTCAATAGCATCCAGCACATCTGCAGCTTTGGTTCATGAGGTCATCACAGCGCGTGATCTGAGCGCACAGTAGCTCAGAAGGCATCAGGGAGACAAGTCTGGGATGCTTGACTCCTCCTCTCTTCACGCTTGAGTCGCAGCCAGTCTTCAAACATCACCAAGACCATTGTCGTCCCGGCAGGATGCAGGTATCCTTCTTGGGCAAACCGCCGCCAAGCTTGCGGCGCAGCCAGGCTGTCTTTGCCATTCGAGCGGTGGATGCCAGCATGGAATTGGCGATGTTGGACGGCCTGTCAAACACAGAGGCTCTTGGTGGTACGCTCCTCCATCCCCTTCCCGAGCTGACGTGGGCATACAGCCGGTATTCCCAACCACCGCATGTGCTCCACCGTCAACCAATCATGTGTGTTTTGTCAAGTGAGGGCGGGAAACCTTGCCTGACTGTTGGAGCATGCAGCAATCTATGCCACCAGCAGCGACTTGTAAGCATCATCTGCCGTTCCCCACCGCCAGCTGCCCTTGCGCTTAGCATAGTGTATTGTGCTGGCAGGGTCTGGACTGCCTGTTCTGCCGGCATTGCTGCAGCCACCTGGCCAGGAAGCGGGGGTGGAGCTGTCAGAGGGGGACGCCAGGCTGCAGGAGGCGCAGGGCTTCGTGGACAGCTACGGCCTGAACGACGACCAGGCAACCGCACTGAACTCGACAGCGGGGTGGTTCGTGGGGAGGGAGGGCCAGGTGAGGCTATGTGTGAATATGATGCACTGAGAGGGTCAGTTTTGAGCTGTTTGTTGCTGCTGGCATGTGAAGGGATGCTGTGTGGAGTGATAGGAGGAATGCAGCAAAGATGATACATTGCAATGTGGAAAGCAAAGCAGTGTGTCCTTGCAAAAGAGGACGGTAAGGAGGTCGGCCCTTGCGGCATTCTTGTCTACATTTTAGGGCCAGCCATACTCCGCAGTGCAGTGGATCGTCTGACAACATTGCTTTTTCCTTTAAAAAGCAGTCCTGCAACATTAATTTTTCACAAGCGCCTGACAATTGAGAAGTTCCGACCCCACAAACACCCACACGTACCCCATGCCGATGCACCGCAGGCCGCCCTTGGGGGGACGGGAGCCCCCCCCGTCTGCGTCATCCACGGCCCTTTTGGGTCAGGCAAGAGCACCCTGCTGGTGGCCATGCTGGAGTTCTTTGCCCTGCAGCTGGCGGACGGCCACCGCCGGGGCTCCCCCTCCGCGCGCATCCTGGTGGCGGCGCACACCAACGTGGCGGTGGACCGCCTGCTGACGGGCCTGATCGATCATGGCTTCACGGGTGGGCCACAGCTCGTTCTGCCTCACATCTCAGGATCGCACACGTGACCACGTCCCAGGGCTGCTGTGTTTTTGATTTCGATTGACCTGTATGGAGAGATTGTTGAGATGAGTTAAGGACGGGTGAGGATTTATAAAGTGAACTGGTGTTGCTCTTTGACGCTGCACAGACTCGCCGTATATTTACCCAGGAAGGGAGATCACCCCACATGTCCCACCCACCCTACTCAGCCACCCTTCTGACCATGCCGATCTTGGACGACCGCCTCTGGTGTCTGCAATCCACCCCTGACCCGCTGGAGACAGTAGCACATGGTACCGACGCATGGGCCGTGCAGATCTGGTGAGGGTCGGCTCCCTGAAGCGCATCGACAAGCGGCTGTACAGCAGATCCCTCCACGCCCGCCAGGACAAGGGCAAGGGGGACGCGGCCTCTGAGCTGGCCGACATGCTGCGGACCTGCACCTCCGCCAGCGAAGCCATCATCCTGCGCCAGGAGCTGGCCGAGGTACGCCCCTGCCAAGCCACACAGCCTATTGCACTTCCTCTCTGTGCACTCACACTTCTATATCTACATATTCGGCTGAGGACATTGTGAGCAGGCTCCAGGTAGGTTCGCAGCAACCCTTTTTCCCTCGACTCTGCCCCTGTGCTAAAAATCATCAGGGCAACTGAGGACTGTGTGACATGATCTGAGAGGCCTTACTCCCAGGCTTGTCTGACTCAGTCAGACCTGAAAGGGACAGCATGGCAATGCAGCGCCGCCCACTCCACATGCTCCTCCTTTGCCCATGCCCAGAAAAGACCATGCTGTCAAGCTTCTGTGAAATTCTTCTGAAGGGAGTGTTGTCACTGCTCCTCAAAAGGTCCGCATGCGTTCCCTATACCCAGCTTCATGCATCGCCAGCCCCCAGGTCATGATGGACCAGCCTGTGACAGCTTGTGCAGTCTTGCCTGCCATACAAGTGGAAAGTCTTGCAGCCTTCCAAGGGTCTCTCTCCAGCAGCAACTGCAAGTTGACAACAAATGACTGCATAGTAATGCCGCTTAGTTCTGCTGAAAAGGTTGTACAATCGCAAAGGGGGACACATGACATCAAAACCATGTGATGGGAGCCTGCTGCTCATCGCCCTCAGCCAACATTCAGTTGTCACTGTCACTTTCAGTGTTGACTGACATATTGATGTGGATGCAGCTGAAAGCCGGGGCGGAGAAGCGGCGCAAGCAGCAGCTGCTGAAGGCGGTGGTGGTGGGCGTGACGTGCTGCGGCACCACGCTGCCCCTCATGGATGGGCTGGCCTTCGACGTGTGTGTGCTGGACGAGTGCAGCCAGATTGTGGAACCTCTCAGCCTGCTGACGCTTATCAGGGCCAAGTGCAGGTGGGGCACCTCACAGCTGCCTTTGCCTCAGTGGCAGCCTCGTTCCTAGTCGCCATCAGTGACTACATCTTCTCGTTCTCCTGATGCCGTGCATGGGGACCTCACCCTTGTGGCCACAGAAGGACGACTCACCAGAGGCCAGCATCAAAGATCGGCTTCAGGCTGTTTTCAACATTAATACTTGCTCACGGCTCCTTGACCCAAATGAGCTTCGGAGAAACAGAGGCAGATAGCTTGGAAAAGCATGTAAGCTTGGAGATCATCTCCCCTTCCAGGCCTAACAGCAGGCATGCTGGGCAAACACTCAAGACTCGGAATGCGCCCTAACAGGTTTCTGGTTCTGGCGGGCGACGCAAGTCAGCTTCCCCCCCTGGTGGCCTCCCCCTCTGCGCTGCTGCAGCCCCCGGGGGCCACACCCCTGCACGGCCTGGCCAGGCCCCTGTTCTCTCGCTTGGTCGCCATGGGCCACCGCTGCCACCTGCTTCGCCGGCAGTACAGGTCTTGCCCTCATACGGCCATCAAGGCCACTGCGCACATCCTGAGGGGCCAGCGGAATCCTGATTGGCCTGTGGTAGCTGCTTGAAAGCTGCAGAGCACTTCAGACCTGACCTTCATCGCTGTTTCCTTGTGGCTCATGCAATGCAGCTACATGGAGGCAAATTTGGGAGAAGTAGAGCTTCAGGACATGAACGTGTGTGGCTTTTGGCTCTGCAGAGCTACTCAGACCTTTCAGACCTTGTCATGAATGATTGACATGTCCTGCGGGTGGATCATGGCTTGGTCTACGACGCTGTGCAGGTGCCACCCCATGCTTTCAGCCGTCCCCAACCGCCTGTTCTATGAGGGGAAACTGCTGGACGGGTGCTCCGAGAAGCAGAGGAGGCCCCTGGTGCTGGGCGTTCCACCGCTCACCTGCATCCATGCCCCTGGCAACTGCACCTCAAACACCGACTCCCAGGTGAGCTGCAGGGCTCGCCTGCTAGCACTTGACAAATGCACCCGGTACCTGCTATGCGCTGCAGTTGTCTATCGCAGGGTAAGGACATGATATGCCTGGATAGGATTGTCATTGGCGATTTTCAGTATGTACTGATAGTGCATGGCACCAAAGAACTTCTTTTGGGATGATGTGCTTGCGGTGCTAAAGAGATCTCACCTACATCAGCAGGCTGTGGCACATTCCTTTTCCATGACTTTGCTCAGTCTAGGGCCCACAAATTGCTTGCACCTGAAGTGGTGCTTGGTCATGCCGCCTCTCAGCCACTGTCACCTGCTGGGAAACAGTCACAAGCAAGCGTGGAGATATATTTGACGGGTTCCAGGCAGTGCTTCACGCTCTGCAACAGGAAGGGGTATCCTCCTCGCACGAAACACTGCCTCCATCCAAAATCTTGTGCCATGAAGCAAAGCCGCTGTTCCTGCTCTTCCGATTGTATGATGTACCCTGATTGTCATGATTCCTCCAGCTGTTGCAGAGCTGCAGCAACAAGGCAGAGGCTGGGGTGGTGGTCGCTGTGGTGCGCCGACTCATCAAGGCTGGCCTGCCTGCCGACTCTTTAGGCAAGTCCTGATTGCTTCAACCCCTCCGTTTCCAACTCGCTTGCCAGAGAGTCTACCACACCACTCTGGCCTCCCATTCTCCCCACCACTGTTCAGCAGAGCCGTAAGCAAGAAGGGGGAGCGTCTGCTGTCACTTGCAGCAGAGTCTTGCCGAAGACTCTGAATGTTGCATACAGAGCTGGGCAGTGATGCAGCCATCGAGATGCGCCACTTCCAATGCACCCCCCCGCCCTTCCCTCCCCCCTCGTTTTCCGGGAGCCGGGAATAGCTGGCTCAAATGGAAGCTAAGCATGGTGATACCAATCCTGTGACTGATGATGCAGGTGTCATATGCTTCTTCAGGGCCCAAGTGGCTCTCGTGAAGGCAGGCCTGGGTCACCCTACGTCGGGCAGGCAGCTGGCGGATGAGGGGGCACCGCAGAGCTGCTCCGGGGACGTGACCGTCGCAACTGTGGACTCCTTCCAGGGTGCTCACATCACCTCACCATTCTCATTTCTACCTCTGAAGCACGTTTCATCCATCTTGCTAGTATGCCACAATTCTCTGCCACCTACAGAGTCCTCTCACATACCCTGCACGCATTGTCACCTTCCCCTGGACATGGATCTTACCCTCACTCCCTTGACAACAGACTTGTCCTTTTACAATTGAGACGTGTTTGACAACAAGACGGATTCCTGGAAAGAGCCTACGTGGATCTGCTTGAGGGTTGATCCGGACAGCCTCCTACCTATTGCCTCTGGTGCAGGCAATGAGAAGGACGTCATCATCCTGACCACCACTGTAGCACGCCCAGGCCCCTTTGCCTCGGACTCTCAGCGCCTGAATGTTGCGCTGACCCGCGGGAAGCATCACCTCCTCATTGTAGCAGATCTGAATGTACTGCCGCAGCTGGCTCCAGGTTTTGCCATGCTGCTGGAAAAGGCAACAGCAATGGGGGGTGGGGTGTGCAGGAACGTGGCCAGCTTCATCCCTCAAACATTGCCGGAATCGGGGAAAGAAGATGCCGATCCTGCTTGGGAGTAGATGGGGCACGGCTTTTGCTGAGATTGAGGTTGATGCGGTGGCCAAGAGGAGTGCAGTCAGCTTCATTGGAAAAAAAACGGTGCCTGTGTTGAGTGTGAGCGTGCAGACTCTGTAATTTGTAGAGGCTAAAAGGGTGGATTCCTCGGCAAGTAGGTGCACAAATGTCCATGTTACATGAAGACCCACAAGTATCAGTCACTAAGACAGTGTATATCATACAGGGAAAATACTGAATAGACAAAGCAGATGCATTCATAGATGTGCTTTGAGAGGTCGAGAGCCAAAGCTCTTCATGTTATCATGACATTGCATACGACCTGTAAATTCAAAACCTCCTCCAAAGACAAAGCCTTGTTACAAGTATTATCCCCAAATTTCTGGAGTGGATCAGGTGGGAGGATTGCAGGCGGTGTCGTGGTGGAATCAAAAAGGTCACTCACTCCCTGCTCAGCAAGGGGGAATGAAGAATGCTTGCAGCTCTCAGAGCGAAAACGACTGGAAGCATTTTTGACACGGTAAAACAGCAGGAAGACATAGTTTGGTATGACTATGGGGAAAATCACGAAAGGCTTGCATCCCTCGCATTCACAGTGAGGACTGCACAGATGCCAAACTGTGTACCACATCTGTCAGCAGGGACACTTCTCAGCAATGCAGGGCTTGCATAAACAGCAAAATATTGCCAATCAATTGCAAGTGAGACTGGTCAATTTGGCACTCCTGAAAACTGATGGAGGCTCTCAACCTCTTTCAAAAGGAAAGGCTGTATTGATAACACGGAATGGGAAAAAGTGTTTGGTGGCGGCAGGACCAAAGTCACAGCTGACCGCCAACCTGAAAGCTTTCGATCGAAGCCTTTTTCTCAGCCTTCATGTTCAGGTACTGCATTTTTCTGTCCACGTCCTCCAGCGATAAGGGGTGGACATCCTTGGCTCTGTAGTCCAACTCGAAACGTAGGGTCTCTGGCCCCCCGCAGCTGAGCTGACAATTTTCCCAATCCATCATGGGGAAAATGGTGTTGGCTCCGTACAAACGGCGCCGCAGGGAGCAGGTGAGCCCAGCAAGTGCTCTCCCATGTTCTTGCGTCCAGGAGAGGTGCATCCAGGCACATGAGAGACGCTGTTGCATAGCTTTGACCTGGATTTGAAAATGGGCTGAGAATGGCTCATGAGGCTGACAGAAAGGAAGCATGTCAGGTAATAAAATGGCATGATCCATGCAGGAAGCTGATGGAGCAGCAATCTGTCAACGGCTTTATAATATCAAACTCCATTGATGTGCGGCTGAAAGCAAACATGCAGGTGAAGTTTCTGGTGAGAATTTGAAGAATAGCAGGCCGAAATTGGAATGAATCTGCAGTATGCACACCATGTTCGTCACAGGATTTGCTAATGTCTGGGGTACAGCAGGCGGGAGTGGGGTGGGGGGTGTATATGGGAGAGGGTGGGGTCCTTACGCGGCCGGGCTCTGCCATGACAGCCTCCAGCAGGGTGGGCAGCATGTAGATGGCATGCTGTGAGATGCGAAGAGCGAAGTCTTTGTACGGCAGGATATCTTCATATGGCATCTGCAGCAGGTATGGTCCTGGACTGAGGTGTTCTTCAAAGTAAAGAAGAATTGCATCCTTTCCATATAATGAGATGAAACTCTGCAGGATCCCACAAGCACGTTGGGCAGTCAAGAAAATCGATACAAGAAGATAACATAGGCCTGTGTGTCCTCGCGCATGGAGGTTGCATTCTTTCCCGAAATTCGCATTTGGAAACAATCCCCTCATCACCTCATTGCCCTACATCCAATTCCTCCTTCTGGGCTGTATCCATAAAAAACAAAGGTACAACTTGTGGTTCACACCCGGGAATCTCAAAAGGTCAGAGGCCACGTGACCTCACATATCGAGGTATATTGATCAGCACTTACCTCTACATCATCGCCAATCACCACTGGTATGCAGCCGTTCATCACTGATTGCTGCATGCGCACACCCCACCCAGCACCCGTAGGGGCCAGGCAGAACACCGAGAGGCTCATGTCCCTGAACACGTTGCCACCCTGCTCCCCATCCTTGTGCCGGTCCACCAGCTTGTATCCTGCTCGTGCAGGTCGTCAAAGGGTCAGCAAAGCCACCCCGTTTGGTGGACTAGAGTTCATGATTGTTGAAGGGCAGATAGAAAACGCTGCGAGGCTGTGGACCTGGATCAAGGAACGCAGTAGAAGCGGCGTAGGACAATAGAGTGCATTCCAAATGTGTTGCTTTGTGCAGCATGTGATGCCCCTGCTGCTCCAGTAGAGGGCCCAAGACTGGTGGGAGCATGCTTGGTAATTGGTGTGCTGCCCACCCTCGAATGTGCAAACAGGACGAGGGTCCCAGCGCTTTCGTTGTGTGTCTTGTGTGGGCGGGAGAACCTGTGTTGTTGCTGAACATGGCCAACACCAGCTGCCTCACGCCGTGGCTGTAGGTCGCGTCATACTGCCGCGTCCCTGATCCCCCGGCAAAGTACAGAACGTACAGCTTGCCTCTGGCAACCTGAAGAGGCAATAAGGTTGATGAGCAACTCCTCTGTGGCACCGTCTGGATTTGCAATTTTCGGGGACAGTAATGGTGAAGGAAGGGCAAAGTGAACGGACTTGCCACAATTCTCAAGCCACCATGGACTACAGACTCCCTATAGGGTACAAGAGAAACCTTCAAAACACTATGTGACGGCCCATGTTGGGTCTGATGCCCCAAAGGTAGCTCCAACAATGAATTGCGCACCGCGAGGTCAATGCTGGGCTGGGCGTCAGGCAGTTTCAGTGGGCCCCCTGTCAGCCGCTCCCACGCCTCTCCCACCGTGCCGCGCCTCTTCACCGATGCTGAAAGGTTGGTATCTCCTGCTGGCGCTCCAGGAGTGGCCAGCTCTTCCAGACCTTCCCCCCTGGCAAGGGCATCCCGGAGCAGCTTCATCTGCTCCGAAATCTGCACACCATGATCTGCAGCCATGTCCACCTGTGCCTTGTGCCAGATATGCACTGAACATGTGTGAGCGGTGTACAAAGTACTTGGACTGCAGAGCACACCAAACGAAGAAATTGGGCGCTTGACAAGAGAAGAATGATTTCATGAACTTATGAAATTCTTCAAGCTGCAGCCCCTGTGGCTGAATATCACACTAAGCCATTCAAAAGCCTTCCGGGCTATTGGATGTGCTTTGTTGCCCCTGTACCCTCAACATCCAGTTTCAGATGGCTTCGTGAGGGCACCCGGGCACACAGCTAGCAGCACTCACAACCTTGCATCCCAAAGAGGGAAAGAAGGGGGAGGGGCGATGGCCGTCGTAACGCACTGTTTCTTCCTGTTCAGTCACATACTGGACGTAGCCGAAGGTGAAGAGCTTGGCTGGCTGATCCGTTGGTTTGAGCTTGTTCAGCTCCTTCACCAAGCAATCTGGCGTACAGCCAGAGTACCACTGCAGGCCCTGCACTGTCCTGACCCGCTCCCCCCCTCTCCTGGAGTGCTGTGCAGCCACAAACTTGCCATTATCCACTCCCGTGATAGGAATCACAACATCCTGCACGCACAAATTTGAGTCCATCGATCCTAACCTTGGAGTTGAAGCCACTTCATCACTTGGTGCTCATCGTGGCAGACTCAATTGCTGAGAAGAGGCGGACCATGCAAGCAGCTCGAGCTCAGTCTGCAACCCCACACACTCCATAAAAATAGGGCGGGCAAAGTCAAGCCCTTTTTGTCCGTGAGTCTGGAATCGGTGTTCAATACATGACACTGGTTGAGGTATATATGTGTGTGCAAGAGTCCTGAGGTGAAGGCATGAGGGGGCGGTTTGAGCTCTGATCACGGCGACCGAGACTGACCTTGCCGGGGACATGGCAGGGCGGGAAGAAAAGGTGTGAAGGGATGAGGCCCGGGTGGCGGCGGTTGGGGCAGCTGCCAAAATCGTGCAGCCTGGTCCACCAGTCGCAGCCCAGCTCGGGAGTCGTCAGGCCCCAGTGCGACAGAATGATGGAATTCTTCAGGACGGCAGACGCCATCCCATCGGAAGTGCTGAAGCCACAGTACCTGCGGCCAAGTCTTGGATTCCATCTCACCTCGTCCAGGTCTGATGCGAGATTTGCCTGTCTTGGATTGCAGGACTTTGGCCCCCTTGGCTGCTCCCTGGTCCAATTCAGTGTGAATGGCTGACACCACAATGAAGCGTACAGACGCAAACCCATTGTCCACATGTTCAAAGAGTGGACTCAGGCAATCATGGATCCTTTCAAAGACGGCGTGGATTCCATCAGGCAGCGGCCTGGCCAAATTGAAGAGGCAAGTGATGCATATTTGAGAGGAGTGAGGGGCTGCACCCATGGTCGCGTGTGAATAGAAACATGTGGTCTCTTCCGTTGTTCCGGTCCCAATATGGGAGCTGGCGCCTGATGTACTCAACCACTGCAAACCAAATGACGGTCTCTTGAGTGATGGACAGCATAAGCAGGCACAAGATGTGGCTGATCATGAGAAAGGTCACACCATCAGGCAATTCATAGGATGTCGCATGTGGGTAAGGAATGGTTTCTGAACTGTCTCCCCCTGGTCTCTCCCACGAATGTGGTTTGCACACAAGCAGAGCACTTGCGTATATTCCCTTGGGCGAGCCCTTAATCAGTGCTGCATTCATATCTTCAATACATGATACGGCTGTATGCATGTGATGCAATTTGTGGCAAGCACCTTCGTTGGTCAGTGCGATGGCTTTGTGGTTAAGGCAGTAGAAGACGACTGGAACGTAGAAGAAGTCCGCCATGCTGGGCTCCAACACAATATGGCTGCTGTTATGCAGATGGTCAGGAAGTGCCTGCAGCTGGGGACTTGGTTACAGTCTACTTGGTAGAACAGTGAATTGTAATGGCAATTGCCTGCAAGGGAACGCCAAGCAGATAGGTGCGACCAATCAACTGTGCTTTGAAGGAAGTCATTCTTGGATTTAAAACCTATTGAACTATCATCCTCTGTGTCGTACTCAACACCTTTGGGGTGAGATTGTTGTTGCAGAAAGTCAGCAGAAATGAGGAATAGCGTACATGCTGAGCTCCATAAATGGTGTAGCGCATGCTGCCCTTCTCGCACTCCTGCCACTGCTGCGGCAATGGGTAGACATAGATTCTGGGCCTGGCCTGGTTATCCCTGGTGGCATTCCAGATTCTGTTCCCTGCAATACCAGCTGCGGATTCTTTTCCCAAACTCTCTGAGATATCTATTGTCATCAAGACCAGCTATGCCTAACAGAAAGTGCATTTGCTGACCTCTTTCCCAGGAGACTGCTCTTTCTGGGCTTGATGTTATTGGCATTCGGAAGCGATTTCCCAACCTAAATTATTTGACGCAATTCAGTATCCTAATCCATGTGTATTTCCGGCACTATCGATATTGTTCGGGATGTAACGATTGGTACAGGCTTCCTTGTAGGGGACTCGAAACGTTTACCTGTCATGGTGCCTATGGCTTTCTGCGGCTGGCTTTGGAGAATGGTTGGATTTTTAAGCTTCCTGGCAGACAGCTTCAGAGTGCGCTCTTGGTTTCCATCCTCCACCACCTGAGCAGAATGTTTGCAGGGAGTTCATCGAATAATTACCTCTCTGGGAGGGTCTGTGGAGACCCTGCAGCCTCATGCTCCAAGAATTTCCCACCTCCTTGAGCAGCAATTCTGAAGCATGAATCTTGAAGCCAATTTCACCAGAGAAGAGGAAAAGCCACCGGGCACACATGTGCAAAGACATTGCATCATTTTACATAAAAGAATGAGCCTAGCCTCATAGAGACGATTGGGGCTTTCTGGCGAAGCCTCACCTCCAGGTCCACCAGCATCCAAGCAGCCATGACCAGCAGCATTGCCGCCAAAATCCAAGTGCAGGCGCCTGTGGTGAAGGGACTCCAGGCGCTGTTGCGACGCCTGGGGTGTGGAGAGGAGCTGGCTTCCACAGGCTCCTGACAACAGGGGGGTTTTGGAAGGGCTCCAAATGCCATGTTTTCAGTACAAGCCAAGATATTGGCAAGTGTTGAGTCGACTTCCCCAATCCTTGATTTTGTGTGTGTGACCTTCTCATGTGACCTCCCCTGAAGATTGCTTTGCACGAATGCATTTTATTTTCATAGGCCCCAGGATTACTAACTAAGTTACCAGGATACAAGGGGCTTTGCAAGGTGCCTCAATCACCAAGAAACTATAAGTTAAAGCAGAGCATGGATGCCAAGCAAGGCTAAGCTAAGAGCAGCATCTTTGCAATAGTCGATTCGGGTGTTACAGCCATTCTCTGTATCCTTACCATGTCGCCTCCTTCACTGTCCACCGTGAGCTGGCAGCCAGGGCATCGCGGTTTCATCAGTGTCTGCCTTGCATGATGAAGCTTTATGTTTGCCTCGACGCCAGTCGGCAAAGCAATTCGGCGACCAAGAGGGGTTACTCTCAACGGCAAGCTTTAGGTTTTAGGGCTCCTCTCCACCCTTGGATAGAGGGGTCCTTCCCGCCCCTTGTCGACAAGCTTATCAATATATCAATATATATAATTTTCGTAGTTTATGTACATGTTGCCTTCGTTCGTGAAGACAGGGCATGACTTTTCCAAAGTGGAAAAGCGTGAGCCGTATCCTGCTAGCTCGCTGGTTGGCTGTGTTGCAAACGCAAGAGTACAGCAACTTCTTACATAAACGCTGGAGTGCGCTGCACGTCTTTGAAAGATTTCGCCACTGAAGAAGCTTTTTAGTGCAATCTTCCTCACTAGTAATGCGGTACTGCGTGGACACTGACCCCCCATTCCCCCTCTCCTTGCTCTATTCCTCTGCGTGGGTCAAGCAAGCAGCAAAGCCACAGTTCCTGGTGCAGTGGCTAATTAAACAGCCACAAAAGACATGTTTACAGTGTTATTGGTTATGCAGGCCAATAAGGAGCCACCAGTCACCAGTGCGGGAAGAAATTTGTAGCTTTCACTATCTTGGGAATGTGCTAGTGACTGACACATGCTACTTGCGGGCGAATGGGAAGGAATATGTGCACCGTTGTGCGTGCACCTCTTGTATGTGGCAATGATGCACAATCGAGATTTTGGCCCAACTAGCTCAAGGATGCAGAGTATGTGTCGATACATGTACTTTCTATTCAGTATGCTGAGAGTCAGGCAAAATATATCTGAAATTTTTCCTTCTCTACATCAGAATCTACTACTTTACACCAGCATATTGTATTTCAAGTCTCTTAATCTTGAGGTAAATTAACACTATTAAATAGACGCAGACTCAGATTGTCTTAACCCCCTCGGCGATTTAGGGTTCTTCTTGAGCATACTGGGCAATTCTCGCTGCTGGGCTGGTCTTCTGTCCCAATTACTTCTGCAGATTCTGCTTCATTGTCCGTCCAGGGATGTCTACGACTTTTGCAGCTTGCGCAAAGGCTGAGTTTGTTTGCAATACCATAGACGGAGTTCTTGGGTAGGTTGAGCTGCTTGGAGAGTAATTTTGCGGCAGAGGAGGGGGAGCACCCAGCGCACAGCAGCTCTATCAATTGTTCCTCAACATCTGAGGACGATGAGCCCTCCCCTGTGCCTTTGCCATCTCTGGCATCTCCAGCCACCACAATGGTGATCTCTCCCTGTACAGTCATAAGATAAACTCATAAAATCATGTGCGCGGCTGGCATTATGCTTTCAGATGCCTTTTGGACATTTTCAGCTTCCCAAATTAGAACTGATGTGCATTCCTTTGTCCTGATATGGGCAGCACATCACAACTGATTGCAATTAATGACAAGACGTTTTACGCGATTTATGCATGTCATGGCCAGAAACCAGATCTCACAGTATGACTCAGGGTTGAGCTGATGTGTCTACCTTTGGCGCACGGGAGCTGAACTCGGAATTGGCTTCACTCAGAGTGCCTCTGAAGAATTCCTCGTGCATCTGTTGCACAAATTCACTCAGCAGACCCTTAACAAAAATGAGTCAATTTCATAGTCTGCCATAAAGGCTCAGTATTGCATAATATGCCTTATATTGAAACAAGGGACAAATTGCTGCGCAGCTCAATTCATCCACATTCAGTTTGAAGTTTCCAAAGAGTCTCATGATCTAATCCAAAATTCAGAAGAACTTGACGCCCACCTTTGTCAATTCTCTGGCGATGACACATGCACGAGAGCTGCCCAGAATTTCAGCAAGGTCGGCCAGGATCTGTACCAAGGAGTGCGGAGGTGCAAAGAATATTAGGGTCTCGGAACAGCCTACATCTCACTGTCACTTGGATGATTTCTGTACTCTCCATATCTGCTTTCACCATTTTATGAAAAACAAATGTCAATTGTGTGTCAACAGCCTTTTCAAAGTAAGTCATCACCTGGAAAATCAGTAAAATGACATCAGCTGAGACAAGTGTCTATTTGGAACTCAAGTAATGCATCACATGGCTTTGCTGGTGGTTCACTCCACCCTCTTCATATCAAGTCCCACTGTGGAAGCATTCCAAACCAGAAAAATACACATCTCGACTGCGAGGATGGTCAGACGCACCCTTGAGCAGTTTGATGGCCTCCATGCGGGCGCCTTGCTTGGGAGGCAAGAAACCGCAGAACTGAAAGCGCTCGGTAGCCAGGCCGGAGGCCACCAGCGCAGCCAGGGGGGCGGACGGCCCAGGAATGGGGTAGACGGCGACCCCCTGCTGGGCTACCCTGCGCACCAGGCTTGCTCCAGGGTCCGAGATGAGCGGCATGCCTGCAGAGGGGATGGTAGCCTGAAGAAGCTGCCACTCTTTGCACCAATCGGGCAGGAAGATTTCACATTGGCTGGCTGGGGGCTGTTGTGTACATGCAAACAGGCGAATGCTCCTTGGTCAGGCGAATGCCCCTCGGCGAGAGAATTGATGATCCTGGATTCCTGGGAAACTGTCGGGATTGGTGTCCACGAGCTATTTGAGGAGTCACCTGCATCGCTGACCAAAGCCACAGCCTGTCCACTGCCCAACAGTTGCAGCACCTGCAGTGTCCATGGCCTTTGGCTAATTGGTATCTGTAACTCTGAAGATAAACACCTATCTGCCAGCGGTGGTACAGTTGCAAGCATTATCAAAGATGTCCCTGCTAATTGTCAGGATAATTGTTTGTGAGACTCGGTTTTGGATTGGAAATTTTGCTGAGGGTGGCTAGAATGTACAGCAGAGGCGTTGGCAATGACATGATACAATTAAGGGAGGTGAGACACTGCGGAACCTTGTCTTCCTTGGCCCTTTCATTATGGGCATGGAAGCTGTGCAGGCGGCTGGTGATGCCATAGCTCTGGAGCAGCTGCAACCATGGCACTGCCACTCAGTCCAATGCTGGCACGCGCCCATCCTCAAACGATTGAGCCAGTACTTGACCGTGGCACAAAGCTGACACAGAGGTTCGCAGGAACACAATGCATAGTCTGCCCAACGCCCAGAGCCTTGTTGAAAAAGATCAAGATCTGGGAAGGAGTTTTGCCATCCTGTGCAGCCAAACAGTGCTCATGCAACGCTTGTTGCCAACGACGCTGCTTGAAAAATGCAGCAGAAATTGGGTAGGCACAGTGAAAAGATGTGATGGCAAACCTTGCTGCTGTGCCGAGTGTCTTCTGCCAGGATGGCATGGCATTCCCGGAGCACTCTGCAGTCAATTCAGACACTCAGCTTTTTGCCCACGAAGGTAACCAAAACTTTGATCTGCTTAAGTACTCAGGCATGTGACACATTTCTGACGAGCTGCATATCCTTGCACTGAGCCATTGAAGAATCAAAGTGCAACAGACACATAAAGCAACGAAATGCACAGATTCCATATCATCTGCCGCATGAAATGTTTCTGGGGTACCCCCACCTCAGCGCCCGCAAAGTGATGTCCTCGAGATTCCCTATGGGCGTACCTACCTGCAGAACATGAGCCTTTACCCCGCTTCTTGAGGCAGTTTTGCCGACAGGCCATTATTGACTTGTGCATTGAGAAAATTCTGGACCGTGGCCCATCCCCTTGGTCGTTGGAGTAACATGAGAGCTGATGCCTACCAGGTAGAGACCAGGTGCAAGTGGAGGCCTTTGGGATGCTTTGACAAGCTGATTGGCCGTGCCGATACCCTGAAGCTCTGGTTCAGTGGCTGCCTGGGTGGCACTACTGGCAAGGGAGGAGGCTTCTCTCTGTGAGCAGGCTGCTGCTGCACTGCTGTGAATGGATCTGGTGCAAAATGAGGTTTGAAGCAGAGCCAAATCCAAGGCACTCCGAGAATGTGCAATGCACTGAATTGATCTGATTGTTGCTGGGGTCAGAAGGGGTGCACAAGCAAAGAAAGTGCGAAGGGGCGGCATGCACGATGGACTATGGGCCAACATCGCAAATCAGGCGTGCATGAGGCGCGAATTATGCTGGAGAGATGCTAGAAAATATTTGAAATGGCCTGGTCCACGCCTGTGGAGGGTGTGTGCTGCTAATGAAGCTGTACAAGGTTGCCCACAGCCTGTTGCCGAAACATGGAATGCTACGAAATGGGATTGCAATGCAATATTTTGCTGATTGACATGCATTGCTAGACAGCGCCGAACACATTTCATGATGTCAGAAAGCACTGAGAACTAAAGAGGTCGAAATTGTGACACCCATGCTTCGCCAAACTCTTGGCAAGTGGCGAATCGCAAGGCGAGCAGTTGAAGAACTAGGAACATCCGTCAACAGGAGCGCCAGGTGACTTTTTTCTTCACCCAAAGAGAGATCCACTGACATGGTAGTTTTCTCTGACTGAGAGGCGCCAGCAATCTTGTCTGCCAAAATTCTAGGGGCTCAACGAGATGCCAACTTTGACATTTGAATTGCATAGGAATTGCAGCTCTGTGCACTCCGTGGCGATAATTCAGTGTCTAAAATTTTGGCGTGTTTTGCAGCGAAACAGCGGCTCGAGGGAGCACCAGGTCCTGGTGGATAGAGAGACCGTACAATTCGGGCAGGCCCAATCCCCTGAATGAGGAGGCTGCAAACAGCCGGCTCTTTGAGAGGGCGAAAGCTACCCCCTTGCCGGCAGAGGATGCAGAGGCGGCGGTCAAAAAGCTGGCAGAGCCCTCCACTGCAGGTACAGAAGGGTCTTTTTTAGGGATTTGTGCAGACACTGGGGCATGAGTTTTGCGGACACCGCCCAATTCTGTTCTGATGAAAAATAGGCCCAGGGTCCCAATCCAATAACGACTGACATACTAGCAAAATTGTAAACATCTCATCGACCTGCCGCTCGATTAGCCAGTGCTGTTGGCTATGATTGGCGGTGCGACTTCCAATACAGCGCCTTGCATCAAGCTGTGCTGAACATCAGGTCCCCAAATCCAGGGCTGGATGACGACTAAAGTTGGAGCAGGTACCAGAATGGGTGATCAAGCATGTGCAATCTCTGCTGCAGGGAGGATAGCATCTGGGATAGGCAACACCCTGTTCCTGGGGCTGCTGGGAGCGGGGTCGTTCTTTGGCTACTACACCTACAGGTACACTACAGATGAGGTCAACGACATGGTGGCGGAGGCGGAGAAACCGGAAAACAGCTTCCCAGGCAGCCGGGTGATCATCTCCATGGAAGACAGCAATTCACTTGCTGCTTTTAGTGCTGCCAATGCAAAGGACACTGAACCAATGGAGGTCTCCAAAAGCTGTAAATGGATGGATCTGTGATCCAAAGCAATGCCGGTCCTTGGGCAGGGTTGCTTCTTCCAAGACATTGTTTTCACAAAGCTGTTGCAGTCTCTTCTGGCTTGGGACTTCCCATCTTGAAGAGCGCACTTCGCTGTGGATGATCTACTGCGCTGTACCACTCAGGTGTGTAGGCATGTCGTTTCACATGAAATGGTGCAATCAGCATGGATTTAAGCCGCACTGAGTAGTGGACGTGGTGGCCTGCAGTTGTGGGTGGAGGTGATGTCCCGGTATGCCGATCAGCGCGCCAAGATCGAGGGCCAGGTCAAGACGTTCTCGGACCCCACCTCGGAGAAGCTGCTCCCGGACCAGCCCCCGCAGTACAGGTCTGTCTCCCTATCCATTTATTCAGCGGGCAGGCTAAGGGGTGAAGGCACGATTGACACTCGGAACAAGCTTCTCTTGAGCAGAGGATGGTCCCAGGGCGTATTTCTTGAACCCAAAAGTGGGGGTCCAAATCTTTTGCATGGGACATTCTGTTTATGATTCCTTTGAGGGCAAATTCATTTCAATCGTTGAGTGTCTTTGATGGGTCACTGCTTTCGCTCTTTTCCTTCCTTTTCACTGTGTTGTACCTGTTGTTTGTTGTCTAACACTACGTCTAGGATCCAAAGGGCACACATAGAAAGGGTGAGCGAGTTGCAGGGCAACCTTTGCCAACTTTTCAGTCAAGTGAGGCGTGCAGGCACGTGCAGACCCTGGTGCTGGACCTGGACGACCTGCTGGTGCACAGCCACTGGACGCGGGGGCGGGGGTGGCGCACCTTCAAGCGGCCGGGGGTGGAGGACTTCATCAAGCACATGGGGCAGTTCTACGAGATCGTGGTCTTCACCAGCCAGGCAAGTCCGGGGCTCGGGATGTGCCACCGCCGCTCCCTGTTGGCAGGACGACACAAATCCAAGAAGTAGCTGAACAGCTTCCTCGCAGGCTCCTTCGCGATACAACCTCCACTGCATCATCCCAGGATGACAGGGTGAAAATGCTAATGAGATGCTAAATAGATTGCTATCTCTTGCCTTGCCATGCGAAACCCCACACCCTTCCACCCCTTTCCGCCCGGCGCCTTCCTGGTGATGCCATTTTGCATCTGCAGCATTGTGTAAACCCTGCATGCAGGGGACAGATGCCCTGTATTTTCTAGTCCGTCGATACCTGCTACAGAGGCCAATCAATGCCCCTCCTCTCCCCTCCACCGCACGCCTCCCCCCCCTTCCCCCACCCCACCCCCCTCATGCCCTACACGGCTCACAGCTTCCTGCCTGCCTGCAGCTGAGCTCGTACGCGGACCCCATCGTGGAGCGCCTGGACCCACAGCACATCATCCAGTACAGGCTGTACCGGGGGGAGACCTACTACAAGGACGGCAAGCACCTGCGGGATCTCTCCAAGCTGAACCGGGACCTCAGCAAGGTGGTCATGGTCACCACCGACCCGGGAGTCGTCTCGTTGCAGAGCGAGAACGCTGTCGTGGTGAGCCATTCCACTGCTGAAGTGCATGCCTCATTGATTTGCTTAATAACGATGATGAGCAGAACAGAGCAGATTATGCTGTGTCTAAACCTCTGTTGTATCTTGTTGAACAAAGTGCGGGATTCACTGCTCTCACCTTGCATGCAGACTTAGATTCAGGCAAGACTGAGGCACCAGATTCTCGTACCTGTGCCTAATTGCCTTGCAGCTCACATACGCGCCTGAGAGGAGGGCAGTATATCTGGGTCATCCCCCATCCCCCTCCTTCAATTCTTGCCAAAGCCCAGCATGACAGCTTGTTGTGGAGCAGGTGAAGCCGTGGAAGCTGGAGGAGGGGGACACCACCCTGCTGGACCTCATACCCTTCCTGGAAGCGGTGTGCAGCGCTAGGCAGATGGATGTGCGGGAAATTATCTCCACCTACGAGGGCCAGGATATACCGACAGCCTTCAGGTGATCTAGCTTCTCAATCAAGGCATCGTCTCTGGCTTGCAGAGCATCATTCCTGCCAGCAAATGTTTGGATCCTCAAGTTCACATTATGCTGTGATGCTACCAACTTGAAGAGAAGCACTTGTGCACATAGATGGCTTGCATGCATGCAAGCAAGCGTCCCCTGTAGGCAAATATATGGACCGTTGTGGGCATAGAGATTAGGCGGTGATCAGGGACTGACAGCCACTGGTGCGTTTTGTTTCTTGCTTATATACATATATATGAACGTGAAGCTTTCTGTGTAGGGAGAGGTTAAAGCTGGCTGGAGAGCAACAGCGGCAGCGACAAAAGAAGTCTGTGTTTGGCAGCCTGAGATGACAACTCTTCCGACCTTTCAGTGCAGCATCTTGTCTGAGTGGACACAGGGACTGATGTGTCAGTCCCTGTGTCCTCCCAGTATTTGAGTTAACGCTATTCTCTGTTGTCAATGCGATAGTAGATCCATGAGGATTGCAAACCTATAGCATGTATTTGGTTCATCACCATTGTGTTGCTTGCACGCAACTCTTTTGATGCTTCTTCCTATATTGAACATTCAAGGCCACAGCTAGCTTGGTATTTCGTCTCCTGTTTGTTAAAGAAACGTCTTGGCTTGATAGGTCAGAATGGCTGCTGATACAGCAGCTGCTTGTGATTTTCTGCATCAAGGGGTGCATCTGAGTGTGCAGCCAAGCTCATTCTTCAGGATTCCCTAACCCACAATCATCTATTACAAAGCACAGGACCTCCTGACAATGTGCTGACGCTCTCATGGCTCAGGTTAAGGGATGACTGTCTTTTTACTGCACAATGCATGGCAGAGACACACATACAACAAGGTCTCTCCTGCACTGAATACCATGTGCCACAACTGCGCCGACAATGTGCAACATGAGAAAAAGCAAAACAGGGGTTTCAACACCAAGAGAGGCCCAGACTGAAATATCAAGATGGAACCAATGCAAGACGCAAGAATTCTTTGCCTCACATACACGTCCAGCATCTCCTTCGGGAGAGTTCCTCTTCTATCTTCACTGGAAGATGTTGTCAAGACCGCTGCGACCAATTAGCAAATGCATGTACAAGGTTTGTGCTGGTAAATGCAGAGGGGCTGGATCTCATGGCATTTGCTCCTTTCTAGCTTGAGCGAGATTATCCTCTCCTTCCAACGTGTGTTTTGCCCTAAATGTCTGTTCATCATAGATGGGGGTAGGGAACACCCATTTCTCGGAGCCTGCACCACAACGGCAATCTATTCTGCATCTCTGATGTCAGATGATGCCACAACAAATGCAAATTTCTCAACTTGCCGCGAAAGGACTTGATGCCCACCTGGAACGGCAGAAGCCTGCTTCCGCCGAGCTTGATAAGCTTTCTGTGTTTCCTGGGGCATCCTTGAAAGTGCATCTTGATGTCGTTTTTCAAAGTCAGAAATCCTCTTGGCCTGCAACTTTACCCCTTGGAGTATTGAACCATGCCTGAGATTTGGAAATACAATTCCACAAATCGCAAGGGTGGCGAGAGGAATTACCAGCTGCAACTCTGCCTCACGCCCATACAAGTGGACATATCCTGTCATACAAAGGCTGTTCAATTATGATCATAATCTCTATCTCCAATTTGAGGCAGGGAACACCAAAATCGGAATTGCCATCACAGAACTAGAAATTTTTACTGCATCTGGAACGCACCTCTGAAAATGTTGAATGAATTCTTGCTCACGTCGTCCTACAGTGGCACCAACAGTTGTCCAGAGTGTTCATGCAAACTGAGACTTTGATATGCTGGATTCTATAGAATAAAGTACATGTGTGCTTTGAATTGCAGGCCATGATTGGGATACCTATGGCATTGCTTCTACAGTGCAGGAATTGCCAAGCGCAGCTTGGCAGACAATTTTGTAAGTAGAGATTAGTGCTCACCTCGTAGTCATGGAGGTCGTCCCCTACATCATATTTCTCATACTACAAAATAATAGGATCCAGATTCAAAATTTTGAAGTGTTCTCGGGCTTTGGAAACAACGGCTACAATCAGCCATAGTGTGTGTTGATATGCGCCTATCCACGAATAATGCAAAGCATTGGAATGGAAAGGGTTACCAAGGCAGCGTTCCCCTCACCTATGTCCACCAAATGCTCGTCCAGAAAAAGGAACTGCAGCAGTGCCTGGTCAGGCGGGCGCTTCCTCAGATTATACAGCAGATGGTTCAGCAGACGGTAGTCAAAGCTTTTGGCTTCAGAGGCTGCATGCAATTGCTCCACTGTGAATCCTGGGTTATGGCCCATCTGTGCTGGTGACTCGCTCCTTGCCATTTGGGAGCATAGAAGCCTCTCCTGCTGCCAGTATATTTTCCCCTGCATGAAGGGCGCAATTGCCATGGAGACTGTGACGAGAAATTGAGAGGCAGAAGTTTGACATTTGGTCTGACCTGCTGGGCTTCATAACATCTGCTGGGACGATGAGCTTGAAGTCCTGGCGATTGACAGAACTCACTGCGCACACATCAATTCAAAAAGGAAGATTACCTGCAGCAATTGCAGCTCAATTTGATAGCTCAGCAGGCCCAGGTCTCGCAGCACTTCCTTCAGAGCCTTCTCACCTGCAACAAGAATCTACAACCTGAACTCCCTAGTTTTGATATAATGTAGGACAGCCAGCCATCCTAATGTCAAATTTCGAGAGTGTATTGTCATTTGTGCAGTGAAATCCAGTTTTTGCCCTGCGTCATTGTTGTTGGTCACAACCACTGGACGATGCTTGCTGATATCTGGCTGCCAGTGGCGCCCTCCACTGGTCAATGCTTGTGAATATCTGACTGCCAGTGGTGCCCACCAGTGCCTATCAACAGACTGTCAATCCTCAACTTGCACTGATCTGCTCTGGTCATCATAATGTGGATTATTCTGCATTATGAGATTCAGAGCATCAATCCGCCAGCCCAACGATCTGCATACCTTCCCAAAGTGTCGTATCACATCAAACAGGCAGTCATGCCGGCGGAAGATGAATCAAGCCACATTTTCAGGTGGACCTTTATGCCGAGTCATCGCTCAATCAAGAGTGATTTACAGCACATAGGCAGTAGGGCACAGTCACCCCAAAGCAGACCTGCAAGCTCCAGTTCTTGATCAGCAGTGCCGGCAGCTGCCAGGGCCTCGTTCTCCTCGTCCATGCTGTAAATAGCGGACTCCACAAAACACAACACGTCCCAAAATTTGAAGAACTCCTCCACCTTGAGGCCATGCATGGGCAGATATGACAGCGCAAAGTCCTCAATGGTTGTCCTCGCTTTCTGCCTGCTCGCCAATGGAGATGCTGGTGTGTGTAGGTAGACTGGTTACCTTTGCGTTTGAATTTTTTAAAGAGATACATGCAGGGGAAGGAATGGCTGCCAATGGATAATTTGCAATAACGTGAGGCTGCCACTGAAAGCTCACATTGCATGGAAGGAAACAGTGGCATCAGTCATCATACTTTGCCTGGCTGAGCTTTCTCAGCAGGGCATTCCTTCACAGTGCTGACAGATTATCAGCATGGCTTATGGAAGAGAACTGCAGCAGATGCAGATAATTCAGCAGATATTATCTGTAACCCATGAGGGTCTTGGTCATTGAAAAGTCTGCTGGCATTTGAGGTGTTTTCCAGTAGATTTTGGCCATGTCCTGAAGCATGCCAGGGTGGTGAAAATTTGATGTACATGTGGAACTGCCCCGGCTCACAAACTGATCGCTCGTGGGAAAATAATGGCTTTTTTGAATTGCAACTTTCTCCTTCATTCAGGAAAGCCGTTATCCAAACATCTATCAAGTCCGGCAAGGCCCCATAGCAACAGGCAAACAAGGAACCTTAGCACGCACAGCAGCATACTTCGGGATTTCATTGGCGCGGGGGGAGCTTTCATTATTCTCAGCGTTGCACCTTCGCAGGCGGCAGACTTGAGCGCTTCTCAAACATTTTCGTCCAGTTGTGCTGGTGCGGCATGCCTTCTTTCATACATGTTGCACAAAGTACATGCAATAACATTTACAGTTGCGGAATTTTCTGAAGAATAAAAAAGATAAATGGAAGGAGGATTCAATGCAACAGATTGCCTGATCAACACACTGAAGCAACCAATCTTGTGCGCCAACAGGTTGCCATGCTGGAGGTGGAAATATTGTGCAGCGCGGGGCGGGGCTGACGCTAGAAGAATTGCAGAAGAATGATGCTGCTTCACCAGAGCAAATTTACAACCTCATCTACTCTGGAAAAGGCAAAATGCCTGGTTATGGCACCAACTGCACACCGAAAGTAAGCTGCGATTCATACCGTTCACTGACTCAAAGTGATGGTAGTAGCAAAGCAGACATATCTGATGGTATTCTGGGCTGTTTGGCATCACTGGCAAAATGTTGGAGTCGTTGCATTGACAAAACCGTTCATGCTGACTGATTGTCAACCACCAATTATGTTCCCTGCATTATTTGTAGTACCATTTGGCTGCCCAGGGCAGTGCCTCACACTTTTTCACACCAGGAGCGAACTGCACAATGATCGTGCAGGGAAAGTGCACCTTTGCAGCTCGCTTGAAGGATGACCAAATAACCGACTTGACCAACTACGTCCTAGAGCAGGCGTCTACGGGGTGGAAGAAGTGAGACCAGCTACTTGCCCAGCAGCTTCTGGGCTGCTTCCGCGACTGCCAGGGCATTGCTCCACTCCTCTGTTCCAGACTGCGTGCTCTCCGCCTCATCCTATGTGAAAACATCTTGGATGGGAAAGAGCATGCTTGTTTCAGCGCCCCTGTGCAAGGCATGGAAAGGAAACAGAATGGTGAACATGGCTTATTCACAGCAGATACACCAGGTCTCACAAGTGACTGTGAACCATAATTTTGATGAAGAAACTGGCATTCGCCCTTATTTATTTGTCAATCCACTATCACTCCATCGGTGGAGGGAAAGACGTGTTGCTTAATCTTGGTTTCCTTGTGGTTGTAAGAGCTGACTCAATTGCACCCATAGAAGACTTGTCTGCACCCACCTTGACTTCCAAGAGATCCTCCAGCGCACTGGAGAGCCTCTGGGTGGTGTTGGGTATCATCATGTTTGCCTCAGCTAGCACGTCTTCCTGCAATTGAGATTGTGGAATCAGCGACTGGATCTGTTTTGCTCAAGATTGCGCTGACTGATGCCAAGGGCCCCCTTTCCCTACCGCATGTTTGATGTCGTGGCTGTCTGCCCTATCAGCTTTGAGCTTGTCCACTCTGAGTTGCTCTTGCTTCCTCTCTGCCTCATACATCTCCACTTCCTTGGCAAGCCTTTTCACCACGTTGGTCTTGATGACCAGTTGTCTCTTGACATCTGTCATGATGTCTATTCACAATTGCAAATTCTGGCTGCCGGAAACAGGTGGATCTCGATCACAGAACGCTGCGTTACCGGTGCAAAATTTGCGCGTTGTGCTGCAGCAAGGACAGAAGCCGAGGCTTTGCTAATACTGATCAATATCAACGAGAAATAAGTCGTCAGAGCCTTCAGTGCCCGACCGGTTCCTGCCTTCCGGTTTGAAGTTCTGGGGGTGGGGTTCGATTTCGTGCCCTGGCCAGGGTGGACCAGCAGTGATCAACCGATATTCTTTCAGATTGCCCGAGAGAAGGGGGAAGCAGACATGGCGAAGGTGTACATCGGCGGAGTGGACGTCAATGCCACCGAGGCTGACCTCGAGGACGAGTTCAAGCGGTTTGGGGTGTTGAGGAACGTTTGGATAGGTGAGCATACCTGATTTGCTAGTCAATGAGCAGCATGATCGAACAAGCGCCGCTGCGCTTTGACGGAGGCAATCCATCGCATCCCTCCCAGATCTGATGCTGAGGATGCACCCCTGGAGTTGACTTCTGTGCCCTTGCACGCAGCCCGCAAGCCGCCTGGCTTTGCCTTTGTGGAATTTGAGGATGCCAGAGACGCAGATGCAGCAATTCGGAAGTTAGACGGTGAGAACTTCACATCAACAGTAGGACTCTCTGAGAATCTATTCTCTGACATCGATGCATTTTTGCCATAAACTCATGAACAGGGTTTCCGATGTTGCTTTGTTCCTGTGATCATTGGGAAGACACCAGTAGGGGTATCTCGTTGGCATGTTGGCAGCCTGGCCCAAGTGCGCAATCAGGGACTCTTTTGCCGAAAGACTGGGAGTCACCTGCAAAAGAGCCGACTCGTGTTGGGAAGACAGGCTTTTGGGGTGCAGGCTTCCAGGGGTGGAGGGTGGAACTCTCCCGCAAGGCCGACAGGGGCGGAGGCAGGGGTGGAATGGGAGGAGGTGGCGGTGGCTACGGAGGCCGCAGCGACTCCAAGTGAGCCCCACTCCCCAAACGCCATCGGCCTGTTCTGATGCCGTGAAGCCAGCTCATCACCCCAGGCAGAGCTCATGATGTGTCTTGTTCTTCGCCAGGTGCTACAACTGCGGAGAGTCCGGTCACTTCTCCAGGGAGTGCCCCAGGTGAGGAACGCCTGACAGCATTCCATGTCCCTTCTGAAATTATGTGAGCCTATCTACCAGAGGCACGTCAGTGACGCTGATCAGGCCTTACCGGAGCACTCATGGTCGAATTTGACGTGGACCTGGCGGCAGGGGCGGAAGTGGTGGTGGTGGTGGTGGTGGGTATGGCGGAGGTGGCTACGGCCGCGACCGCTCTCCGCCACGCTATGGCGGAGGCGGAGGCTCCAGGTACAGGAGGTGAGTGACCCTCGGTCCGGAGTTCCTGGTGGGAAGGGGCGTCTCACCATACAGCTCTCGTAACAGGCCCTCCTCACACTGCACGAGGAGTCCAACAAGCTCCTCTCTGCAGCAAAGAAGAGTTGTGAGGAGAAGCTTGCATGCTCGCATCTGTGTGGCCCGGACCTTCAGATGCGAAAGGAGCGATTTATCAAGAGCGAATTTGCCACGAGCTTGCCTGAGAAATGGGGGCTTGCTGCAGTCGCAGCCCCGTCGGTCGTCGCAGCCGCAGCCCCGTGAGGCGCAGCAGGAGCCCCCGCCGCTCCCCCTCGTACTCCCCCAGACCTCGCCGCTCCCCCTCGTATGGAAGGAGGTAACTTTCTTTGTGAGATCATGAGAATCCACCCATCACCAATGCATTGCATTCGCTGGAAGCCCACATCAAGCACGAGATCGCAGTATTTTGGGACTGAAGGTGCGCTTGCCAGACAAGCCTGCTGGGGGCATTGAGCTTGTAGGGCCAAATACAGCAGCCGCTCAGGAGCATGTCTGACTCAAAGTTCTGTGTTGCAGTGTGAGCAGGAGCCCAGTGAGGCGCACCTCTCGCGACTAAGGTGCTAGCTGGCGAGCAGTCATCGCCCACGGTGTGCAGGAAGCTTCTGAGGGTTCTAAGATCTCACCAGCAGAGTATTCTCCAAGCATATCGTCTCATCTTGCTTCACTTCACATCGCTCCTCCAGTACCCTGGTAGGTCCATGCAGACTTATGTGCACTGCTTCTCTGATGCTCGTTTACAACTGTCGGCTGTAGATGATACCGCAATCGCAGTGTTGTAGGTTGCGTGTACAAAGGTGTGGACCTTGCAAAAGCCAAGAATGGCTGTGTTGTCACAGCCCTCTGAAAGGCAGGCACTCATTGGTTGTGTATTGACAGGTCTCCTGCTTGAATTCGCGTCTCTGCACTCCTCTCCTGTCAACGCCACCACTCCACTGCAACCCACATCATACCATCCGCCACTGGCCCACTGCCTGCAACCCGCTTCACAACAACACCAACCTGCAACTGCCGCCGTTGGAGTTTTCACAGCTTGCATCACGACACCACCGGCCGGGAATTCTGCACAAGGCTTTCTACAATGCTCCACCCACATCTTCAAGCAAAACGTCTGGAGCATCTGTCAGATGTGATGGCTCTCAGTGAATGACCAGGTCACATTCAGCAGGCAGCGATTTTGGGATGATGCAAGAAAGGTGAGGACTGCCTGGAGGAGTACGAACCAAAAGGATTATGCGGAGCCTTCATCTGAAAGGAATTGGCCAGCCTCTTGGTTCAGCATATGCCATAATTCGTTCAGCAATGCGCCAATCTCTCTCTCGATACAAACTGCATTGCCAGCAGAGCATCAGCAAATGTTTCTCCCAGCAGTGTTCTCCTCTCAACTCACAACAAATGACTGGAGCAAGGACTAAGCATTGCTCAATCGCACTAGGCTAGTTTTACACTACAACCCGCAATGCTAGAGTTCTAGCATGTCAGGCCATGCCCCCTAAACAGAAAGCGACAAGCCTAAACTTTGGGTGGAGACAAGCTCGGAGTACAGGCCAGCCTTCTTTAAAAGATCATCGTGAGTGCCTATCTCTGCCACGCGACCGCCGTCCAGGACAACAATCTGCTGAGCTGCCTGCACATCACGCACAGCTGGGGAGATTGTAATCAACGAGCAGTGGAGATGCCAAGACCGTGCCTCAATTGTGTACCCTATACAGAGCCCCTCGTACACCTCAACTTATGCATGTGACTGGCATGCTCAGGTGTGAAAGCTGATTCAGTGTAATCATCGTACTGTATGAAAATAGAATTGATGTTGCTGCCGTCCTGCAACATTACAAGCATAATGACATGCCATGTGATCACAGTCAATCCATCTCATATGCCAACTCCATCGAGAGAAGGAGAAAGGCAATTCACCTGAACCGTGGACAGCCGGTGAGCGATGACCAGCACCGTCCTGCCGTCCACCAGCTTCTCTATGGCCTGCTGCACCAGCTTCTCGCTGAGGGCGTCCAGGGCCGAGGTGGCTTCGTCCAGCAGGATGATGGGCGAGTCCTTGATGAGCGCACGCGCCAGGGCTATGCGCTGCCGCTGGCCCCCAGACAGGAGCATGCCGCGGCCGCCAATATCTGTGTCGTACCCCTCGGGCAACTTCTCTATGAACTCGTGCGCGTTTGCAGCCCTGCAGCGTTGAACATTCGACGCACAGGAGCAGTGTGTGGTGAATGATTTTTTGAAGGTTCAAGGCTTACTTTCGAGGTGTGTTACTTTCCATTGATGACCGCTGCTACACCATATATGCAATTTAGGTTTCGCAGTGAAGAGGGGACATTAACGAGATGTTCTATACCGTACCTGGCTGCAGTCTCTATTTCTTCCTGGGTACACCGCGACTTCCCATAGGCGATGTTGTCTCCTATGGTCCCTGTAAACAAAAATACTTCCAAGGTCCAAAATGCCATGTCCTGTTGTTTCCCCTCTGTATTATACAGTGAGGTGCAGCCCACACCTCGATTGAGTATCGTCACATCCTGATGAATCTTAGCCTTGCCCTTGATATGTCCCAATTCACGGCAACAAACCAGCCCATTTTTGGAGTTGCTCAAGTGTTTGCAGGCCATCAATCAGCCTTGGGAATAATTTCTACCAACTGGCATTGGCAATCGTGCACCAACATTGATGGCTTGAGAACCAACATACTATGCAGGATCACCCTGACTGGAACGCATTTGCAGGACCTGACCCTGTTTGGTGAGTTCCATATTGGATGGTATCACAGGCCCCAAAGCCCCAACCTTTGAACAGAATAGGTTCTTGCTGCACCACCGAGACAGCGCGGGCCCACTCCCCTCGGGTGAAGCTAGTGGCTGGTTGGTGGTCTAGCAGGATCTCCCCAGAGTCAGGGGCATAGAATCGGGACAGCAGGGCAGCCACCGTCGTCTTTCCAGCACCACTGCTCGTCAGACATCTCGTCAGTCACCACCGTCATGCTTAGGATTGCTATCTGGCGTATAGAGCAGTTCATTTAAATATTTAATGTGGCTGGGCAGATGGCTGGATTTACGAATGCATCTCTTCCCAGTTTCATATACCAAGATGCTTAGCAGGCCGTACTTATGATTCCTGGGTCGGGCTCAGAACTTTGCCAGACGATAATGACGCTGTGAAAACCCTTCTCAGCTGGACTCCTGTCAGACAGACGATTCGAGGACTGATGATCAAGTGAATCTGTCAGCCATTCATGATGGTTGACTTCTCAGTCAAAATCAGCAAATTCACTGATCATTAAGAGAACGGTACTCAGACATTCACTTGGGGATGCCAGGAACAAGGACAGCACCTGCGGCCGATGAGGGCAGTGACGCTGCCCTGGGGGAGGGTGAGGTTCAGATCCTGGAACACCGGGCTGTCTTGCCGCAGGGGGTATGTGAACTGCACATGTCTCAGCTCGAGAGGGCCCCTCCTGGCCGCTTCCACAGCCGCCGAACCTGCGCCTTATCCGCTTAGCTTTCCTCTCGAGAACGGCATACAATTGACGGTCACCTTTGATCGCTTGAATGTCAATTGCTGCTCGAGATGCCACGTCTGTGATGCCCAATGTCTTGGCTCCCTTCATGACATCACAGCCATCGCTTTCCCCATTCCTTCTGGTGCTGTTCTTGAGTGCTTGAGCTTTTCCTTCTGCAATAAAAGAGATAAATGAGCACAGCACAGGTGCGAAGGAGACACAGACTCTGTACATCACAGCAGAAGGCTGAGAGCACCATCACCTGCATTGTTCCCATATGGTTCTGGATCCGGCGGCAGAGTGCCTTCTGTCGCATACTCCCACCAAGCGCCTGGCGGGAGAGCACCCGCCATCGAGGGATCTGTCTTGGCGCTGCCAAGTATACTTTGGATCCTGTAACACAAGCAAAGCTTCATTACACAATATCAAAGCAGGGTCTCAGCACGTTAGCGCCAAGGCCTCATACTCAATCATGACCAAGATGTACTTTGTGAGTGTACTCATCAGGTCTTAGGTGTGGCTTCAGGTCCCTCAGAGCAAGGCTACGGCGAAGAATTGCTCTGCTCCTGGTCCAAACGTTGTTGATGCCATGGAGAGCAGTATGCCCACTCGACTTCAGGAACTACAAAGGAGTTTCTTGCATCGTGCAAGTCATCGTCTGGATGCTCCTTTTACAAGTCAGCTGTGCCCAAAGAGCCAGGGGGGACAGGAGAGACTGACCTGCGCAGTGAGCCCATCATACGCTGGTACTCAGTGACACTGCCCAGGATGCCCTGGGTGGCAAACGTCAGGCTGAAGGTGAACCCTATGGCGGATGCCAGCACCCTGCAGGCGCAGTCTGCTCCTTGGAAATCGTACAGCAGTGGACACCGTGCTTCTCCCGGGGTATCTTCAGCCAGGCCAAACACACAACGCGCAATCGCTCACAGGGCACACACTGTGCTTCCTGTGTGGTGATGAGCCAAGGCAATGAAAATTAGAAAGAGAGCACAGTGTATGACAACTGTGCATGTGGTGCTTTATCAGCTCTGAAAGTCCATCTGAAGCTCATATCTGTGACCGGCATATGTCCCAACCAGGCAGCACATTCTCTTCATCAGCAGTCTCATTTGACACCCCTCCCCCCCTTTTCCTACCCTTCAGCGCAAAGCAGTGAGATCATAAACGGCGATCATCCCCAAATGAGGGACCCCAAGGGATGCTCTCATGACGCACAGCCCCGCGAAGGATGGCAGCCATGCAAACGGAGCTGCCCCCACCTGAAGGGCATGAGCCCCTTGTTGACCAGCCAGCCCCCGAGGCCATACAGCGACAGCAGCGACGCGTGCACGGCTGCACGATTCATCAGCTCCAGGTTTGCCTTGGCCCAACCGAAGCGGCAGCCGCAGCTGTAGGCGGCGTCCACGAAAGCCTTGAAGCGCTCCCGCTCCAGGGATTCTCCGGCGAATGACCTGGGGGGCAGGAGGAGGTTTGGGGTTGAGTGAGCCACCAGGATCTGCTGTCACTGTGGATGCCTTATGCCAGGGGTATCAGTTCAGCCCTGTTCATTCAGAGGTGAACAGTTCAGCATGCTCGCTGCTTGCAGGCATTTTGGTGGTTGCAATGACATTGGCCTGGAGTGCTCTGCTGGCTGAGCTCATTAAACGTTACGTGGCAAGCACTTTTGAAGGAAGTGGCCTTCATTTTGACGGACACCATTCTGAAGAAGTCAATTCGATGGCCCCTACGGTGGCCCGTTAAAATCAACCACAGATTGTTCGTGTCCAGAGTATTCTTACCCCCCCGCCCTCCCCCCCTCCCCTCCCCTTTCGTTCCTGTAAATCTTACTGTCATTTCCAGAACCTTTGATCTCCAGAGGCACAACCCAGCCCCACCTGACTGTCGTGATGGACTCAAAGGCCTGGCTGGCGATGTTGTTCATCTCGCTGGTCGCGGCCGCGTTCTCCGCCTCCACCGCCTTGGTCTGCTGCTTGTACACGTTGGCCGTCACGGCAGTGGCCACGATCACCCCCGCCAGGATGGGGCCCAGGCGCCACGAGAGAACAAAAAGCACAGTGACGGCTCCCACGGCCTGCATTGCAAGGAATTCAGAACTACTATGCCACCATGTCAGATGCTCTACTAGGAGCCTCACGGCCTGATGTTCCAAACATCTCCTTGTCTTGAGTATGGCACTGTCAATCGGGCTTGTTTCTTCCCAGACCCATGTTTATTGGTCATTCAGACTTTTGGGCACCCAGGTATTGAGACTTTCTACAGCTGAATTGGGACACTTTCTACAGCTGAATTCCCTGTGGTCCTCGTGAGATGCATGCCCAGCCCTCCCGCCAGGTCTGCCTGATCTTGCTGACAACAATGTACAACACTCTAAGCAATGGTGTCTCGTCAGATTTAATTTTAGAGGATCTGGTTTGTCCAAAACGTTCAGCCTATCAAGAGTGCTGCAGAAGTGTTGCCAAATTCAGCACCATCTTCGGTATCAGAACTTGTTCTGTCCATGGCATGTCATCCTGCAACTGCCACCTTTCCAAAATGAATGCCAGATGTGTTTGTACCAGCTGGAGCGAGGGGAGGGAGGGGGGGGGGGGGGGGGGGGGGGGGGGGGTACCTCTAGCACGGCCCTGGGTCCCCTGTCCCTGGAGACATTGCGGAAGACGAAGCTGCGCACCGAGTCCAGCTCGGTGGAGATGAGGTTGGTCAGCTTGGAGGCCGTGTGCACGTCGAAGAACTCTATCTTCTGCAGCAGCAGCGAGCGGAACAATTCCGCCCTCAGTGTGGCCAGCACCTGCAGGGAGAGGAACGTGTGGAAGGGAGTTGAATTTATTTGGTGAGTGCGGTGTACATTTGATGACCTGCTTGGAACATTTGCATTTGGCGGCATTCTCTTCAAGGGGATGGCAAGATTTTCCTGACAATCTATGCTGCATCCCGTTCACAGATACTTCAAGCTCCTCTTCTGCAGATCGCCCTTCATGGGCGGGAAGGAGCACCGCCGAAAAGGTTTTTTGACACGCGCTTTGCATCCAGATCGGAGTGCACAACTGCCCAGTGTTTGCTGAACAGTGGTCAAAAGTTGAAGTGCCTTCCCCACCTCACCACTGTGCAGACTGACCTTACCTGACCTTGCCAAACTCACATGCTAGGAGAGGTTGACTATCACTGCATTTCACTGGTAATCCGCTTTGCGATTGTTCATTCCAATGCAAGAAAAATTGCTAACTTTTCCCACCTTTTCAGAGAGCGTGCAAATATTCTGGATGTAGACGCGCGTCAGCAGGGGCTCCGTGATGTACAAGCTAGCCATGATGGCGAACCACTTGCCGTAGGTTCGCGCATTGCCGGCCTGGCGGCCGACCAGCAGCTCGAACAGCGTGCCCGCCACCACCGGGGATGCCAGATTGCACGCCACACACACCACAAGCGCCATCCCTGCCATACACCCCACGCTGAATGAGGGGGTTCGGATCGCCGCAGGGCACATCTTGCTTCAAAGAGACACTTAGATGAAGGAGGTCCTGGCAGTTGGGGGCCCCCCTTTTTCCTCCTTTTATTGTGTTGCAATGTCATTACAATTTGCCTGATTGAATCTGAACTTCTAATTCCCCGCAAAACAAATCATCATATTTTTTCATTGACTTTCACCCCGGAATGCCTGTCCTGACCAAATTCAATGGATGTCCTGGGAAGGTGCCCAAAATCAGAAATCACCCCAGTGGGACCATCTGCTCTGATCTTTCACACATCTGCTCTGATAAATGCAATACACCATGCAATGCCCCAAGCTGCACACAAGCCTCAACATGGGTAGCATCCAATAACTGATTGAGCCCAAGATTAGCGTCACAGCACAAACAATCATGTGGTGCAAGCAGGACTTGCCTGCTTTGAACAGATGGCCCTTCTGCTGAAAGATGAGACCCTTGATGTAGATGTCGTCCAGAGGCCCCCGGGGGTAGGGTTTCAGCGCCCTGGCTTTCCTCCTCTTTGGCTTTTCTCTGCATCATCTGATGTCAGCAAGACTTGGGAGGAGGCGTTGGGTATATTTGGATGGCAGTGAATTGCCCAAGCTGAAGGGCTTATCATGTGTTTCTGCGAGAGATACAATATGAGGAGGACAAATCAAGGTGGAGACAAGGATTTGCCCAATGGCGAGGTGTTGCAAAGCAGAACCACAGCATGTGATTCTCATGCCATTCTAAGGGAGATAAATACAGCAGGTGAAGCTGTGTTGATACACAGTAAGGATGGCAGAGGGACAATGGAAAGGATGTGTACCCTGTCTGTCCTGATGCAACCCCGGCACTTCCAGCAGACGCAACAAAAATCCCCCGGCGGTTCCTGCTTGTCTGGCCTGTGCATCTATGCACTGCAAACCTCCTCAAAAGCAGCTTGCCTCCTCTAAAGCAAGTCCTGCTTCCACCCAGGCAATTTCTGCTCGCTACTATGGTGGGCCCATAGCCTAAGAGGTGCATGGCAAAACTTTCGACCTTTTCCTAGCGCACTTTCATCACCTCTGCTTGATTGAGATTGCTCATGAGCTCTATTCGGACCGAATCAGCACATGTTTTGTTAACGAGATGAAGCTCGAAATGCTCGATCCGCCCTAGGGTGTGACAGATCTCGCGAGTCTTGTCAGCTCTGCTAACGGTAAAGTCAGCTCCATTCTCCGCCTGTAGCAGAAAAGAGTTCAGTGGATCAAGCATTAATTCAACAATGGCATTTGATCATTCAAGTTGCTGCCGATTCCCAACCGAAAGCGTCACAGATGCAGAACTTGACCCGGAGTTCGAGCTTGACTTTGATCCAACACTCAACAGCTGCTGTGAGCGCGATAGGGCTAACCAGAGATATGAGCTGAGGGCCAAGGAGGCGATGAAACGAGTAGACAGAGTGGACTTGAGGACAAGGTTGGAGAACAGTGTACTGGGGAAGGGGCCTGGGGTAACGACCTTGCAAGATGGCTCTGAGAGCTCCCTTGGAACATCAGAGGGAAGTCTTGAGGAAGGTAGGATCTCTTGCCTGCACCCAATGTATTACAGTATCGGCTCATGCCAGAAACAGCAAATGGAAAGCTGTTTTCTGGGGGTATGATGCGAAATAAATTCTTCAGTATATGCATTTGATGTCAGTGTATTTCGATGCATTGGCAGGCATATTGTGCCTAGCAGTACATCTTTTCAGAATTTCATCACTAGGGGATTATTATAAGCCACAATGCCCCTTCTTGGCCTTTCTACATTATTCATAGATCAGAGAGAAACGGCTGTTTTTCAAAATTTTCTGAATGTGTAAAGCCGCAAATAATAGCAAAGATGTGCATTTCATGACGTCCATAAGAGACCATGCCATGTTCAGCGTCATGAAGGAAATGAAGGAACAGTGGAACCAATGTGCATTTAAATTTGTCATATAGCCTGTGGAAGCCCTAATTTATGAGATACCCTATAAGCGAGGACTGCGAAGCAATACAATTGCCTTGAGAGGCAAAGCTGTGATACTCATCCTTTAAAGCAGATGTCCTGGAGAGATTGAGGATGCAGCGATTGCATGAAATCCAGAAAGCAGCCCCTGCGTCGTTTGGATCTGGAACTGTCAGCACAGTCCCTGAGGCCCAAGCCCTGGTAATCTTTCTCATGGCGTCTGAAGTGACAAAAGTTTGCTGATGTGCTGAATAGGAGCAGCTGTCATTGGATTCTAAGCATCACACAAAACGTCCGCGCTTCCAGGTCTAGGTGTACCTCTTGTAGATCAAAAAGCGCAATTGAGACTACTTGTCTACACTGCTGAATGTCGCATGGGATCTTCAATTGTATTTCAGAGAGGGCAAAATCTGCAAGGGTGGCAGTGGGGAGTGGATTTCTGACATTTGGTACTTCTTCTACTGCGAGGAGGAGGTGCGGCAAGAGGACAGCAATCATGTGATCCACCTTGCAGCTGAGGGTGACCCTGTGAATTCCCATCCCTCCCGCTCGCGCTGCTCACTTTGAGAATGACTCGAGTCAATTGAGTGTGTGGATATACTGCTCTGAAGAACCCCAGGCCAACCTCTGATCCAAGGCAAAAGCATGAGACCAATGGAATGGCATGACCAATTGCATCAAATTGCAAGCACAACGTGCATATGGCATCAGCGTATTCCATTCCTGTGAAAGGACCACAGCTATCCAGTCATTGTGGGCAGCTGTTAGTGGAGACATGGTCTCAGGTGGGTCAAGACGTGGATGAGCACTTGGACCAGCTCGCTCACGAGTGCCGGAGCATGCGCTTCCTGCGGGTGGTCCTCTCCAGGCAGTCTCACATCCCTCCCATGCTGGGCATCCCCCACGCTCCAGGTCAGTCGGAAAGTCCTCCATCTTTTGTGTTCCAATCCCTCTGGTCTGCCTTGCTGTCTGCATTTGAAACGTTGAGTTGGGACTGCGCTTTGCAGACTTGAGGGCTTTTCAACGTACATGTCACACAATCCGACCCCCAAAAAGGAAAGCCATGGCGTCAAGTGAAGCAGGCTGCCAGACATTCTGACAAAAGAGCAAGGTCTGTCGCTCATTCAATGTGTCCGTTTGATTGGTGTGCTGTAATGTAATCATCGATGCGAGCCCCTTCATGTACTGCAAATCAGATCTTAGCATGCAACATTATCTTTGTGCAGCACTTCTGGTCTTCAAAGAGGGAGCACTGATCGCCAAAGCACTGGTGGCCAGATTCACAAAGGATGGCACCCTGCTGCAGGAGCAGGTATGCTCAAAACCCAAGAAGATATGCTCATTTCATGACGCGACCACAATTGCTGCCGGTGATCGTTGCCTGATAATCTGTGGAATTGTGGGTATGATGCAGGTCTGCAAATTCTTGAGGCAGGCAGGGGTTTCAAGGGGAGAAGTCTACGACAGCGATAATGAGTCTGAGGTAAAAAAAATTGTGACACCAAAAAACATAACAAGATGACTTCGGTGGACACCCCTAGATTGCAATTTGCCTCACGCTGCACTTTTGCATTGCATGTCGTCTGCCTGCCATGGATGCCTTTGATAAGCCGCTTGACGCTTGCTATCATGATTTCACCCCTCTTGCTCTGTATTCTTGATTCTGCCTCATTATCAGAAAGTTGCTGCTTGGAATGGCCAAATTCATTTCCTGTATTCCTGGAATGGCCTGCATGTACAATTTTGATTGCAACAACAATTGACACAGGATTTTGTTTCCTGTGCAGGGAGGAGAAGGCAGTGACTGGCAAGAGCCTTGTGAGATATGCGGTCGACGGTACTTTCACGAGCACATTAACAATAAGCCCATGTACCGGAGCACGTTGCCTGAGCAGGGCAGTGATGACGATGATGACCGAGCTCCCATCAACAATTCAGGGGGCATAGGATTTTGCTAGATGAAAGACAGCTAACCCCATTACAGTCAGACGCTCAGACCTTGAGACGATCGATTTGAACACAGCCCTAAGAATGGCGGTGAGGGGCGACAATCAGAATTTTAATCAAGTGTCGTTCAAGCTAAGAGACATGCTATTGCATCGCATGAATTGAATGATAGAACAAATATCGAAGAACTCAGTCTGCATGGGACCCTAAATTGTCAAGAACAGGCTCCAAAACTGTTGGTACACTACAAGCCACTCTTTCTGCCGAGCTCTTCTTCAGGGAGAGGCTGCTGGTACTTGTAAGGATACGGCTTCTGGCCAAAAAAGAAAATGTTCAAATTTTCTCCCATGCCCCTCAAAGGCCCACTTTTGCAGCTGAATGGCCTGGGAACCCCCGCTCCACATGCCTCTCTACCTAGGAACTGATACAGGCCCTTGCCAGTCAGCACCTGTTGTCTGGGGCCATCAAAGTCTGCATAGAAGGGCTGCATATATGGAACCTTTGCACCTGCGCCACAAACCCTTTTTGCCTCACAGCTCTCTGGCAAAAAGAACATGTCTATCTTGAAGGCATCCAGCACCATGACAAGAACAGTGTCACATTTATTGCAAGTGACACTGGAGGAGGGATTGCAGCTGGGAGCACAGAGGGTTCCACCTTTCAGGGCTTCATACGTGGTCTGATTTGTCAAAGCCAGATAGGTGTGGAACATGAAAAGCCCTCCTGTCAGGCAAAGGCAGGGCAGCAGCAGACACAGCAGCACAAGAAGGGCTGCACTGGCGATGGGCTGGGTCTCCCAGCAAGAGGCCTGCCATATACCCAGTGTTTCAGGACAGGCAAATGGCAAACAATGCAGCCTGCTGTGTCGTCATCCCCTGCTGATCCATAAATCCATTCAAGATGCCAGAGTATGCTGAAGAGACCTGGTCTGCCGGTGCAATATCATGTGATTGGATGTATTACAACGCTTTGGCCTTTGGGTAGACGCTGTGGCTGCAGACCTCTAAGAAGACAAGACAATTTAGATTGATTGCGAAGCTCACAATACCCTGGAAATGGCTCGAATAGGAAGGATGGACGATGAACCTAGATGGAGAACAATGCGCATAGATGGCCTGGAAGACGCACCTGCACGGCGGTGGTGCCTGCCGTCTGGCAGTGGCTAATGCCGAAGCCCGCCAGCAGGATGCCCCACAGCACCAGGAAGGTCTGCATCAGGGTCAGGCCCCAGAAGCGCAGGTGGTTCAGGTCGCCAATGGTGCACCCCAGGAACCAGCAGTAGTGGTCGAACTTGTGCACGCACTGGCCTGCAAGTCGACGCTTGCGATTAAATGCTTGTATAGCAATTTCTTGCGAAGATTACACCTTGGCAGAGAGAAGCTCATGGTGCAAGCACGCTCTCCTGCCGAGCTTATGTCTTCTCCAATCCCATCATTCAAAGGTAATATAGCATCTGATTCATTCGAGGAAATTGATAAGTTTGCTCCTCTCTTTGTCTGCATGGACAAGCGGCTTGTCACCTGTCTTGAAGTCGTGGCGGGACCTCAAGCTGGGCTGCACCCCGCAGAACCGGCATGCCTCCTGGGGTGCATCCACCCTGGGACCCCGCCGCACCCAGCCCGGGTCACTGCCATACAGCTGGTGGTAGTTGGCAGCGTGGCCTACCAAGCATGAGAACAGCAGGCCGGTGTACAGCACTGCATACAGTGACTGGAGATCGAATGCACCTGCAATGATGCCGCTCCTAAGCTTTCGTTGCCTGGCTGACGCTTTGAGGTTTGCTGTCCTCTCTTCCTTTTAAAGAGGGTGCAAAGTTTAAAACAATCATTGATAGTTTCATGAACCAATCAAAGGAGTCCTGACAGGGCAGATGACAGGATCCAACTTGGTGGTCAAGATTGGACTTTGAGCCAACCTTGTATCACTTGCAGCAGAAAGGATCGAGTCAGCAGGAGGACTGCAATCACAATGATATGCAGACCATAAAAAGCGATGATATTGCGATTTACGCCACAGAGATCTGGGCCTCTCGACTCCCTGAGCACATCCTGCAGCGGGCGATGGATCAGATATACAGTTCATAGTCCGACAAGTGAATGCCCTCCGGATCCTGGCAAACCCCTCACTTGTTGGACCAATCTCTATGGATATTCTCTTTGAGGACCTAAAATCCTTTGTAAACAGTGTGTCTTTCCCCCTGAAGACCCCTCACTTGTAGGACCAATGTCTATGGATGTTCTCTTGTTGGATGTTCTCTTGTTGGACTAACAACTGTAGGCTCAGCAAAAAGAAACCTTCTTTGGGAACAGAGCGTGCATCACATAGGTATCACTGATTCACCTCAAGCAGCACCCACTGGTGACCAGGTGTCTCGTTTCTGTTCTCACTCATTTTCTGCGGAACATCAAGCCATGCAGTCGAGGTGTCAAGCCAAGCAATCGAACTCTGACTCCGTTCATATTATTAAGTTGTGTGCATACATGCCGTTATGGGCCGCAGCTCAATTTAGATTGGCTTGCTTTGCTGATTCAAAGCAATCTCGCGGAACTTGCATCCAAATTTGGGCCAAGGTTGTCCAAGGTCTACTTCTTGTCCAAGGTCTACTTCTCAACATCTCCGGAAGACATCACTTCGCGTCTGCCTTTGATGCCTCCGAAGAAGGGTGCCACGATCTTGATCAAGCTTCTGAGTACCGCCGGCACTGGTTTCTTCTATGTAAAGAAAAAGAATCCTCGAACACTCCCTCAAAAATTGCAGTTTGTAAAGTACGATCCACGAGTGCGCAAGCATGTGCTATTTACTGAGACGAAGCTGAAGTAAGTGGCTTAAAAGCAAGAGGTACGCGGATGTCCACCTTGCACCGTGCAGATCACCCCAGGACGAAATGCTCGCAGCGTTGTGTATCAATTAGGCAAAATCGAGCCTTGATCTGCTATGCTTTCAGTAAATCGAGCTCCTTAGAAAGCCCCTGCTCAGTTTTGAGATTATTCACACCCTTCCACAGCGCCTTCAGAACTGCCCATAAAGGACCGGATTGCATTTTAAAGCAGCGGACCCACCTGCACACCCTATCTGCAACCTGTCTTGCGTTGTGCCGATTGCAGGGATCTAAACCATGGCGAGATCCAGGTCACCTGGTCGGCACAGGCGGTCCAGGTCACCCCACAGGAGGTCCAGCCGCAGGTCACCCGAAAGGAGCAGGAGGTCCCCCAAGAGCAGCCTCCCGCCGCCGCCCAGCCGAAGCGCGAGGTCTCCCGGGCGCTCCCGGGATAGGCAGAGGAGTCGGTCCCCCAGGAGAGACAGGCGCAGGAGCAGGTCCGCAAGGAGGGGCCGCAGCAGAACCCCTGTGAGGCGGGCACGCAGCAGGTCGCCCGGCAGGGAGCGGAAGAGGAGGGACAGGAGCAAGACACCCGTGCGGAACAGAAGGCATGTCTCCCAGGATGTCGCAAGCGGAGTGGGGAGGAAAGGGGCTGCATGGCGACTGGTGTTGGCGTCTGGGACTTTTTGGATCCTCACAAACCTCCCTGCGTGCATATCCATCCCCAGCTAGCATGCAGGGACATTCGTGGGAAACTGGGAAATGCTGGGTGAGGACACAACATGGTGTGAATGACTGCACCTGCCAGTCAGGGGGCAGGGATTGTCTTTCTCAACTTGTGGTGGATCGCCCTTTAGAATGGTTTTTTTGGGGAAAACAGTCCAAATCAAGAAGGGCGATTCACCCCTCTTTGCTCTCTCATAGAATGCCAGCTCCTCACCAGGCCTTTATGTTCAATTGAAATGAGGCGGCAGAAGTGTTGGCAGCTGTTGAAATACATTTGATGGGGATTGAAAATGATCAACATGGCATGTATGACCAGCCGCACATCTGCCTTGTTGACCATGCCCTGTCGTCCCCCCCCCCCGGGGCCCCACCTGGGGGGGTCACCCTCTGCGCCATCATACATTTCATGCAAAGCAGATGTCTGCCCGCCCGCAGGACGTCTCCTACGCCGGTGAGGTCCAGGAAACGCTCCCTGTCGCCTGCGAGGACCAAGAAGCGGGCCTCCCGATCGCCGCAGCGGAAGCGCAGGAGGTGACTGCTGACCCAAAAATTTAGCACCCCCATCCCTGCTTTAGGGCGGCGTGTCTGATGCGCCAAGTTGTATCCTTGTGGTGATTGCAGCCAGAGGTTGTGACAGGGAAGGTCAGGCGGACAGTCGGCCCCATCTTCATCCTGATTGGATAGGCAGGGTGAATTCAGAAGGTTGGGATGAGGTCGGTCATCAGCAGCCCAGATGAACATGAGAGTATGGATGTGGCATCAGGGGTGGCCTCATACTGACTGGAAGTCTGCAGGAGCTCGGAGGGAGGTCGCAGGAGGTCCAAATCGAGGTCAACATCCGGGAGCAGCGACTCAGAGAGCAGCCCAGAGGCAGACGCCAAGCGGCACGAGGCTGAAAAGTCTGATGCTGAGCGACAGGCAGCAAAGCAGAGGTGGGCTCTTGATCTCCGGGGATTGGGTCGTCCAAGTTGCATTGAGTGTCCGGAGCCAACTGGTATGATGCAGGGTGTGGAGGAAAGCTGTCTTTGAAGCCAGTCTTGCTGAGAGCTACAAAGCAGTCATTCCGGACGGATTGCTCAAAACGAGCGTCAATCAGCTTGACTTCTGCTTCTTTCACCCATAGTAATCAGGCATGGGATACTTCGGCAAGTTCTGACCTGCTTGCCCAGAGACGGCGCCTTGCAGCCAATCAATTCGCAAAGCCGGCCTACCCCCCTACCCTCGGGCCTCATGGATGAACCAGCTCAAAAGGCTGCGAAATTCTGCAGGCAGGTGGAGGAGTTGGAGGCGCGCCTGGTGGAGGAGGAGTTCCAGCGGCGGCTGGCGGCCGTGATCGAGGAGCGCGTGCAGGAGATCATGAACTCCGACTCGGTGCAGCAGTCGCTGAACGCCAGGCTCATGGAGGAGCGTAAGGTCCTGGAAGAGCAGGCACAGTCACCACCCCACACATCCCCGCCCAACCGCTTTGCCTTCCCCCATCTTTCCTTTCCCCCCTTTCCCTTTTCCAGACCCCTAGGCGTTCCTCCTGGGGACCGCGACAGACAGAAGATGTGGGACAGGTTATGTACCAGATGCTTGGGGAGTCATCGCCAGCGTGCGGCACGCTTGGGCTATTCATGCACCACCTCTTGCGCTTCTTGCACTCTTCTCTTCACAGCTTTCGCTTTCCCCTTGGTTCTCTTCATATCCGTTTACCCATGCAAAAGGTGAACAATCTTTTGCAGTTTTCTTGCCCATTGTAGACATTCTCAAGTTTGTGGTTCTTTCTCTGTCGTTGACTGGATTTAAAAAGTACTGGCACCAAGATTCTGGAAGCCTTGAAGTCTATTTGAGAGCTGGTTCCCCAAGCACAAATCCCCCGCTGCAGCAGCTGGAAATATAAGGAGTTTGCAGTAAGTGAAGGAACAGACAAGGGAATCTGCAGATGGAAAGAGTCAGGGAGTGTACGATATCACTTACATGTGCACACACAGGATTCATGCCATCTTTGAGTGCCACATCACAACTTTGAGCTGCAGTAGACATGAAGACAAGGGAATTGCAGGTGGAGAAGGAATTAGAGGAGGAGCGGGGACGGGCTGAGGAGGAGGAGAAGCAGGCCAAAGATGCCATAGAGGCCAAAAAGAAGGAGCTGCACCAGATTGAAGCGGAGCGACAGAGGGAGGTGAGCCGTCGCGGCCTTTGCACCGTCCTCCACACCAGTGACATGGAGATGCCAGAATGCTGAGACTTGGGTGGGGGTGCGGAGATGATTGGACACATCAAGGGGGGCAGGTGAGGCTTGGGGCCGGGAAAGGGGCACCCACTGGCCAGTGAATGGGGGAACGGTGCAGGCCAATTGGCTGAAATCAGAAGAGCAGGTCTCGTGTCCTGGAAGGTGTAGGATTTGGCCTCTGATTGCTGTTCGGCCGTTCTTGCATTCCTTGAGATGCCACGAACTACTTGGCAGAAAGTTGCTAAATTTCTTGCAGTTTGGAATGCCACAGCACAGTTCTCGATGGTCCAATCTGAGAATAATGATGCATCAGCATACTGTTGATCTGCACTAAGTAGCCTGCCAGAGGACTGCCAAGTTTGGAATCAGCTTGTCAGGCACCAGCCTTGAATTGTCAAAGCGTGACTCTTCGAAGTTTGCGGGTGGCTTGTTGGGATTCTGGGTGCAAAAATACAGAAAAGCCATCCTGCCGTGATGAGAGTGGTGCCTTTCTGGAGCAGGAAAACGAAGCGAAAGCCAAGGCTCAGGAAGATGAGCAGCAGCAGGCAGAGCAACGATTCCTTGAACTGCAGAGGAAAGCAAAGGAGCAGCAAGACAAGTCAGTCCCTTCTTTTTCTTGATGGAGGCAGTGTTCGGAAACAGAGTAGGGTTGCTGCATGCATCGTGTACATGTTCACTGCTTATGCTGTTCACGAACAGCTGATGCCATATTCCCTGCCTTCATTTGAATATCAATCTAGTCTTCAGATCCAGCGTGTTTCCCATAAAAGCTGCCTTTGCATCAGCAATATTCACCTGTTTTGTGAAGGATGGAGCACAGGGGGCGCCTCTGAAGCTGCATTCATTTTGCAGTAAGAAGCGCGAGGCAGAGAAGAAGAAGAAGGATCAGAACAAGCTGCTGGGCAAGAATGGGGCGCGGCCCAAATTATCCTTCAAATTATTCAGCTAGTGGATGATGCAGTGGGTTTGGTCCTGGCACAGGGGCACATCATTCATGTTTTGCATGCTGAGATGTGAGATGCTGCACTTTCAAAATGAAGCTTTAGGTCCTGAGAGTGAACAACACCAAATCTTTTTGCTTATGTCCACAAGAAGTGCAATCAATGAGAGAACTGGGGTGACAAGTGGGTGAAGCTGATCTTGAGGTATGTAAAGAAGCAAGACCAGCTGCAGCAAGCATTGTTCTCTTCGGAGCGACTGCTTTGTTTGACCCAAGACCTTCCAAATTTTGAAAAGAACATTCACAGGATAACAAGCTCTAAACTCCATAGAGAATCTGCCCTTCAGACCCCCTCAATTAAGCAGAAACAGCGCCAGTGCGATAAATTCGCTTCTCTCCCGTACACCTTAGTCTCCTCTCTCGAACCATGGGACCCGCCTTTTCGCAGAACAGACGTAATCTTCCAAATTTGTTCACAGAACAGAGCACACCAAAATCTCATCCAAGGCTTGCACAGCACTGCTGGAGAATGCAGTCCAGCAGTCAAAGCGGCTCCCCAAAACGGCTCAACAAATAGCAATTCCGTCTTGATGGCGGACAGCGGCAGCCAGATACGCAGCCCCTCGCGAGGACGATTCCCTGAACTGGTTGAATTTGATGAGGTCAACGTTCTGCTGGCCGATCATCCAACCCAGGGCGGTGCGCAGGTAGCCGCGGTACGCCAGGTAGTGCTCAAAGACCCCCCCATCCACCGAGATGACTGTTGGCAGAACAGGATCGGCCCTGCAAACAAGGAATCGGTGTCATTGACGGTGTCGTGAAGCGAGTGTGATCTCAAGGAAGTTGGAGTGCTGCATAGTTTGGGGAAATGTGTCTACAAGCTACTGATAGGTTGTGACAACTTTGCTCTTATGATCTGGAGCAGGAGCAAGCAGAGGGGTTTTGGCCTGTTTTGGGGTTTACAACAGGTGCAGAAATTTTCAGCAATGGATGGTAAAGAATTGTACACCCTTAGGAAAGGCAAAATGAGCGCATGTGCTGATCGCATGGGTAGCATCTGCATTGCAGGAAACCATGCAGTAGACACAGGCTGTGGGGAAGGGGGATGGAGTAGATTTTTGACCTGCCGGTGTGTTCGAGCAGCCCTGCTACAGCCATGGCAAGAAGGCGTGCACTCCTATTCGCTACCAGCCAACACACGTACTTGACCTGCAGAGGGGAAAAGGCATAAGCCTGCACCCCTAGGGCTCCGGTTGTTTTATATCTACATGCCGAGTGCTTCAGCAACGCTCACATTTCCCGCCCAAATTTGCACTGTGAAGCAGTGTGAAAAGAAAAAATGGAACACTTTGTCGATACAGTCAGTTGAGTTTTTCCTTCTCAAATCTGGTCAGAGGAGCACGGCCCTGCTCTTGTCCAGTATTCACTTCCCAGCTCAGACAAACCTTTGCCCTCGACATGCACTATATTTCCTGATGCATCTCTGCCAACCCCCTCTCATCTAGCTGATTTGGATTGTCAGCTCACCTAATACAACATCTCCATTCCTGCCACAGGACATGATATTCCTCCTCCATGTGGGAGGTGAGGAAGATTTCGGCAGCCGCAGGGGTGAAGGGGTTCATGAGCAGGTGGCGCGTGCCTCTTGACGGGTGCTGTAGGGGCACTGCCAGGGGGCCAGACCGAAGACCTTGGCCAGGCGGGCGCCCACGACGGAGAGGGTGAGGGTCGGGTCCTCGTCCATGGCCGCGATGTCGGGCGTGGTCAGGTGCCACGGCTGCCGCAGCTTGGCCGGCACCTCCCCACCGAACAGGTCGGCGTTCTCTGCCAGGTTCAGCAGGATCCTGCGCACCTGCACAACCATGAAACTTGTTGCTGTCGGTGCAGAAAGTGCAAGGGCCCAAAGTTTTGCTGCTCATGCCACGAGCTGTGTCTGCCTCCCTGTGTCATTCCCTCTGTTTGTGGACGTGGAAAAGCTTGATGAGTGATTTGGTCTAGCTTTAGACCTTGCATGGTATGGGGCGTGGGCGAGAGGAGATGGCAGGATTCCGCATGCTTTGCAATTGCAGAACGATATCCACTCCTGCCCACCCCTGCGACTTGGCAGGCCAAGCTTTCTCAAGCTGCATCAGGCTGCAAAGCCTCTCTGGGACTGGCCTGGGGCCGGCACTGTCGGTGCTGCTTCAAGAGCTTGCATCTGTCAAAGGTGACCTGAAGAGAGCTTCACTTCAGATCAGGAGACCTGAACGGTCGGGGCAAGAGCTGAGCATGTCGACAGCGGATAGTACTAGGGTGGTTGGGAGAGGTGACAGGGCAAGGTCTTTGGGGGGGGGGAGGGGGGGGGGAGGGGCTCCTCACCGCCTCGCCCATGAACATGCCGGAGATGAGCTTCTCGAAGAAGCACTTGCCGGGGTTGGCACCCGCGGAGTCCGAGGCGTGGTCGTCAGTCGTCATGGGCAGCAGGTCGCTGATGTAGCTGCCCCACTCCATGTTGATGACCATCGAGTCCTGCGGCTGGCCCTTGGACGCGTCCTTCAGCTTCTTGATGTTGCTGACCTGCGCGGGCAGGCAGGCCTCAGGGCTGAGAAATGCCCACGCTCAATACGCGAACATTCCTTTTCCTCACAACCCATAACATCATGGAGGTGGAATGCAGATGAGGTTTTAAAAGTCATTTCGGATGGTCGTTCCAAAGCGTCGTGGCTCCTCACTGAGACACTCTGCCATTGGAAGCTACGCATGCCGTATGCTGCTGTAGGATGCAGGAGCTGAGCATTGGGGAACTGTATTGCTTTATTGGTGCTGGACCAGTGCAACATTGTGAAACGAGACTGTTGTACAACTGGAGAGAAAGGTGTAATTTGTCATCTGTGAACGTGGGGAAGCAAGGGAGAGGGGGTGTGGGTGCAAGGAGGCACCTGCTCGATGTAGCAGCAGTTGGTGCCTGTGCCCAGGATGATGCCCATGGTGACCTGGGGGTCGCTGTACCTGCCGCTGGCCAGCGTGCCCACCGTGTCGTTCAGCAGGGCACGGATCTGCACCTGCAGCATGCAAGCGGCAAGTGGGAATGCAGCACAGGCATCATCAAGTTTTTCAGCAGGCTCGTTTTGGCTCAAAGCTTCCAATTCACCTCAGGCACTACATCAGGCTCAATGCATTGAGTCATTAAAACTAGGTATATTGCAAATGAAATTGAGCTGGTTTGCATTTGATACCGACGACAATTCCAAAATCACAGACAAACACAGCAGTGTCGACCTGGCCTGCGATCATTGCAATGAAGGGCATGGCCTAAACCCTACGCTAAACTCCCGTTTTTCTTGCAAGCAGAGAAGTGGCCAAAAGTTTTCAATCACGCAAACCTTCTCACTCCTTCACAAGGGTTCGATGCCTCATGCCTCACCTTCTGGCCAGCCTTCTCACATGAGGATTCCAGCAGAGCCACCGGGTCAGCCCCCTGCGCCCCCGGGTTGGTAAACTTCTTTGTCATGACCACTATCTGGCCCTTGTCTATGGAGGTTTGCTCGACGGGAAAGCTAAAGCAGAAACCCACATGCAGCTCCTCCTCATGGGACCTGCATGTTGCAAGTGGTTGGGCGTCTTGTGGATCCAGCAAGCAGTCTGTGAGAGGAAGGCAGGGGATCTTGCTTCGAAGCTGGTGGTGGCAATGGTCATGTGACAGAGATGCTCATACGTCCATGCATCATGCAAATGTTGTTGTATCCATTGAGTTGCACCGCCCAGAGCAGCAGGAATGCTTGATTATCAACAGAAGAAACTTCCTTGAATGCAGGCCACACTTTGTCAATGCAGGTAGGCCTCCTCAATCAGGTGAGAAGGTGGGGGATCACTTCTTCATCCGGCTTGCAAAATCTGCGAAGGTCTTGCCCAAAAGGTCGAAGAGCTCCTCGATGGGGCAGGTGAAGTATTTTTCCGGGATGGGGAAGTTCTCCAACACCACATCGTCCTGCACAGCAATGGCAGGTTGACGCACGTCCATCCAGGCCCATGCTCCAAAGAATGAAAACCTTGCTCCCAAACCTGCCTCAGCCCTAAACAAGTTCGCACATTATGAACACGATCACATACGGACGAGATCTTCCCCTCTGCACCGTATCTTACAGCAACCAAACTGGGAGTTGCACAGGTGGAAAAGTAGGTGAGAAGTGCCTCACCACTTCCCCATGGTCATCAGACAGCCTGATGTACAGCGTCCTGAAATTGGTGCCACCCAAGTCCAACGCCCAGAAGTCCCCAGTCTCATGCCTGCACTGGATATCCTCTTCAACACCTGGGTGTCCCTGGTTTGCGATAGAGAGCGACATTGCCTAATGCGTCATGGTGGGACTCTGAATGCTGGGCGGACTTGCACGGCTATTGGCGATAATTGCACAGGGGGAGGGGTGTCACCCGCCAGGCAGGATGTCAACCATGCTCGGCAGCATCATGAGGGTGCTGTCTCTGCCCTCCAGCCCATTGCGTACCTGCATCATGCAGGCCCTGTCACAGCGCACCATTGTTTCCCAAGCTACACAGGGAGATTCATCACAGCACATCTGTAGTGTGTGGCCATTGATTTGGTGGTCATGGAAAGCCCGCTTGGAGGGTTGGCAAGGCGATGTGGTAGGGGCAGGCCTGACCTGCCGCTTGAAGTCGTTCTTCAGGGCCACCATTTTGGCTTTCGTGAGCAACATGATCTCCTCATACTGCACACACATGCACCTCCAGTGCTCGGAAACTGTGCAGTGAAGGGGTCACTGCCCCTTGTGATTCGCTGATACCTCCCTGATAAGGACAGCTGCTCCTCTATCACTGGAGAGGGCATTATTTGCACCCCTCGTTTGTCTCTGAGGTGAAAGTCCAAAAAGACACGGAAAAAGGAACGTGAAAAATAGTGACTCACCGGATGCAGGACCGACCTGCATCTTCTCACTCTTTTGCTGTAGTTGTATGCATAGGTCCCAAGAGCGGCCAGACCAGCGGCAGCGAGTGCTGCTGAAATCAGCACTAAAGGTTTGTTCCCAGGAGATTGATTAGGCGGGGACATGCTCTCAGTGCACTCCTCTCCGCGAAGCTTGATTCTTGCCTTCCCGGATTTTTTTGGCAAACGTCAGCTTTTCGATAAGCGGGCAGGAAGCCGCAATGGAAGCCTCTTTTTGGTCCCCTCTTTACAGCGGCATGGTTGGTGGAGACGCGTGTAGGTGCTAATTCATAGTATTAATTCCACAAAACGCTGGTGGACCCACCTCAAAGAGACTTGACTCTACACTGCACCAAAAATCTGACTCTATTCTCGACTTAGTCCACGAAGTCGTCGCCCGCAGTGTTTGACACAATCTCCATTCCACTCCCTAGAGCAGCATTATTCCATATTCAGCATTCCTTAGGCCTGACTAAGTTGCACCAGTATGGCAATCAGAACCATAATTCCTCCCACAGTTCCAAATGCACACACAAGCCACCAGACCCCTCATTTCTGAGTACAATGCTGTGCCTGCTATCAGCTACTGCTCACAGGAAGAAACAAACAGATTTTCCTGGTTGCTTCTGTACATAATCTATGTCAGCAATGTTCCTCCTGCCAGTGACACTGCCTGAGCTCGTAATTTGAATTCACCTTCTAGGTGCAGCTCATGGAAAATGTGCTGTAGATGCACAAAAAACAGGTACAATTTGTATGTCTGCCCCTGAAATCCTGATCAGCATGCAGTATTGCACACCGACCTCTCCCCAGCTCTGATGCGAGAGGTGGAAAGACCCAACATGATATTATAATCCACTGGACTCATGCATCTGCTTCGTCCCAGAAGCAAACAAATGATTGGGGCTGTATATGCTAATCAAAACCTTGGTACGGCTGTATATGTGAGGCCATCAAATAGAATTTAAAGGTAGAGCTGGAGGGCCTGACTGTTGTACAAACCTCCTCTCGAGTATTGCTGTGGGTCTATTTCTCGTCAGCATCGACTAGGAGGTTGAGGCAGGTGCAACGCCTGCGCCTTTTTAGGCCCCCATGTCTTGCAGCTAGCCTCCACTCCCCAGGTTCCTGTGGAACGAGTGTGACCATCAGCAGCTGATGCAGATTGGAGCAATTTGAATGTAATGCAATGAGGCCCTCTCAATACCGTAAAACCATTCAACATAAGATCATACCTTAAATTTGAACAAGCTGTCAAGGGTTATCCAATAATTGGACAGTATTTTTTTTAATCGCTCACAAAACTTTTACTTTGACCAGGTCCATTCCTGACACAAATCTTAAATTTAGACCATTCTTTTCAAGGTTGCAAACAGAGTGAAACGCCACGAGAGTTTGTCCACTCAGAAAGCGAATTGATTCAGACGATAATTGAGGTCGCGAAAGAGTGTTGAGCCATATTTTTAATTGGTTATTTGGGTTTTTTTGGTTTACTCTTCAGTGTGGTTATGGTATAATATTTCCCCCTCAACGACTCCTCATATCCTACATTTCCCTCGCGCAATACAATCAGGAATGATAGCTACCTGCTTGGAGTGCGTCTTGTGGAAGGACCGCAGCTTTGTACTCAGGGCACCGGATTGGCAGGGATCATCTTTGCTTGTATGGTGCAAGCAAGTTTTGGCGAGCATGCCCTGGAGGTCCACAACCTTGCCTGCACACAAACAGATCTCAGTCTTTTGAGTCGATTGATAATATGATGATATTTTGCTGCCAGCAAAATTACGAATCCATACTATCGAAATGACTAGGATAGTGTGTACGAAAGGAAAGGACATCTCACCAGCCATGTCAAAGTATTCGAAGGCAGCCTTCTTCATCTTCAGACCGGTGGGCGCGGGAGCCATTCCCTGCGATACAAATTCAGGTCCTGGTGAATGTTCAGGTCCGAGAAACACGCCCGGGACAGCCAGGACAGTACCAATGCTGACTGTTCGCTAAGTCAGCAACGATTCTCCTCGCGACAAGCTCCTCAGGACCACAGAGGCAAGGAGTGAATAAATCAGGAATGACAGTAAGAGGTATGCCCTACCGGTGTTGACGTTCGGAAAACGCGAGAGCGCTTGTCTTCGTCGGTGAGCCGCTCTGGTCCTTCACTACCTTTGCTGTCGCGTATTGGCCTATCTGAGGCAAAGGGGAGGATGGACGCTGTCCTTTACTGTGAGACACATTATCCAGAGTGTTTCAATTCTGAACACAAACTTGTGATCTGGAGCCCTATCAGTAAACATTTAGGTTTGAGCGGATTTGCCGAACGAAATTCCGGTTTTATCACGCAAATTGACCTGGACAGTAGGGCCACAGCACAGCACATGGCAAAATCCTTTTATTTGTGTAGGGGAGAATGGTCAATAATATGTGCTTGTTCGGGGCTTATTTAATTATTTCAAAATTCTTGAGCAACCGGAGCTTTCATTGTTTACATCTAAGAGGACCTAAAAGTGGCTTTCAACTTCAACAATAAAATCACGGAGCAAAAAAGATTTGTTCCCACTTATCAATTGTAAATACACTTAGTGGCCTATACATTGGGCAGATATACTTTCTGTCCACCAGCACTTCACGAACTTGCTGAGCACGAACTAGGCTTTACACAGGGCAAGAGCCCTTGTCAATCCACTTGGAAAGCCAGCTGGCAGCCGGATGGTAATGAACCTTTGAGATGTAAATCTTCAGCATTCAATCAAAGGTTGCACACTTGCTGGGCTCCTATCGTTGACACAGTATCCTTGCAACTTCTCAATCTTCTAGCCAGGCAGCCCCTTCAAAACTGCATTCAATTAAAGGTTGCACACACTTGCTGGGCTCCCACACAAGCATAACGTCCTTGTCTATTATCAATGTTCCAGCCAGGCAGCCCCTCACAGCTCAAAGGCGTGGCTGCTGCAGTCCAGGTAGGGTGCCTTCCATGAATCGTTGAGCCCCGCGCATGTCGTCCTGACCTCGTTGACCATGCTGGTCGGCCCGGACACGAAGACCCCAATGGAGGGCAGCTCGCGATGGAGGGCAGCGGTCTCCCTGAGGATGTGCTCCACCCGGGGGCGGCCGCTCGCTATGTTCAGTTTCGCACCGTCCTCAGAGCTGAATCCGACCTGCACGATATGTTCCCGTCTCAGTGGTGAGGGTGCTCGGCATCCTCATCTTGCAGCATGATACATGTGGAGCTTGCCCTTCTGCAGAGTATGCCAAGACCTGCCGGACAGGCTTGTGCTGCACGGCAATTGTGCAGTTGCTGATCAGCATTCACAGAAATTGTTTGTCATGCTGGAGGGGGATCGCAACCTTGTGCTGGCCAGTCATGATTTCTGGGCGGTGGTCTGCCAAGCTGTCTTGGTGGGCCTTGGCAGCTGCGGGGTCCTGCTGAACGCTCCTCCTGCAAGAATTTATGGACAATCGTCATTCACAGCATTTGCAAGGGACTACAAGGCAGCCTGCATGTGGCATTCTATTGAAACTGTGCAGGGCAGCCTAGCAAGGATTTTGAGACTCAAACCTAACAAATAATTGTGCGAAAGAGCATACAGAACATTTTCTGCAAGTAACAACTATTTGAAGAGGGGACATAGAGTCACCTGAGGATATTGTAAGTGTAGACGACCAGCGCCGGGAGACCAAAAGCCCCCACAAATGAGGCGACCACCACCAGAATCCCGGTCTGCATGAAGTCAGAAACTTGGCAATGCTGCTGAAAATGAAAATCCAGTGAACTCAACACCACATTATTGCAGCGTGGGACTCTTGCTTGGCAGGATAGAATGTAGCTTTCTCCTCCAAAGGTCCAGGGCTCTCCTACATTAAACAAGCCAATCCCTAATCCTGCATGTGCTGTTAAATTTCCTGCTGGCAGGAGTTGGGCCTCACCCGTGGATTCTGTTTATTGTTTCCGCCGGTGATTGCTATGTTCTGGTCGTACATGGAGGTCATCAGCAGGCAGAAGAAGACGCCCAGGAAGGCCAGAGCATGGCAGACGATCCAGTACATGCCACCACCGTAAGGCTCCAGCACACTGCAGAATTCCTCTTGCATGTGTCAGAAAGGGCATGGCTGAGCAGCTGAGAGGTCGTGTGGCCATTCAAGTTGTGCGGCGAGTTCTGACTTGAAGGTGAAGGAAGGACAAGGCATCAAATTGGCTCCTGAGATGTGCGTCCCCAGTCAGTGACTCGCGACAACCTGTCGCTGAACTACAAGAAACAGATAAGGCAGAGAGCCTTGCACTGTCGTGAGGCCCGGCAGAATTCACACCCCAGGGTCCCTATAAGAGATGTCAAGATGTACGGCTCACCCAGGCCTGAAGAAGAAGGCGCTTGGGCTGCCCAGGATGGCCATGGGCCGAGCATTCTGGCGCGCGGCGAGCTGCTGCTGCATCAGCTTGTCCAGCTCCTCCTGGTGGCAGAACGGCTCCTGGTGTACCCCCAGAGAATCTGTGCTACGGGTGGTGAAGAGGTTGATTTCCAGCCAGGCATCTTTGCTCCTGCATGCCAGGCGATTGTCAAGGCTTGCAGGGTCTCAGTTGCTCAGAGAAGTGGATATATTATGTTTCCCAGACCTCGCCAAAGTGGTCCAACACTTCCCTGAGCCTAAATAATGAGAAGAAAAAGCCTCTGAAGGTTGGGGTTCAGCTTGCTGGTCCCCAGCAGGAAGGGCAAAGAGGGCATGTGATGTCAAGTTCAAAGGCAAAGAGGCTGGATTGTACATGCATGTTCTCTTCAAATGGTGAAAAGCTGTGGGAGCGGGAGGAGAGCAGGGGAAGGTGGGGTGGGGTTTATTAGAGGGGGGGGGAGTTCCCTTTGGCCACCCAAGCCAAATGCAAATTCGAACCAAATCAAGCATGAACGCAGATGATTCACTATGGAGGCAAAATGTACATGATCAGCGGCAAGGAGACCACCAGAGCAGTCAGGGACTGGAAAGGAAGCAATCAATATGGTCTTACGTGCTGGCTTCAATCAGGGCGTCATCCAGCAGCGCAAATTCTGCCATCCCGCGGCAAGACCAGTACAGGTAAACCTTCTTGGGGAAGCTGCCGGGTGTGGCGAGGTCACCTCCCAGCTGTCTGAACCTCTGGGCATGTGCAGCCATTTCGCGAAGCATGCCCAGCATGGGAGTGGCGCCTGAAACACCCATCTCTTCACTGAATCTTGACCCGACCTCAATTCATTGACAAAGCGGGCCGCGCCCTGATTTTACAGAAAGGGGGGATGTCGTTGTGGAAGTTCATATCATGAGGCCAGGGAGGCGATAATAATGTTTAGGCACCAGTGTAATAAAGATCAACGGCGTGATGCTGCAGTGTTGAGGGGTAAGCGCATATTTTCTGCATTCGCAAATGCAGTGAAAGCTGGGACCCACCGATACCGCCTGCGATGACGACCAGTGCGTCGTACTTGTGCCAGCCTGGGCCGTAGGGGCGGCCGTAGGGGCCGTCCACGCGCATCAGCACCTTGCCCTTCTCCATCATCTGGGCCACCATGTCCTGCCGCCAATATCTAAGGTCAAGCGCCTGACAGAGTGTCTTTGAGGAGATGAAGCGGGGGTAGGGGAGGATCATTTCATATCGCTAGAGCGATGATCACCCTTTTGCAAGACTTGGTGAATCCACGCCCACATGAGATGACCAGCACTGGATGCAAAAGCAAATCCCATATCGGGGAAAATTGAAAACACAGAATGTCACCTCCGTATACAGGGTGGATTGATGTGCACGATGAGGGCTTGCAAGGACCTGGAAACGGCAGGTGGAGGCGTACCTGGGTCCACTTTCCGTAGCATTTCATGTGCGCAGTGACGGTGGTCGCACCGGGCTGAGAGTCGTCCACGTCCGCGATCGTGACAGGGTGGTACTGCCAGCGACGCCCTGTGGGGGTGTTCAGGAACATGGACTGGCCAGCCTTGGGATGAGCGGCCTGCAAGGGGTGCAAACGACAACCAGGTGGGCTCTTCTGTAAGGATGCAAGCACGATGCAAGAATCTAGTGAGGGCTTGGTGTTAAATTGCTGACTGCTGAATACACAGAGACACGCCCATGGAAAGTCAGGACCTGGCTAACCACAAGCCTTTGACTCCCACTCCACTCCACTCCCCTGTGACCTACACTCCAGTGCCAGGATTTACCTTCCTCCAGTTGAAGGTGAGGGTGATGATGGACTTGTCGGCCGTGATGAACTGCCCGGTCACAAAGCTGGGGTGCAGCCACTGGGCCAGGCGGAAGAGCCAGTCCAGCACCAGGAGCACCAGGCCTGCAGGAGGCAGTCACGCGATCATTGGAGTGTGGCCGCTTGTTATGCGGTGCCAACATGTATGAAGCAAGATGAAGTGGGGTACATTATAGAACTGATGAGGCATTCATTGGTTGGAACAAAACCAGGATCAGCTTCACAAGACTCACTTGCTGTCTGGAACCGCCAGCGCTGCCAGTAGTGGAGGTAACTGAACAACATGAATCCGAAGAAGCCCACGATGTGGAACCTGATGAACACCTGTGTCCCACACACTGCCTCAGCATCAGTCGACTTGCATCATATCATTCACAGCAAGGAAACATTGATTGGCAAGCTCAATGAGGAGACAAGCAATATATGCTTTCACTGCCGTAACTGCACAGAAAATTGAAAAGATTGCAGTGGAGCAAACCTGGTAGTAGCTCCTTCTCAACCAAGACATGCTACTGGCGTACAGGAGGATCAGGAAGCATACGGCAATCGTCCCCGCCAAGTTGTTGGAGTGGTCTGCAGCATTCAGGTTCAAGCTCAGAAAAATCCCATGGATTTTGAAGGCTCATTTGCACATTCGATTAGCTGCAAGTGCATGCTGGAGGCTTTGGCAAGAGGGCGTCAATAGCCGGCGCTGGCTTGGCAAATAGCAGCTGCTATCCTGGAGTCATTTCTGTTTTTTGCACTTGCTCTATGTCGTACAGGGCGCAGGTTTGGTGTATGACGAGTTTTCCAAAGAAAACAATCATGCGCATACTGCATCACGCAAACGGTGTGGCGTCTTCATATGGCAGCACTTGGCTAGAGGAAGCCCTCTTGCAAGGAGGTGGGCGCACCGTTGCCCCAGAGCGCCAGATCGTGGCCGTAGCTGCAGACACACAGCGCTCAGCCATTCTGCCTTTCAAGACTACAGCCGAGTCTGCTTGTGTGGGAGAGACTAGCACAGAAATACTGAGTCAGCAGCGAAACTAAAGCAAATTTCACCTTCCAGTCTTCGCATTCCTGGGGATAATGCCCCAGTAGATGTAGAACAGAAGGCCGTGGGCAAATGTGACCAGCGCCAGCCCATGACCGAGCCATCGATGGTACTTTATCATGCCCGAAAAGTCTGCAATGGGGACGTATTGAGCCTCTGATGTTTTCTCCATGCCAAAAGACATTGTTCATGACCAATGCAAGCATATCTTGAGCATCTCGACCTATCTTGTACATTTCATGGTCTGGTGGGCACCTTGTCACAGGCATTCATTTGTTTTGGACAAGCACAGCACTACCGGTGAGACGCACCTGTATTGAAGACGTAGTGAAGAAAGGTATTGCGGGGCACAGGGAAGAAAAGCATGGCCATGTTGAACATTGTTGCAGTGCCGAGGGCAGATGCTGTCCTGCAGAAAAGGGCGATCATCAGGTGCAGACAGCTTTGTCACTACTTGGACATACATTGTCATGCATGTTCTGTGCAGCTCTACATGGTTCTCAACATGAGCTGGCTCCAAAGATAGTGAATGAAAGTCTTGAGGATGCTTGCAATCAGGTACATTGGTTTGCGTTGCTGAATTCTGACGGAAGGGGCCAGGCGCTTACTGTTTGGTGAGATTCAGGTAGCCGGCATGTGCTGTGGTCTTCTTTGCTGCGATCTGAGCTGCAGCAGGCAAAGGAATTCTTTGAGCAGAGCACGCAGCATAGCAGCAGCTATCCTGACATTGATATCAACAACAAATGTGACGCGTCAGCCAATGCAAGCTGGCTCTGTGCCTAATGGGCAACCCCTGATCAGAATAGTCTGAGACCATGATAAAGACTCACCATGGATATTGACAGCCTTTGGCATGACGGTGAAGTAGGTCCACATGACATTTAAAGCCAACCAGGTGAGCACTAGCAGGAGGTCCAGCACGTGCAAACCACCACACCTACAATCGCCAACTTCAAGAAGCTGGGACAGAAACAGATCCGGGTGCTGCGAGTCAGAAAATACTGGCGCTCTCAACAAGTTAGGCACGGAATATTTTGCCAGCAGATCACTGTAGGGTATCAATTTGAAGCAGAGCAGAATTGCGAGCACATGGCTGTACAAGGGCCTCACCACCAAGACCAAAATTGCCGAGGGTACAACTGGAAGAAAAGCACCCTCTTGGTCTGCAATGCGACGATGCCGTCAAACTTAGCATGTATGGCCATTACCAATCAATCTGACCTATACTACTGTGAACTCAGCAAGGAATTAAATGGGGGCTGGGAGGGGAAGGTCCTGTTTGCGTACCAGGACTTTGGCTCGGTAGAGTTTGGAATGGACATCAGTGACCAATGAGCGATTCCTGATCTGGTACAAGAGGATAGCACAGACGGCAGCCAAAAGCACAGGGATGTTCATGCCCATCACCTGCAAATTTAAGCCAGTCAGCCTTTTTTGTCAGAGACAACACTTGTGGGTTTGAGGAGATACAAAACCTGGCAAAACATAAGGAAGAAGGGAACAGTTTCTACCTGCTGAAGAACATTATTGTTCAAAATTATGCCAGACGTAGCAGCCAATTTCTTTGCCACTCGCCCGGACTGTGCATGGTATTTTATGTTGAAGTTGATGCTTTCATTACCCCATCGCTGACCTGCTTGCAACCAGGTCATAGGCTTTGTCTGCGCCACAACGTTGGGTCAGATTCCCATTCATTGTGCATTCAATATAGGGGGACGTGCAGTGATCGAAAAGTACATTCCCAATTGAACATTCCAATGTGAAGGTGCGCATGCTTTCCATCTTGTACTTGCTAGCTACAGTTTTGGGCAGGTGGAGTTACGAAAGGAGTGGGAATTACAATGTAAAAAAGAATAAAGGCCATGAAGCTGATGGCAACCAAAAAGCGGAGCGCCTGCAATAGAATTGAAATGATTAAAATGCGAAGGTCCGAACAAATTTCTTCCATTTTTTTTAATTAAAAAATAAAAAACGCCTACTGCAATGCATTGCTGCTGCGCACAGCAGCATATATATGTGCATGTGCATGTATGATGAGCAATTGTCTGTTGCCCAGTTCACAATCATCACAGTAAAGTGAATGTATACATGTGCATATGATGCTCGTTGCAATTGTCTTGATATCATTTGACTAGATATTTTGTGAGATTACACATAAACTACTCTCAGCACAAACGACAACGTGCAGCCGTACGCGTAGTGGTCAAGGACAACAATGTTCAAGGAAGGCAAAAGCGCATGATCATGGATGACAGCAATGACAATACAAGAACTTACTGTCCGCGCCAGCATGGTCGCCAGTATGGTCGCCGAGGGGAGCGACGATTTGCAATTGCGCGCGCAATGTACGTGCGTGCTACTTAAGCCCATTTTCGTTTTCCCAGCGCTGCTTTGAGAATCAGGAACGAAATAGTCGAGCTCAATCTGAGCTCGCGCAGTCAGGGAGTGTGTTTGAAACGTGCAGCCGTCCGGGGCATAAAATGTCTTGATTTGGGGTCCAACCTGTTTTTATGATCATCATCAGCTGATGGACAGCTGCAGACCACCCCAGCGCTCTGCCACCAGGACTTGCAGCTGTTCGCTCCATTGATCCAGCACTGCGGCCAGCTGGGGTGTGGATGCCTTCAGATTTGCCAGTCCGGTCAACAGGAATCCCAGTCCTTCCAGGTCGTCTTGCATCAAGTCGCTGCCGAGCTCCAGGACCACCTCTCCCAACGCAAGCAGGCGTGCGTCTTCGGCCCCCTCCTCTCCTGCTTCCTCTGAGCCACCTGTGCACAAAGGAAAGATTCTATTTCAATGAATCTTAACCGCTCAAGCTTTCTTACTCCGGAGGGATCCCTGGGTCAGGGAGGGACGTATGATCATAAATATCCAGGTTTAAAATCTCTTGATGAAATTACGACCTTCCACACCCACTGCATCCAAGCTTGATCATGTGAAATATTCTTCTAGATCAGGAGCATGGTGGGTCGTTTGTCGCCAACAAGTTGTTGCGCACATTCATCTTCAGGTTGGCAATGAGGAAAGCTTACCTGTTCCATTGCCGGCCACCTGGCAGAGGGCCGACTTCAGCTGCGACCACAGCTCCCTGGTGTCCTCCTGTGCCTGTATGGGAAGTGGTGGCAGCAGGTCAGCTGTCGGGACCGCTGCCGGCGGTGGGTGAAGGTTGCCCTGTCTGTGTTGGGGAAGCGCATGGGAGTGGGCCATGGCGGTGGCCACCTCCTGCTGCACTTCCAGGGGGAGCTGGCGCAGCACGTCCATGTCCACCCTGGATGGGGTCAGCCCCCCGGGCCCACTGCATCCGACAGGCACACACATGAGTGAAACAGGTATATGAGATGCCTCTCGGAGTCCAGAGACTCTGAGGTATCAATTGAACGGGGGAAAATCAATGGCTGTTGTGGACGTTTTCTTGTAAGGTGAGATCTGCCTTCTTCGGAATTGCTTGGCGCACATGACCTCGCATCTATAGAATTCAAGCCAACATGTTGCCTTGAAAAACTCACCTCCTCATGAACGTCATTCAAAGAGACAGCAAAGTCATGCCAACATGCACTGCAAAGATCGATCCAAAGCGATGATCACCCGTGCAGCCATGCTGAAGCAGGAGAATAACGTGCAACCGTGCAGTAGGTCTTCAATTGTTTGAGAGCGATTGCTGGCGAGTTCAAGGAACATACAATGAGTGTGAAGATTGTTTTTGTTGGACTTGCAGGCCTGGGAAGTGGCGCTTGATGGGCCTGCCATGCCCCAGAGGGGCATGCCTGCCACCGCCACGCTTCCGCTTTGCAGGGCTCTTCCTTCTCATCCTCCCAATACCTGGGAAACCGAGCTTTTTCTGTGGAGTCACCAGACCAATTATTACTATCCTGATTACATTCCGTGCACCACACTGTTTCATGGCGACCCATCCTGCATTTGGAGCTTGCAGATCATGCAAGGCATCAAGTGGGCAGGGAACTTGGAAGTGGCATCACCATATGCTCTTTCGATCTCCCGCTTCATTTGCAGGGGTAGAGCATCCAGCACAGAGGCGTCAATCTCAGAGGCAGGAGGCAGTGGCTGGAGGGCTAGGCTGCTCCCATGTCCACATTCTTGCTGGCCTGCAGCCCTTGCGGATTCTGGCCTGCTTGGGGGACCCTCCAATACTGCTGGAGGTGGGGCAAAGCCTGGATCGACACACAAGGGGCATTCTCAGACTATCTCAGATTTGGTCCCACCCTGATCACCTCCTGAGAGACAGGATATGGAACGCTCAAATGCTCAAATGATCCTTGAAAGGACAAGTGGATGACAAAATCCAGAGATTGATGCTGAAGTCATCTCCAGCCTTGGCAGACTGTTTCAGAACGGGATTTTGGCACATGGTTGCATGGCTCCACCATCACACTCTTCCTTCAGACATGGATTGCGGCAAAATGTCTGGGCCACCAATGTGGATGCATGTGATATGAAGCCAAGATTAGGCCAACCTGTGTCATCGCCTTCATGTCCATCCTGATGCCCGTCCTCCCAGAGCAGGTCAGCGTCCTGTTCTGCCCCATCCTCCTCCCACTGCATCTGTGTGCCTGGGCTCAGCTGCAAGGGGGAGGGCCCATCAGCATGTGACAGACTGAGCACTTCCCAACCCGCATACTTGCCCCTCAGCCGCAGTTGATGGATCTCGTTTAGAAACCACGTATATGATCATCTGCGATAGAGCGCCCCAGGAATGGCAGCTTTGCAAGTGCAAACAGGCACTCGATCCCGCCATGTGTGGCTTTCTATATGGTGAGCCTCACCTGCAGCTGCACAGGGCTGGCAGAACCCCTCGGCCTGTCCTCTTCGCCCAAATCGCCGGCATCGTAGCCCTCATCCAGCCAGTATGGCCGTGAGTCGACGCCAGTGGTCCCGCAACAATGACCTTCCAGGTATCTGGGATCAGGAGGGCCCAAAGGGGCATTTTTGGGTTCGTGGGCTGGCTTGGAGGTGGGTTGGTCAGGCAGCGGCTTGGGGACTTCAGCTGCAAAGTGGAGGGGGGGAATGAGCAGGATGAGCATCGCTTGAAACGAGCTTGTTTCAGGCAGGCACGGCACTTAGGAATGACCGACCCCATGCTGCCTCCCACAAAGCAGCAGAGATTGAGAAAAAGAGGAAAGCCCGTCGAGAAGTCAGTTGCCCGGAAGGTTATTGTCGTCCCAGTGCAGATTTCCAAAACTTATCTTCATCAGCCGTAGCCAAACATCACAGCCAACAGAATGTGGGTATGGCAGGTAGCGAAGAGATGACGGGCAGGGATACGACACCTGAAATTCCTGCCTTGTTGGGGCTCTCCGCCAGGGCCTTGCCAGCCTTCCTGAAAGGCTCAAAGGCTGCAGCACTGGCTGTCTGCTGAGGCATACCCCCAGGAGGAACCTCATTGTCCAGCTTGGAGACCTGCACCTCCATTCAAATGCTCAGCGCTAAGGAGAATATGCTGGGTGGCTTCTGCTCTGCTTCACGTTCACCGGCCCCAGGCCTAGTGTGACTCCATTACGGCCGACTTGGCATTGAAATTCCAAGACAGGCGAGGTCCAGAGTTGGAGGAGGGTTCTCTCACCGCAATCCCAATGCCTCGGATCTGGTCTGGGGCCACCCTCAGCGCGCGCAGCAGTGCCCTGGATTCCCTGACTAGGTCCGAGGTGGCGTCGGTCGCACGGTTCAGCGTCACGCTCCTACACACCGCATGGGCTTGAATGGCGGGCTTCTATGGAATCATCTTTGGATCTAGGCTTTGCACAGGTTTTGGTCAACCTTACACCTCGACACCTTATCAAGGAAGACGTCCATCGAGAGACAGATTGTCTTGGTTGAGCATGCAAGCACTGGCCAAATTCCGCCCAGCCAGGGCTACCTCATTTATTATAACTGCCAGTTGAAGTGAATTCGTCACACCACACTTGAAGGGGTTGCTGTGCCGCAAGCAGCATGCAAGATGATTTGCTAGACATGCCATGCAGACAGGAACCTCAAATGTCACAGAAGGGGGAGGGGGGTCGAAGGTGTGATGCACCATAAATATGATGGCCCATGATTGGGATGTCCAGGACAGATCAGTGCTGTGTAATTGAGGCAACTCTTCCATCAAAGCACTGAAAAGACATGACAGAAACGCCTGCATTTGACGCCTGCATATTTCCATTCTAACAGTGAGTGCAGCAAAGGGTCATGGTGTCAGCTTGGGTACCTGCTGAGGTTGTCACAGGGGCCGTGGCCCAGAAATTTGTACGGTTCTGGAGCGTCGCTCTTGCGCTTCTTGAGCTTGAGGGTGATGCTGCGCCCCTTGACCCCAGCCTCCTCCATCCGACTGTGCACCTCCCCTGCCACCACTTCACGATGACAATGGTGCACTGGCACAGACGGGGAATGGCAACGCAGAAAAAGCAACCCTGCTGCCATGTCTGCATCTTTGCAGACTTCGTGCTCTGCAACTTGATGATAGGCTCATGAGATATATGCTGAGCTGAGGCTGGGGCACCTTGTTGCAAGCTTCTGGCACAATTCTAGGGATGCCCTCCTCTATATTGAGCACTGTTATTGTGACGGGGTTTACAAATGTAATATCTCTACGCCAAATATTGAACCGTTTTCTGCCTGGCTTTCATGCAGGCCATGCAGCCTCTGGAATAGTACTAGCATCATAGGTCGAGCGAGACCAGATACATATGCAGGTATGCGGAATACTGATCAAGCTGGATGTAGATAGGGAGGAGGCAGGGAGCGTACCAGCCAAGCCGTCCAGGAAGGTGTCTGCGTCGGCCTGGCAGGTGAAGCGGATGCCCCAGTTGACCTCAGCACCCACAGACCTCCTGGTCTTCATGGGCTCCACCCCCCGCTCATCCACTCCGTGAGCGGCGTCCCTGCAGGGCGCAGGCGTGAATTTTACGGTGTGTCCCTGGATTGAATTGGTTTGCGTCGACATAGGACCCAATTTCTGTCAGGTCTGAAGCCGCGCTTCAAGGAATGCCTTAAGAAAGGCTTCAGCATAGCCATCGGCCAAGTGTCCGAGTGGGGGATGTCACAGCGAGTCAGATGATACAGCCAAAACATATAAATGCAACCCTTACAACAACACAGCAACATAGCAAATAAAGCTTTCCAAAGGTGAATGCTTGTATGGGAATTCGATGCTCCACTGCTACTCCTTCCCAAATCCCATGGGTACTTCCCAACCCGATGGCTACATAGAAGGCTTCTTCCCAATATTCCAATTATTTCTCCCTGCTCGCATCCGGCAGGAACGGCTTCCAAACAACACCACTAGTGGGCACCCACCAGACCAGGGCCCCGGTCTTGGCCCCCAGCTCCTGCTGCAGCGCGTCCTGGCTGCTGAGCCGCAGGTCCGCCACCCGCTGGATGCCCATGGAATCCAGCTTCTGGCGCGTGGACCACCCCACCCCCGGCAGGCTCCCCACCTCCAGCTTCAGCAGGTGTGCGTCTGCCTGCGAGTCATCCCGCCAATGTGACATTCTGACCAGCGTACATCATGATACCAAGGACAATAGCTGACCCAGATGAGATGCTCCTTTCTTGCCAACAGAAAGCCAGTTTTTGAAGCAGCAATGCAAGGCGGGCAAGAAAGCTGAACAATTGTGGGTTGGACAAAATCAAAGCTCTGGCATCGCTTTGCACAGCAAGGCACAGGCACCTCGAGGGAGGGGGGTCCAAATTGGGAAATGCTTGGAGAGCTTTGTCAGTACACTTGTAGATCCACTAAATTCTACCATGCTTATCCGTCTGCTGGCGAATGAATATGCTTGGCAGCAATGTCGAGACTTGGCTTGCAATTGGGTGTCAAGTGTAGGCACAAGTACTGCTTCCCAGTGTCCTTCCGGGCCATAAGACCAGCCAATTGGAAGACAGACTTGTGCATGACACGCGAAATGCAATCGCAAGGAGACCGAGAAGACCAGATGTGCTGTGGTGGATGCAGCTGGCTTTTACCTGATGAGGCAGCAGGTGCATCTGTCCGTTGGGTTTGGCCGCCTTGGTGGCCAGCCTGGCCAGCAGCAGGTTGTGGGAGATGCCGGCAGAGGCGGTGCACCCCGTCTCCTACACGCATCAGAAACGATCTGCATTCTCTGCAAGCTGTGGACATGCTCAGCTCAGAGAATAAAGAAAAGCATTCCAGGTTATTGTTCATAATCTGAGATACTAAAATCACGGGGATAGAACGAAACCCGGCGAACTGAACTCCCGTCCAAAGGAAGATGCTGGGGGGGCAGCCTCTCTTTGAAACCCCACAACACCCTAAAAACTACCATTATGCATTTTAAAATCACCTCCAGTATCCTGGCGCGGATGGTTTGGGCGATCTGCTGGGGATCTCCAAGGCCGGTCACGTCCAGGAAGGCTTCATCGCATGACAGGGGCTGCACCACGCTGGTGACATCCATGAGAATGCCATACACCTGCAGAGAGAGCCGAAGTAAAGGTTCACATGCGCAATGCGCCCCCTTCTTCCCCGTCCACCATCCTCTCAAGTTCCCTGAAGATTCCAGCCAGCGGTACTGAATCGTGTTCATTTGCTGCACAGCCCCCCCACCCCCCTCAACACCCCTGAAAATCTCCATCCATCTTGAAGATTTTCAAGAATGGGTTGTGAACGGTGGGGAATGTGGGGGCAAAGCCTGCCTTTTCGGACACTTCCTGGTAGATGTCATATTGGTATGGCATGACTACCAGGTCTTGGCACTTTTGCTTGGCTGCTCCGATCGTCATGTCTGCACGGATGCCATACGCCCGTGCCTCGTAATTCGCAGACGACACCTGCATGGCAGCCAATGCTGACCTTCAGGCTTTCATTCAATCAATCCATTCCACATTCATCTTCAGAGCAACATGTGGTGAATGGAAGCTGCATTTCAGCTCAGGGGTCGGCTCATTCCTCCTGAATGCTGGAGAGCTCATACTCCAAGCTCTTGAGTAATACCCCCCCCCCCCCCCCCCCCCCCCCCCCCCCCCCACACCAAACCTCCTTGGTTGTAGCATGGTGAGGATTTGTATGGAAAGGTTATGAATAGAGCACATCAGGAGCTGGCCTTGCGATTATTTGCCTACAAATAGGGTCCACCTGCCTCACAACTCTCTCAGGTGTGGCTACAAAGATAGGCCGCTTGGAAGACACCCACCTCTCCGGTGCCCTGTGCGCTGTTGGAGTGGCACACCAGCAGGGGCAGCCCCCGCAGGCTGGGGTCGGTCAGCGCGGCCACGGAGGCGAAGAAGCAGTCCATGTCCAGGTGGATCACGGCACGGCCGCCCCGCTTGTCCGCGCTCGACGCCTGGGGAGCCGGCTTCTTCCCTGCTGAAGAGTTCGAGATAAGATTGTCCATGCAAAATGATCAACTACTTTATCTGATAAGCAACCCAATCTTATATCCAGTCAAAAGCATGTGCGATCAGTGGGAAACGAGAGCAAAGATTTTGAGATGTGGCAGTTTCCAAGAGAATCGCATAGCGACGCATATCTTGTTGCCATCCACATCCTGGGCCTGTGAGTAACTGCTCGAACAATGAACCAAACAGCAGCGGCGGCGCTGCAATTGCCCAGATTGATTGCAGGCTGACAGTGGGTTCACATAGACCTCCCCTTTCCCCCCTTCCCCTACCCAAGACAATATGCACCTGCAAAGCAAGACCAAGCGGGCCCCCACCTGCGGACCTGGCTGCCAGGGCCTCGATGCGCGCCTTCCAAGTGCCGATGAAGTGCAGCCGGCTGCTCTTGAAGTAGTTGGCCATGAACTCGGGGTCGTCCCTGGAGGACTTGGGTGCGCCCTTCAGCATGTCGCACGCCGCCCGACACGCTGCCGCCACCTGCTGCGCCCGCTGCAGCTTGCCTGCAGGCAGACGCCCATCTCAAACCCTGACCTTTGTGGGTCCTGGACCAATCTGCAATGCGGATTGCCGTATCATGCCTCCCAACACCACCTCCTGACCCTGAACGATGCCCACACTGCTTTGCCTCCTGAAGCTTGCTGCTGACCAGGCTTTGGAGTATGGAGGCAAAGCTTTTGAATCAATGGTTTGCTTTGGCGATCGTTGCAACTTCCATTGGCGGCATGATATGCACTATGCCATGGCTGCAGGTGTAAACGGCGCAATCTGTGCCCTGAATGCGAGTCCTAGGAAGCTGCTTCTCAGGTGGACAGTGCCAGAAAAGGGGATTGGCTAGCCCTTCAATGATCTGGTCTTGGGACTGTCTCAGTAGCAAGAAAAGCTCCACATGCAAATGGTAAAGCGTCAGTGCAGTCCTCACCCTGGTACTCTGCCGACGGCTGCTGCTGTGCAGGCATCCCTGCCCCAGCATCCCGCACTCCATGCGACTGTGATTCTGGTGCACCTTCAGCGCTGCTCTGCCAGCCTTCTGCCCCATCTACCCGGAGCACATCCCTGTCTGGATGAGCCTGTGCTACTTGCTGCCATCCAGTCCCCTCATCCGCCCCAGCATCAGACTCAGGGGTGTCAGGCACTTCCTCCATGCCTCCAAACGCCTCTATCCCCTCGCCAGCCCCTCTCACAACCCCGGAAGAAGGAAGTGAGGTATCAGAGGCCCCAGGAGCTTCTTTGCCGGCTGCCTCATCCCCCAATAACGGCTCCTGCATTGCCCGTTGTGCAGGATTTCCGCCGCCTTTCCAGAAAGCCTCCTCCTCTCGTTGCCCCATCACCTCTCCCTCTCCAAACGGTTCTGCGTCTACACTCCTTCCCTGATCAAAGGATGCAGGCGGAGGGCCGTCTGCCACACCTGCCCTGCCAGCAGCATCAGGGGCCGCCACATCCTTCAAATTTTGGCCACTGCCGGTGCGCGCTGCCACCGCCGGGCGGTGCAGGCAGTTGCTGCCGGCTGACTCTCCAAGGGCGGCTGAGCGGCTGACGGGCTGTGCAGCAAAGCTCGTGAGGGTGGCCTGGCCCGGCTGGTCCCTCAAACGCCACAGGACGTAACCCTCGTGCTGCAGTGGCACACAAGTTGTCTTTTCTTCATTGAGGATGTGTTGTAAGCTTCTCTTTCGCTTCCATGCAAGTCATAGCAACAAGCCTCAGATCATTGAGGGGCATGAGTGGTATTTAGGATACTGAGAAGGCAATTCACTGGACGCCGAGGATCTTACTGCATTCGCGCAGACAGAAAGAGCAACTAAAAAAGCCACTGCGAGTTGAAAGATCAATTAGGAGGTACGAAACTCACAGGCAGGACTCTCCCTGCCTTGAGGCTGTCCACTATCCACTCCGGCCTCACAATTGGAGTGGACGTCCTGAGCACCACAGCTGCTTGCTTAATGTATTTCAAAATGCAGCCACACTCTTGCAGCAAGCACGTGCAGGCAGTCACGGCATTCGATATAAGCTGTACTGCCCCTCATGACCCACGAGACTGGTTGCAGTGTGACATGCCAGGGCAGATCTGGTTCCATCATTTTGTCAAGGCATTGACCATTCTCTTGATGAGACAACGTTCCTTAATCAAAACAGGGTCTTCAGGTGCAAATATGTGCCCTCCTGGCTGCCTTACCTTTCTTTCTGCAGTGCCTTTATCTTTGCATTGGGCAGGTTGCTGCAGATGATGTGGGTCACCCGCTGCCGGGAATAGTACACTTCAAATACGCCGCCATGAGAGGCCATGATCTGTCGAAGCTCCTGTATTGTAATTGGCAGGTTACATCACTTCTTGGCGAGAGGTGTTCAAAAACGCCACACGAAGGCCCACCAGAAATCAATTTGGCATTCTAACGAATAAGTTTTGAAAACACAAGTGGGGGAGTCCCGGTCGGCAATCACCTGATGGGTGGGGTTGGTGAAGCCGTTGACGTGAATGCTGATGCCAGCAAACAGCTCGGATCGGCCCTCTGTGCTTTCCTCCACTGCTTCCGCTTGAAATTGCTCTCTGAGCTTCATGTTCTTGAACTTCATGTAATTCCTACAATCAGCGACTGATCAAGAAAAGCTGGCCAGGATCTGAGCCTCAAAAGATTGGACTTGAACAGCATGCTGCGCACGGAATGCCCTCATGTTGGCATGCCAGGGCGCGTCAGGAGTTGCTTGATGAAAGTTGCGCGTGAGATGATATCGTACCCGAAGCTGCCATCATGGTGGAAACTCTTCGGTGGTCCGGGCTCTTTTGGGCTCTTCAATTTTGCAGGCTCGGGTAATTCCCTGTCAGTTGACATCTTCTCAGACATAATGACTGTTCTCGACAAGTCCAGGCAACCCGAGGACACTTCAAAATCGCGAACATGGAAGCGACTCCTCTGGCAGTTTGGCTGTTAGTAACACTGGTCGAGTAAAGAATTTCTATCGTCAAATGCTCCATTACAGGATGCCACTCTTCTGCACCTCGTCAGCTACTGTTGTAAGTATGGAGAAGCACATTGTCATCATTGGAGGAGGGTTTGCTGGGCTAGCGGTGAGAACCTGCACTGGATATCCGAGCTTTGACTCACTGGCATCTTCAAAGGGGCACATGCACTTGCTCACAAAATTGATGAATAGATCCTGACGTTTTTTTTGACAGGCTGCCAGAACACTGAAGGACAAGAGCAACGCAAGGGTCACCCTGCTGGAAGCTTCCCCTGCGGTGGGTGGACGAGCAAAGTCAGCTGTGGTGAGCACGATCGCCTCCTGGCCCTTGTTCAACAAGCCTTGCATGGCCACCTTCAAAATTAGCCGCAGGATAAAGCCAGCACCTGCAGTTGGCGGATGGGCAGAAGGTGGAGCTGGGAGCCACGTGGCTGCATGGGATCAAGGGTCACCCTGTCTACGATCTGGCCGTGCAGTACGGCCTGATGGATCCTCACACTTCCAAAGGTGGGCCTCCATCCCATCCTTGCCCCCCCTGCTAGTCCACAGGATTTACTCTGAGATTCTTCAGCCCAGGCAAAGTGACATTGATTTCACTATGCAATAAAGGAAAAGCGAGAGGAGGTTTTTCTGCTGTGCTGCAAATGCCGCGATGTCTTATTTATCATGCTGATGCTATTTATCAGGCATGGAATGTGCTAGACTGATTTAGATTTTCTCTGTCTGGCAGGTACTGACTTCTGGAAAGGCTCCCAGTATGTGCGAGAAGGTGAAGACAGGCCTCTCAGCGAGGAGCATGCCCGGCAGGCTTCGCACGTCGTCTCCACCTTTGCCGAGGCGGTGGACGAGTGTCAGCCTCACGGCAGGGGCACCGTGGGACAGCTGTTGAGGCGCAAATTCCAGCAGGTCTCAAATTGCATTGCTCATACAACCTCAAGTATTCCTTTCTGGTGTGGTGTGGGAAAAGATGGGGTGATCAATCATGCTGACGCCTATCCTAGCAGCATCTGCAGAGTAACACGGTGTAAGTGAGAGCCCCTCCACTGCATCACACCAGAAACGTTTCTGTGCTATCTTCTGTAGGTTGTGAGTATATATGCGGATGACTCTCGCTTGCTTCCCCTTATGACCTGATCGGATCTGCAGCTCCATGAAGGAGCAGAAGCCAGCAAGGTGGACAGGGACATCCTGGAGGATGCGTGGGGGTGGCGTGAGCTGCTGCAGAGGGGGATCGACGGCAGCGACTGCTGCGACGATGGGCTGGAGGCGGGTCTGGCGGAGTACGAAGACCTTCCCGGGGCGTGGCCGGTGGTTACGTGGGGCTACCAGGTGCGTCCCCCCAAGTCAATGATGGGTATTGGGGATTATTGGGGGCTTTAGAATAGGGTGGGTGGGG
>QAXI01000436.1:1162754-1207152 GCA_004335615.1 Chloroidium sp. JM
CCCCCCCCCCCCTTCCAAGAGACTGAGCAATGGCCCGTTCATCAAGAGTGCTTGGTGTGCTGCCGATCAGGGGGAAGCAGGGCCGCTGAATGCGAAGCCGCCTTGCGATAGCCCAGGGGACAGTCTGGAGGCTGCCAAGCACATCTCCACCGGCAGGAGCTGGGTAGCATGGCTGGCAGGTCAGGCGCCCTCATGATGCAAGCACCTGTCATTGATGCTCGGCTTTGATTATTGAGAACTTGACACACTGCTTCTGGGGGATATTTGCGGGCGAGACGTGGATACTTGAAACGTCTTCCTGAATACAAAACAAATGCATACAGTGACTTGCTGGACAATCATGATCGCACACCACCACAGAGTCCAGGAAGACCTTGTCTTCTTCCTGCTGCCGCATATTGCATCACAGGCTGCTATGGCAGGCCACCATGCTGCTGCATTGGAGACAGCCGAGGAGGGGGAACTTCAGGAGGGATTCCAAGACCTCTTGAGACACTTTCCCGCCATTGAGCTGCCAACTGAATGCCAGGTGAAGCTCGCACTAACCACCAAGGAAAAGTTGCATTGTAATTTTCAGCTCATGCAGCGACCCACCACCAGAAATGTTGAATTCTGGACAAGCGGATGCATGAGATTGCCGGTGTTGTGAGGCCCACATTCAGATGTGAATGTCATCGACCCTGTACTCCCCAGGCAAAAAAGTACGCTCTTGTTGCAAAGCAGAGGTACAACCCATCACTAACATACAAACCTGATCTGCAGATCACCAGAAGCAGATGGGGAATGGACCCCTTCACTCGTGGGTCGTACAGCTACGTCTCGGCTGCCTCAAGCCCTCCAGATGTGGACCTGCTGGCAGAGCCGCTGATCGCAGGTTCACTGCCAGTGGTCTGTTTTGCTGGTGAGGCCTGTAGCAGAAAGCACATAGGCACGACAGCTGGGGCCTACTTCGCTGGTGTCCAAGAAGCAGAACGAATCATCAAGGCCTTCAGATCTGAAAAGAAGTGAGGTTCTTTGCAAAGATGAAACGTATATTGATTGCTGAAGCCTTCCACATGCTTGTAGGCAGGAATTGTCCAGGATTCTGTCTGTGTTTTGCATATGTTTTTTTAACATATCAATGATTCCTGCTTGGCCATATGCGCATCAGACTGACGAGACATTCCTGCCCATTATTTTATCTGCGCTGAGCTGTAGGGTTCAGCACTCCAAAGTAAACAGTATGCCAAGTTAGACGACCCCCACATACACAGACAGATGCAAGGTAAATTGGGAAGAAATTGATGCTGCTGTTATCATATGACTACAACATTTTCAACTAATCTCTCTATTGAACCAGGACAAATTCATGCTGTAAGTCACAGGAGCTACATCTAAAAATGTAGCAGAGCTTATAAGATTCTGGCTATCAATCTGCTCACCAAAGCATGTCTATTTGGTATTAGTACACAGCCATGGTTCTTAAGCCTTTCCTCTGATATACAAGCTTGCAAGCAATTGCATGCCGATACCCTTTGAAAATCAGCCTGGGCATGAGCCTGGAATTTGCAAACAGTCCCTTTGCCCTCAGAGCCAATCAATGAAGCAGGTCATCCTCCATCGCCTCTAAAGCTTTGCACGCCTCATGACTCCCTCTCTCGCTGGCTATGTGCTTTCAACAGCCCAGCCACTTGAGGATCTGCATGCCATAGCTCGTGAGTGCTACACCCACATTGCCAGCGTCAATGTCGATCAGGAATACTTGCTGCCATGTGGATATTGACTTCAGATAGAGCGAACTTGCACAATCTTTGGTAACACAGAATGCGGTTTGGTAACACAGATTGCGGCAGTAGATCCTGCGGAAAGGCAGTAATTCTCATCACAACATGGTCATCTCTTCCACATATCTAGCCATTCTCACAGTACCTGGCTTGGGGCTGATCCTGTCCACCTCCTCCAGCCCCTTTGCCTTGGCCCATGCCTTCCTCCTCGCCAGTTCTTCCTGCCGGCATTCATGACAATGTCATGTCTCCAAGCATTCTGGAGAATATCAATTTGGCTATTGAATAGGTCCGGAAGTCTTCACCTGTCTTTGCAATTCTGCCTGCTGTCCTGGCTTCACCCACAGGTAGTAAGCGAGAGTGCCGGCAACGGCCCATGCCGCAATATTCTGCAAAGCATTTCGGATTGATTGTCTGTCACACACAAGCTGCATTTCGAATGAGATGGCATGCTCAGCAAATTTCCAAGGTGTCAGAGGAGTTCAAGGGCAGTAAGCCATACAGCATGCTTACCCTAGTACCCCTGACTCCAAAATTTTCTCCCAAGGCCCTTCTTATGCCTGCCATGTTCTGGTTGAAATTGCTTCCCATGGGGTTGGTGCATTATCGCATATCAATTAACTGGGCAGGCGTAAAAGAGTCAGCGTTGCCGAGGGAAACATCACTGGATGTTTTGCCGTTCTAGGAAATTGTTGAAACCGTCCTCAGGAGCCCTGTTGCCTGATGAGGCTGGTATATCAATTCTATGAAAGCGTTCTCGTCAGGGACTCCCAATGCACCATTAATCATTGTAGACTTCCTTGCGACAGTGTGAAGATATACTGCACAGCTCAGATTGCATTCACCGTTGAGTCTCAGCTGTTGGTTCACCAATATCTTTGCCGAGTTGATGTTTGGGCTGCACCAATCCAGAGGATAGATCAATCGCGGCACCATCCACTGACATTTCAATGGCATACTAGAATCTTGAACAGTGCGGGGCATCCAAGATGTGGATGAAGCGTTAATGGCTTCAGCAAGCTCTCAAATGACAGATCTCGGTACTGGAGCAGCTGCAGATGTAAATGAGCGTGATGGGTAAGATTTTACAGAAGCATTTTGAATTGAAAAGCAAGTCAGGCCGAGAGTTGTGTCCTTTTCACTCTTGTGCTTACTGTCACATCGTAATTCTGCAGCCTTTCGTTCCTGCCAAGATTAGCAGCTATTTAAGTGGGCCTGCTTGACAATAAAAGCGAATGAATTTGCTGGAATCGCTGGCTCCTACGCCTCCAAACCTTTCCTCCAGTCGATGTTGAGTGAAACAATGATTCAAGCATTCTGCCTGCTTGCTGCCATTCAGCCCACTCCCCTAATGTTTCCACCTATAGCTTACACTCATCACCCCTGGCCTGCCCACAGGAATGGGGCTTCTGATATGGCGGCAGAAGATCCATCCAAGGAGGCGGGGGGGGCCGACGTGGGCATAGGGGCTAGCCGCCGCGGCACAGCCATCAGGCCCAAGGAGGCGGCAGGAAGCGTCGTGTGGGCCAAGCTTGCAAAGTATCCATGGTGAGGAGGTGCTTGGTGTAGTGGTTCATGCCTGGTAGTCTTATTCCTCAAGAGACTCATTGAGCGAGGCATTCTGTGTGAATTTTGAAGAAACGCTGGGGCGCAAATGGGCTTATGAGGCGGATAATTGATGCCCTTCATACTTCTGTGCACAAGCTTTGTCGCTAGGAGCAATGCAACTTGCAGTTGTTGCCCTTCCCATTCTGAGGCAAAGAATTCTTGAGTTTGGATCCCACTTTCACAGCTCACGAATCGCCGTGAAACGATTTAGATTGGCAGCAACCAGGATTGGCTAAATGACTTTTCTGCATGAAGATATTCTTGCAAGCTTAATGGCAAGGTAGCTTTCACCACTGAAGCTTGTCGGCACGCTGAATCCACCCAAATTTGGCATCCTTGCCTACTCTCCCCCATTCTATGAATGCAATAATTGACATTGGGCGACGCCCTGCAGGTGGCCTGCCCAGGTGCTGGATCCCGAGGACCCGTGGATCCCCCAGAACTCGGAGACCCCCCGCCATGGGGCCATCCCCGTGCGCTTCTTCGGCACGTACGACTTTGCCTGGATAGAGAACCAGCGCGCAGTCTGCCAGTACGAGTCCAATTACGAGGAGCACAGCTCCAAGTTGAAGCAGAAGGTGTCTTCCCTCCCCGTTTCAGCTCCAAAACCCAACAGTGCGCCTGTTCTTAGCTTTTGTAGCATCCGCTCTCTGGCTGTACAACTCCTCCGCACGTACCATTATTCTGCTGAAAGATTTGAACCAGATGTCTCTGTGTCTCCATAGGCCTCTTCCCTCTTCCCCTCACCCCCCAAAAAAAATCCCAACATTGCAGAGGGCCCTCTGCGCGTACTTCGATCTAGCATCCAATGATCCGCAATGTGGAAGCAGAGCATGACACGCAACTCGCCATTGTTCCAAGGTGCAGAGCAGTTCATGTGAACAGCACGTGCATCATGCTGCGGGACCCCTGATGCTTTGGGGATTTGTGGTGTCAGGTGTTCATGGACTCGATGGCGGAGGCCAGCAGCTTCCAGGAGACCGGGGAGCTGCCCAACGGCTTCAACGAGGACGACCCCTCACCCCAGAAGCCAGCGCGCAGAGGAAAGGGCGTGCGGGGCAAGGGCAAGAAGGGGGAGGCCGGTGGGGGAGCAGGGGCGCGCACCGGCAAGCGTGGTCTGGGTGATGGGGTGCACAGGCGCAGGTGAGTTCAGCTCGATTTTGCCTGGTGTGAGGCTCATCTCCGGCTTGAGATCTGCAGCAGGACAGTGGGAGGTGCAATCTTGCTGAAGGGAGGGTGGTTTCCAGCGGCATGGCACCAGCAAAGCTCTGCCTTCTCTGTTGCGCCTCCCAGCCTCCACAGAGGAATGTTCGTTCACATGGGAAAGGACAGAGGTAGTGGACTGCCCTCTTAGGAGAGCCTGTAAGCAAGCAGTCCTGTCAGAAGCTGTCCATTCTTTTCTGTTCTTCCTTTGTCTCCAAGCTAGCTGTCGCGCGCCCCCTTCTCTTTCCTGGCATGCCAAAAAGCCGTATGGAAACCGGACGGGTGAGAAGGGGTTGGTCTCTGTTTATCCTGGTGTGGTATTGCTTCCCACTCAGCCATCCAGATTCCTGGGCTCAGGGACATAAGTGCCTCTTCCAGACCCCAAATTCCGGGCACAGAGAAGTGAACGCATGCAGGGGCGTCAAGGATCGGCAGGAGGCCATATTGCGCGGCCTGGGACTGATCCCCCCTTCCGACTCCCCCTTCGCGCGCACCCTCTGCCTGGACGGCGTGCGCGAGCTGGTCAAGCTCAAGGAGGCTGGGCGCTGGCCGCCCCCCCACGTGCCCCTGCAGCAGCAGACCGTGTATGGCGTGCAGTACCCCACTACCTCCGTGGCCCCGGCCCTGCCGCACCAGCTGTCCCACATGACCACCAAACCCATACCCTTGCTGCAGGTCCGCGTCTCTTGCTTGGATCTGCTTGTTTGTTGCAAGTTACTGCATTCCACCTCTGCCATGTGTGCCCTTACACAGCAGCGCTGACCAGCTCCATCCCCGTTGGTACAGTCGTTTGGCCCAGCAGCCCTGTTGCTCCATGAGCATACGTCAAGTGCAAGCTTGGACAATGTCAGTGCATTTTGCCCAATACCTGGCACAGCTTTGCTGGGAGAGGTGGAATGAATAGACGCCTGGGCGGAAGAGGGGGGAGGGGGGGGGGACACATGCCAGGATAAAAGACCATTGGTGGTGCTTCAATTATAGGGAAAGAAGCAAAGAGCGTCCAAACAGCTTTCTGCTTTGTTTTCACCAACCAATCCTCTCCCTGACTGGCAGATTCACAGGGATGGGGCAGGAGAATGTTCTTGGGTTTTACACGTCAACCCTTCCCTTTTGTCACCTGTGCTTCTGAGGTGCAGCAAAGCAAATGATTTGCCACACATGGCCAACGACACACCTGTGGAATGCAGGCCCAGCAGGCGCTGCAAGCTCAGCATGCCCAGCAGCTGCAGTATCAGCAGCAGCAATTCCAACAGCAGATCCAGCAGCAGATCCAGCACCAGCAGAGTCAGCACCCCTGGTACCTGCAGCAGGCTTTCAACCCCCAGCAGACGGGACTCAGCTTCTTCGGCGGCCAGGGGAGCGTTCAGGTGGGGGCTTGGTGCTGAAATTTGGGGTGATATGGATACCATAACCATTGTTGCTGGGATTGAGGGGAGAAGGGCGCTGCTCAAAATTGGAGACGAATGCGGGTCAGCATATGAGAGAAGCCCTGGATTTCTTGCACCGCTGTGCTCAGAGATGTCACACAATTCTTACAAAAGGCTGCGGAGGCATGGAAGCATCAAAGTTGGTATTGCGTGCAGGGGGCACTTATGGCAGCTGCAGGGCAAGCTCAGCAGTATAGCTCGAATGGCCAATTGTCGGCTCCTGAGGCGGCTTATGCAGCCAGCCAGCTCATGAAGGGCCACCCTCGACAATAATGCTGGGGCGTTTCTATTTTACAGTATGCATCACTGCATGCTGTCTATGGCAGCTCTGTAGACCGTCTTGCTTGTACAGTCCATTAGTGATCTGGAAACGCTGTTAATGAAGCAGGAGGAATGTTTCTGTTGCGGACTGAAACAGTCCTCTACATGTGAATTTCGTATTGACAGCTTTGCTCAGGGGACTGATTGGTCTAGGCTGTAGGCAACTGTTGCTCAAGACTTCAGGGAAGATGCCCCAAACAGGTTTGTGGCCCGTAGATATGCCGATTGAGACAGTATACAATCGAACTGCTTCCTTCCAAACACAAGCTTTGGTGGTGAAGATTGTGCCTTTTGTGACCAAACTTTCATCGTTCGCACACAATCTTGCACAGGGGAAGGCCCCGACCTCAGGTTCATGATGCTTCATTGATTGGAATTTTGATTCATGCATTATTGTTGAGTTTGGTTGCCCTCAAACGGCTCTTTTGAGAAGGCATGTCTACATCCCTTTCAACCTGGCCTTTGATGAAGGAGCTGTGGATGCCAGACCAATGCATCAAAATTGGGATCAGAAATACTTTCTGATGATGTTTCTTAGGCCCTAGAAACTATGCCCAGCTGTGAAAGCCCAAAAAGAAGCGAGGATGGAGCTTACGACAATCTCGCTTCCATCGATACTCTTCAAAATAGATTGTCTCTCGATCTCTCGCTTCTTAAGCTATGATATTCACATTTAGCAAACAGAAATCTGTATGTTTAGGAATGATTTCCACACTGAGTTCCAAGACAGTTCAAATCAAATTGCAGATAAAGACATTCTCTCCTCAAAGATGCATGGCCGCAAACCCCATGGGAGGGCTACACCATCTCCTCACTCCTGTGCAAAACAGAGTGTTGCCTGTGGTCCTTTTCCAATGCGTCCACCTTGCAGCCCCAGGAGCAGCTGCGGTGCAATACATCCTTGGCAGGCCAAAACTTGGGAGGTCTCCCTCCCTGTAGGTGATCTCCTCCGCTATGCCTCGGGGGGTATCCTTCTCGCCTGCCACGAGGACATACAATTGACACTTGTGATTCGAGAGCATTTTTCAACATGCCAAGTCTTATTGACCATGCTTATGTCAAGGCATGCATCCTCATTGCCGATATTGCCGGCAAGGCTAAGCCCAAACATCAGCGAATCTTTGTCTGCTGGTTGTACAAGTGTGTGAAACTGTTGGTAACTGTCCTCTATATGCAACCATTCATAAATCTATCCTTGCAGAGTCAAACAGAGTGTCAAGGGGCTGTGTTGGCACCTGCACTTGCATGTGGCTTCCTGCGCTTGAGCAGTATATCTGGCTTTGGGATGATGGACTGAGATGCTAGCTTGCCCCTGGACACGCGGACCTGCAACATAGTGATGCTGGCTTCACCATGCAGATGACTCATTCTCCGTGCTGCATGAATAATTTGCAGCCATCCTTGTCATTGCATTGTGCAACTACCAGCCGGAGCCTTTCCATGCTGCCACAATCTCCTGTCTGGACTTAAGCGAAGCAGCACATGATGGAATTTTTAAATTTGTTTGCTTAGCTCCTGCAGTATTGCTACTTGCCCCTTTAGAAAAATGCTCAGGCCCATGTCGTCTCGGCAGGTACCCTGGACGCTCACTCTGCGACTACCCATTCTCTGAGTGTTTAATTTCATTGATCAATACCTTGGTGCCGTCCTCAAGGAAGCGCTTGGCAACGCGCACAGCCTTCTTGGTCACTGGGTCTACCAGGGCAACGTTGGAGTAGTGCAGCGGCGACTGCACATGCACTCATGATGCTCTAGCTTGCCTCCAACAAGCAAGCCTACCATGTGTGTGGGTTGCACATCCTGGATGTTACCCCCTGGCAAAGAGTCCGGGCAGCTGAAACCAATTCCGAGTCACAGATCTGTTGGATGGAATGTCTATTTGCCCTTCCACAGGGCTTTAGAATGCTGTTGTACTCCTCCGCCAGCTACCAAAGCCCAGGGGGCTTCCTTCCAGACATTCATGCATGAAGCAGACTGCTCACCTCAACTGACACTATGCCGCCTGGATTGGTTTCTTGCCGCTTTATGTGACGCTTATTCTGCACACCAGCAGCTCTCTGGGACAATTGCAAGCTCTTGCAAGATGCTCTTGCGTGGAGGTATCAGCAATGTTCAAACAGCCCATGCGAATTTCGGCTTGCGAGGCACTACTGCCATGAGCAAATCAGCTCACCAGATTGAGGCCCTCCACAATGACTCTGGGAACCCTGACGTCTCTGATGACCTTGGTGATCATGCCCACCTGCCCCTTGTCCTTGCCTGCCAGAATTTTGACTGTGTCACCCCTCACAATGTTCCACTTCTGCCTCTTGAACATTGGCTTTATGGCCTTCTTTATCACCCCCATGCTTTGCAAAGCGCTTTTCCGATATCTGTGTCCTGGTTGGGATATTTCAATAGGAGTGTGTGGTTGGCTTATTGCAGCAGCCGAGAAAAAGCGAAAAATATCAGGTCAATGCATTCAGGGTTTATGAGGAATGGAAGGAGTGGATGCAATCACAATAGTCAGAAGAGCAATGATTTGCACTGCATTCTGCCCGGTGGAAACTCCAACCTTGGACGCATTGGCCACAGGGTGTACAGTGTATTCGAACGACCGATCACCACCAATCCTCAGCAAGATCGTATCTGGCATGCTGCACGGACCTTCGTCGTCGATCATGCGGTGTCACTCTTGCCAGCCGATGAGCCTCCGACAGGCTTCCGCCACAGCTCTGCGGTATGCATGCCATGCCTGTGGTTATTTGATTGGTGCTGCTCTGCAAATCCGTCGAATGTATGGGCATCAATTGTAATCTCCAGTACGTCTCAGACTTGACACTACTGATACTAGTTGTTGGCAGGGCAAATCGGAGGTTCGGCAAAGTTCAACACTGCAGGCATTTTTCTGTGCAAGCAACCGCAGCCACAGAGCAGGTTCTCACCCTGCAAAAGTAATGTGCTGTCAGGATGCACCAAATAATTCATCAGGATATTGAAACACATTGTAGCTTTGCCCGCTCTGGTCGAGGGCAATGTGCTGGTATTGCTATGCACATTGTATAGTTCAGATCAAGGGAAAGCTATGCTGAAGATCTGCTGATGGATCTATCTTGAACTCACAAGGCTTGGGTAGGTAGAAAGATGAAAGTATGGCCTGCAGGCCACTAGCGATACCAAGTTCAAGGACTATGCCCCAAAGCTGGCATACTTTTTCCCGGGGCAGGGCGCACAGACCGTGGGGATGGCCAAGGTAGGGTCACCCCTTCACCCTTTCCGGCAAGCAATGCCCTCATGAGAGGGTTGATGGCTTTCTTGTGCACAAATGCCGAGTCCAAAAGCCCATCCAAGGGCAGGCTGCGCGTCTGCCTGCAGACTGATGAATTGCCCTGCATGCAGTCGAAAACAATCTTGCCGATTGATCAGTTTTCACAAACACAAAGTACATGAACGGCTGCTGCAATGACCGCGCAGTCCGAGCTTGCACCCACATGCTACTGCAAATGGAGAGATCTTCTATTGAAACTGGTATAGCGTCTTGAAATCACTGCTGGTGTCCCCCCAGCGGTAGGTTGCATAATTCCACAGTAGAGCTGTGACAAATGCAGGACATCGTGGCAGAGGTCCCAGCAGCCAAGGACCTATTCAGCCAGGCCTCGGAGATTTTGGGTTACGACCTGCTCAGCCTCTGCCTGGAAGGTGGGGCTCGCAGCCATTCCTCTTGCCAAATTCTGCACTTTCTGTCCTCGAGCCCATGCTGCATTCGGTGACCTGGAGGTCGAGTCGGAGAAGCATTCTCTGCAGGACCCAAGGAGAAGTTGAACTCCACAGTCATCAGCCAGCCGGCCATCTATGTCGCCAGCCTGGCAGCCCTGGAGAAGCTGCGGCAGGACAATGGCGATGTGAGCTGCTTATCCTTGCCCAGCAAAAACGGCGCAGAATCTACTGAAGCAATGGCTCCCTGATTTGTCCTGCGTGGGATTATGTGCTCTGATGTGGGTCTGAATCCGACTGCCTTCTTATTCGGGGATCGTAAGATCTTGGTTAGCAGCTGTGGTGTGCTGTCTCACCAAAACAGGATTGTTGCATTGGGTCTCTTGCTGGTGCAGGCTGCGGTAGACGCGGCCGATGTGGCATGCGGTCTGAGCCTGGGAGAGTACACTGCACTGACATATGCCAACGCCATCAGGTGATGCCTCACCTGGCATGGTCATTCTGTAGCTGGCACTGTGCCTCTGGGCTAGATTGTTCGTCTGGGCGCTCCTGAGCATGCAGTGGCTGCAGCTTTGAGGATGGACTGAAGCTGGTCAAGCTGAGGGGCGAAAGCATGCAAGCGGCAGCAGACGCTCAGCCCTCCTCCATGGTGTCCGTGCTCAAGCTGGACGTGGAAAAGGTGAGTGTCTCGCCTTCCTCATGGAAGTTGTTCAAAATGTACCTGCAGGTGAAAAATTGTTGTGTGTAGGAAAAGTGCAGTGGATCTGCCGGGTTTCGATCCCGGTACCTCATCGTTGCGAACGATGCGAACTACCGATTGTTCCACAAACCCCTTCGTTACTGGGTCGAAATTTTGCCAGAATATAAACCGTCAACTCTTGCGGGGCTGACTTAACTCTGCAAACGCTGAATGGTGTAGCAAATCCTTTTCAGTAAAGTCCAATGACAGCAGAACACAATTTTCACCCTGCAGACACTAGAACTCTGCAAGAAAGCCACGGAAGAAGTGGGTGAGGGGAACAGTGTGACCATCGCAAACTACCTCTGCCCCGGGAACTATGCTGTCTCCGGGGGCGTGGCTGGGTGCGATGCGGTGGAGAAGCTGGCCAAGGAGTACAAGGCGCGCTGCATGCGGTTGGCGGTGGCTGGGGCCTTCCACACCCGCTACATGCAGCCTGCCGAAGAGAAGCTCAGGTACTCTGTCATATGACATGGTCTGAAAGCTTGGAAAGATTTCAGACTCTTGGTACGAGTGTAGCAAAGTGCAGAGCCACTGGCCGCCACTTCTTTCTTGGGACTTCAAGTAGACCCCAAGCTGTGGCTACTTCCAAGCACGCGTCCAAAAGGTAAACAAGCAAGGCTCAGTGCGGTGCCAATGCCTGTGAATGAACTGGAGTTGGATGCTTGTCCTCATTGCCTCAGTAGCTTACCTAGAATACAGTAAAGCAAGTGGCTGACAGGGAATGATTGTGCAGGGAGGCATTGGCTTCCACCACCATCGTGACTCCCCGCATCCCAGTCATCTCCAACGTAGATGCCCAGCCCCACTCCGACCCGGAGGTCATCAAAGACATCCTGGCCCGCCAGGTTCAATCTCATCTCACTGTGCATATGATTTGAGACTCTCCAGAAGCGAAATTTTGGGAGCAACTTTTTTATCACCTAGACCTGCAGGGAACACTCAGCTGCGGCCTTACCAGAGTCCAGCTGCGGCACAGACCTGTGTCCTTGCGGTAGTAGCTCCTTTAAAAGAAACCCAAGTGCACACTGAAGTCTGATTCTTGGCATTGGAATTCCAATCACAAAGAGTCCATGCAGTTGTGAGAGGGGCTGCAACTTCGGTGAATTTGTCTGCAGTTGACGTCTCCAGTCCAGTGGCAGCTGACCATCGAGACTCTACTGGGCAAGGGCCTGGAACGCAGCGTGGAGATAGGGCCCAACAAGGTGATTGCTGGGATCATGAAGAGGATCAGCAAGGACCATGACATCTCCAACATCTCGGCCTGAGTGGCGGCATCTTCCTTGCCAAATGAGAGATATAGAGCGGATTCTGGTGTGATTGTGTAGAGAGCAGAGATTAGCGCATTGTGTTGTGTTGTGAGGGTCTGAACATTTTTTGACTGACTGACAGGGTCTCGATTTGGTAGAATACAAATGTTTGAGGGGAAGATAACATGCATTCATGATCATCACTTGCTTTGGAAAGGAGTTTCAGCATGCTCGCAAGGAATTCTCGCGAGGCAGCTGTGTCTAACTCAGTATTTCAATGATCAAACGTTCCTTCCTACAACTCACTGACACAGCACATTCCTTTTACTTGACAGCTTGATGAATGGTCTCTTTACTCAGCGTTATTGAGGACCAAACATCGAATGGAACACTGTGGAAGCTGATCAAAAGCTCCCAAGGGGTATGGTCCAAGCTCAGAAGCATAGGCATGTGTCCAGATCACATTCTGGGCTCCATTGGTGTCAAAATCTTTCGTGTTTGTAAATTAATTTGGTACTTGCACGTTTTCAATCACCGAGTTCTTGGTTCTCTCCAAGCAAATTTCCGGTCTCAGACATCCGCCAACTGGAGAGCTTGTAAGGGAGGATGCAAACATTTCTCAGAGTTGCAGCTCGCTTGGCCTGACACAGATCTTGCAGGAAGGCAAATGCTTGCCAGTGTATTCACTGTTACCTTTGGCTCCTATCCTGTTTCGACCTTTGTCCTTCATTCCCACAATTTATCCCTATCGGCAGCCACCACAATTGTACATCCCTGAAGCGCCAGAGATGTGCCTGGCACAGTGGCATCTTTAAACAGTGGCAGGCACTAGATCCTGAAAATACTCCACATCATCACGCCTGGAGAGCAGTGGCCTCTGTAATATTCGTCATGAGAGGGTCGCTGTGCCCTGCACCGATGTTAACCAGCAGCTGTGCCAGCCATCTGCAAGACAAGAGAGACCATTGAACTAATCACCTTAGAAGGATATGGCATGGTGTGAAGAAGTCGTACCACCTACTGAACACCTGGCAGTAATGAGGGTCCATTTAGGGTTCAGCAAGCCATCCAGTCGACCTTCACAAGTCCCAGCCTTGAGATAGATCAGGATGCTTCTCAATGAGATGACCAGCGCCAGGTACCTGGAGTTCTACCCAGTGAGCACTGCTGCTCCTCCCCCTTCCTCCAAGAAATGCACTGAACGGGCAGCATCTCATGCAGTCACTGAGCATCCATTGCTGCATCGAGGGGGCACCCACCCGCGCGTCTGCATGTCGTCCTTGAGGCAGGCCGTGAAGTTGAGGTCCATGAGCAGGGGGGGCAGGCACTGCCGCAGCGCCTCGCGGGCGCGCGCGTTGTCGGAGAGGCGCAGGTAGCAGCGGATGACGTGCTTGAGCAGGCGCACGCTGGGGTTGTCCGGCAACACTTGCACCATGTTGTTCAGCACGGCGCTCACGGCGAAGAAGCGCTCCGCAGTCGCACATATGTAGTCCAGGCCACCCTGTTGGAGTCGGACATGCTAAACCGTGGGCATCATTCTGATGTGCAGGCTCTTGACCGAGGTTCCCATCGGCAGTATGCATACGATGCCAGAGCGAAAATTGATTCATGCTATGAGAATTCCAGATACGAAGTGGATAATTATTACATAATAAAATATCATGTGCAAAATGCCAAGAGCTGAAACAGCTTGCCATCAGGCGAACCGACAATTTTTTGGTCTTTCTCCAAGGCAATGTGCAAGCTTCGACTCAAGAACTTGAAGTCTGTCGGCCTGGAATGCACTCGAAGAGATCCAGGCAGCCAGATTCAAGGGAGCTGGCTGTCAAGCAAGCCAAACATGGGAGAAATCTACGGAAAATCATTTGTCATGCGCGTCTTTTTAAGTGTGCGCGAAAGGGGGGGCCCTCACATTGTCCAGCAGGATTTTCTGGACGATGAAGGTGGCCACAGTTTTGGACAGCTCGCTGCCCATCTCCATGGTGCGCAGGCACAGCGGGATGATCTCCGTCGACAGCAGGAAATTTATCACCTCCGTGTCATCAACCTGCCCAGATAACGGGCATCACTGCTTCTTTCCTCTCCTATTCCCAATTCCCAGTGGGTGCTGCTCAGTGACACCGGAACGTCTTGGTTCTCAGGGGGTTTCTATTCATCACTACCTAGATGCTTGTGGAATTGTTCAGAGACGACCAAATTTGTTTGGCGAGAAGCGCAACAGGGTCAGATACGCAGACAACAGAGTATATAGGATGGACTCGATGCCGGAGTCAGAGAGGGATTGAACAGGAGATCCTTCATCGCCTTCCAAGACAGCATCCAACACTGTACAGCACCTTTCTGCGTTGTGCCAGAGCAAAGGCCTGCTTCTTGGTGATGCTCGCAGTTGTTGCAATGCCAACCATGGGAGGGTGCTCCAGTCTGGAGATGAATCAGTCTCTCAGGGATTGGTGGGGGGGTGAGGTACCTTGACCAGGGCGCCGATGACCCCCAGGCTGGTCAGGCGCAGGTACTCAAACGGCCGCGTCTTGCTGGTGGTATTCAGGAATGGGTACAGAAAGAGGGGCACGTGTGCTGCACATCAAGGTCGCCAGTGAGCGGCCCATCGAACCAACTCCCAGTGCAGCATCAAACTCTCCATGCCCCATTCCCACCTGTGCTGGCTAGACAAGTCTCCTTTGTTTCAAGCAAGCAGCTCTATACTTCTAACTTGCCCCTCTGTCTCCAGTGCAGGGCCACTGAGCCACCCCTCTCTATCTCACCCCTCATGGCTCTCTCGCTGTATGTGCTATTGTTCTTGACATACAAGCCCCTTCCTGCCGAAATCCCAGACTCTGCAGACCACAGCATCAATGCTCGCACCTACACCCCTTGCCGGTGGGATTCGCCGACAGATATCTCACCTTGGAGGAAATAGCTGCGGGTCTCCGGGTGCGAGGCCACGCACTGCAGCAGTGCCAGGGCGTTGCACACCCGGTTGGAGGCGTGCGCCGTGAGGGAGGGCGGCGCCAGCAGGGGGTAGATCGAAATGATCTCCTGCAGCAGGGCGGGGATGGTGCCGAAGCTGTGCCACAGGTAGGGCGCCAGCTCTGGGAAGGACTCCCGCTTCTTGCTGAGCTCCAGCAGGGCATTTTCTCGGCTCTGGGGGGAGGTCAGGTCCAGCACCAGCTGATCCATGATGTTGGGAGCTAGGGTGCTAGGATGTGCGGTGACACCCCATCGTACAGCCCTCTTGTGTCAAAGTGTGCGATATCTTGGGAGTGCTGAGGTGAGTTGAGTGATGCAGCCAAATTGACCGGAAAGCGAGAACAACGCTATGCGAGAACTAAGCCCGATCTTCTGCTCTGGGATAAAGCACTTGGACGAATCGTAAGCGCGAGCTGGAACGAGTCGAGGTGCTTGAAGCAAGTAGTCCACCACAAGAATGATGATGTATGAGGTTGTACGCACTCACTATGATTGCGGGTGCCTATTGTTGATGTATCAAGGTCAAACTGCAGTACTGAGTGCTATCGCTGGCTGATCTCAGTGCCAGGCAGTTTACTGCGAATTTGTTCACAGGCACTCGCGAAGGAATCAAAACGAAGAATTCAGTAAACTATCAATATTCAACGACCTTGTCAGCAGATAATACATACATTAGTCCCGGCCTTGAAGTTTCATCCTGAAACGTGCATGGCGAAAAAGAAAGAGAGAGTGTGGGTGCTAGGGTGCTGCTGAGCGTGCCTGCCACACACATGTCTGACTTCAAGGGCTTGAAGGGGTTTGCCCTGGCCAGAGAGAGTGCCTTCTTCAAGGTTGAACAGGTACGCTGCAGAACCAGTGTCTGGTCAAGCTGATGAACCTGTGGCAGCCTTCAAAAATTTGCAGAGGCTTTGGGCCATGCCATGCTTGCTGTGAATTGTCTCTCATAGCCCCATGCCGATGAAAATGCTGCCCAGCCTTGAAAGGGCAATTTTTGAGAGCAGGAGGCGGACATACAGAGGCATCGGTCCAGACTGGTCACCCAGGGAAGAATAGAGGATATTGCGGGTGGCTACCTGATGCCCAGGCGGCAGCAGACCCTGGCTGAGAGCGCGCAGACCTTCGAGGTGATCTTCAGCATCCTTGAAGGCCCCATCTCTGTGCTGCCCAATGCTGACTGGCTTTCCAAGCCGTCTCTGCAGCGCAACATTATAGGAAAATATTAAGCTGAATTTAGGTCAGAAATCCTATGTAGCTTCATGTATGTGTGTTGCGGGGTTTTGGGTGGATCTCAATTGGGCGAAGGACATCGGAGATGGAGAGGCCCCGAAGGGGCTTGGTGAATCCATTCTCGAGCTAAAGAACAAACTTGAGTTCTCAACAGTAATTTTGAGTTTACATCATGCCAGGTCCTGGCCGAGGTGCTGCAGCAGCAGCTGAGACTGGATGACCCCACCGCTGCGCAGCGGAAGAGCTTCCTCAGGCAAGCCAGTCGCTTCCCTCTGCAGCTGCTTACAGCCTTTAAGTTGGAGCTCACCAGCCTTTCTAGTGCAAAACTTGTTGCAGCAGGCCTCAGCAGCTTGCCATCGCATCAGTACAAACCTTCCCAATGTTGCCAAATTGCTGTTTGCCCCTCACAATGTTTACGCACACCTGAAGTCTTCAGCAACAATTTCTGCAGTAGTTCACAAGTTCTTCCGTCTGCGCAGACGGGTACGGGGGCAGCTGCCGGAGCTGACGCCTGCTGAGATGCAGCGTTTCAGGTCTTCCATGTATGGCATGGCAGCGATCGGCCACATCCCCAGGGTCAATATGGGAAGGGACCGCTTCGCCGCCGCCCGGCCCCGCGGGGGTGAGCTGCGACCCCTGAAGCTGTCCCCACAGGCCAGGGAAGCCGCCAGAAGAACCTATTCCAGCGGTGCAGTCCCTCTTCCCCCTTTGCAAAATCCCCGCTTTGAATGTTGGATATGCTGTTGTCATGGGGCTCTGGGTTTGTGTCTCATGCGGCCTGCTGTCTGTGTGGATTTTTGTGTTTACGTGGCAAACAACAGTGCGTTGTACATATGAGTGATCGTATGAGAAGTCCAGACACCACATTCAATTAATTTCAACTTACCAATATAACATGATGGCTATGACAATATATTGTTGTTTCATCGCACTTGTCAATGCAGAAGTATGTAATCACAACTATTACAATTCTACTGTTCCCGTCTTTCTTTTTTCACAAATAGGCTTGCCCAATTGCTTGGCGGGACTGCCCCGTGGCAGATCTTCTGAGCCCAGCAAGACGCCATACCAATCGTCTCTGCTACCCTTGTGGATCAATTTACATTACATATCCAGGTGCTCGATCCCTGGTGTATGGTTCCTTTCTGGGGGTGGCAGCAGCAGCAATTCTGGTGGCGGCTGGAGCCAGGGTTTTCGACGTCACCTCCCCACAAGATCTCCGCGACCGCGCCTCTGCTGACGGCCCCCTGGTTGCGGAAGCCCTCCGCGGCTGGGCACTGCCTATCAAAGCCAGTTTAGAGGTGAGCAGCTCTTGTTGCAGAGGCTTGGGGCGAAGCCTCTTGCGTTAGGGCCTGGTCACATCTGATTTATAACAGAATTAAGCAAGCTGTACATTACAAATCAAGAAGCTAAGCACTGGGGGGAACAAATATGTGGTGTTGCTGCGCAGGACTTTGCCAGGCCCAAAGAAGAACGGCAGGCTTGTCTCACCAAAATGCAAGAGGTGCAAGATGTGACATCCACGGCACAGCCAGGTTCAGAGACAGAGGCCAACAATAGTAGTGGGCAGACTGTATAAGCCTCCACGAGATCAACTCCATGTATAATGTTGTTCCACTGAACACTTGTTGTGTCAAACTGATTCTGAATTGTAGGTAGCCTAAACATGTAACAATATTCTTTTTGGGATCAACAGATGTCCTTAGATAGCCAGTACGTCATCGTCAGGTGCATCCATGATCAATGTGGAGCTTAAATTGGGTCTGCTCAGCCGTAATTGCAGTCAGTATGCTTGATTTAATAGAAGCTAATGCTCCTGCATCCCCTACAGCGTAAAGAATGATTGCCAGGGTCGCATCCCAGATCATGGGGAATCTGGTCGAGAGCGCACAACAATGTAATTCTTCAGGACCGCTAAATTCAAATGAATACGATTTCCCTACAAAGTGCACAACTAAATGTCATTCTGATCGCTCATCTCGATTTGGTGCCACCTGCACACTTGTGTCTTTCTAGGATCCTCCTTGATCCTTGTTCATCTTGATCAATTCTTCACCCTACAATATTTGCAATGTTGCTGCTGGCTACGATTTCCTGCTCACTATCTTAAAGTCAAAGGTTTGATGTCTGCAATGAATGCTTTATGTTAAGGCAGCTGAAGGAACCGCAATCTCAATCAGCTGTCCACAGAGGATGCTCCACAGCTCTCAGCAAGCAGTTTCGTGGATTACCCACAATCACACTGACCCACGATCACTGACCCACGTAGACAGGCAGGGTCACAGGCAGTGGATGGAAGCATTCCTGCTTGTAGTCGTACTGCTTGTTGCAGTGGTAGATTGGAAGACCGTCTGGCGTCGCCAGGTCCCAGGCGGCAGCATCCGTCCTGGGTGGCTCCTGCACCACTCGGCAGGCAGACACCACGGCCGAGAGGTGCATCTTAGGCTCCAGGTGGTCAGAACGCATCACCTCATGCTTTTCACCCCCGAAGTATGTTGCCTGCAGGGGAATAGCGGGGTTTCGGAGCAGGCAAGAGATCGGGCTTGTCCTGGTGGCAGCTCTGTGCACAAAGCTCTTGCAAACATTAAATTCACGAAAGATTCCTGCTGCCATGGAAGCTCCGAAGTTCTCTTTGCTTCCATCAATACACCATGGTACCTAGCATCTCATCTAATCACAGACAGGCCGATCATGCCGGTCATTCGAGGAAGAGTGCAGCAATTCAGTAACATCTGGAGGGGGAAGGACAGATGCAAGTATACCTCTGCACGATAGAATATCCTGAAGGAGCCAAGCCGCCGATGCCCCGTCGGTCCCCCAGGGTCTTCCCACAGTGCCTCCACGCAGGCCACCCTGGTGCACTCCTCGCCTGCCGCACAGGCCAGCTCCACAAAATCGTTCTCCCGCACCGTAAGCCCGTCTCCCTGCAGAGCCATGCCCTGCACTGTTGCTCCCAAATCCCCCACATCAGTACTGCCCTTTCAATCCCCTTTTCCTTTCTCAAGCCATGTCATTGAGTCAGCCAGTGCTTCATTGCCTCAAAGAACTGACTGCAGACATGCATATGTAAGGCAGCATAAATTTTTACATGTAGCATACATACGTACGTGCCGCAGTGGGCGGACAGTCCCCTATCTTCAGACGCACGCATGTGCAGCTGAGGGGACAGGGCTTGCCCTGACGAAACCAGTGTAGTACGTTCTGTCTGGACAGGTGAGGTGGGTCTCCGCATTGTGTCCAGAAGAAGGCCTGTCTGCTGCCGCCAGCCACTTGAAGTCATGGCGTGACCGCTGCCGAGTGGGCTTATCCCCACGCTCGGCAGAATCGGGCTGCGCATTGGCTGATGGGCCTGCAATTGCAAAGGGACCTGCAAGATCGTGTCGCGGATCTGTGAATCACACAAAGTGGTCAGGTCATCGCCGACAAATTGAAGACAAATTGAAGAATGGGGGTCATGCATTTTTCCAACGCCAGAGCACCTCTCCAAAGCCGCAGATTCGCTGTGTGGTAGGGAAGTGCATATGTCCAAGCAGTCGGAAGGAGTTCGATATGATCACTGAGAGGAGGCATACGAGCTTGTGCATGAAGGTCGTGGCATGAACTGCTTCATGCTTTGAAAAATAGTAGGGGTGTCAGCATCAGGCAGCTGCTCACCGGTAGCACCTCTCCGCTTGGCTGGCATGACCCTGGCCTTCTTGGAGAGTGGGGAGGCCTGTTTTGCCTCTGGTGGGTCCACACCTAAAGACACCGGCGTCCCTTTGAGGGCCCCGTCGCGGATCACCTGCAGGACGTGCACATGCCGTGAGGTCCAATGGTCCACTATGTAGGCTCCTACCGTGACATGCCTCACTGATAGTCGCTGGCAAACACCGCTCCTGATCCAGAGAACGCTTCCCAAATGCCAGACCTTGCAATCCCCCGATCCCAATGCCACCCAAATGTTCAGCATTCATGGTGAGAGGTTGATGTCAGCTCTGATTTCAAGACTAACCGAGGATACAACAACACAGATACATAATCTATTGTGGTGTGCATGTGGCTTTCAACAGACGTTGCTGTTGCGTGGGGGAGGGGAAAAAAGAGGGGAGGGCACCGAGACCAGCCACGCTCCGCCCTGGACAGGGATCCCCAGAGCGGCAGCCTGCCGGGCAATGTCTTCCCTCTCCTCATCGTCCTGAGTAAGCATCGGCTCTGCCCCGCTTCCCTCCCTCCTCAGGAGGACCAGGTCTGTGGCCTTGCGGAGCCGGCCATGCCCAGCTGAGGTGACAAACGAGTCGGCGAGCACGGCACCTGCACATATTACACTGATATTTGGGGCACTGAGGACCAACGCCTGGCTCTTCAAAAGCAGACTTGAAGGCCAGCTGATGACATTTTCTTGCATCTTGTGTTCAGAGAATCTCCATGATCTCGTGAACAGAGGATACAATGAATCTGGAAATATTTATGCCCCAGGCAATCAGCCTGCCTCTAGTCAAGCGCCCCCTTCCCTGATCTGTACAAGGTGCTGGTAGGGTGTCGCCCAAAACGGGGGAAAGCTGCAGGCAGAGGTGATGCATGGCCGAGCGCACCGGCATGCTGCAGCAGGTCTGTGATGACGGGTGTGTTGCTGCTGTGCACGTGCACACGCACGCCCGCCAGGCCCCTCCACCGAGCCCCCGGTGGGCCCCAGGTGTAGTGCTGCGCACAGGGCTCCCTGGCTCTGGAGGCCTGGCAGGCGTCCACCCAGGCCGGGGTCACCACGGGCAGGCCCAGCAAGAAGGCCAGCATGATCTTGGAGCTTTTGGGATCCTCGGTGGCATCCGTGACCACCAGGTCCACAGAGTGATGATTGCGGGCTTCCTGCAAGAGCCAAGGATTTGATCAATGGTGAAGGAGCTGGTTGCATGGCGTAGATGCACGGGTCTGGCAACGAGTGGCGGCAACTCGAGGTGAATTGTGAGGCTTCGCAGGATTGTGACTGAGATGATTTGCTTTTGGGGGTTTTCAAGTGGCAGTGGAGGGTCATGCATGCAGGTTGGGACTCTATAGCTTTGCAATTACACATGCTGCCCTGCGAGGAATTCTTATATACTTGCACGTAAGCTAGGCTTGTCCATGCGCTGCCTGCTCGCAATATGAAGGCAAAAGGCGCCCCACTGCTGACACACCCCACAGCGACGCACGCCTACTGGGACATGAGCCTTGCCAGCACTGACCTGCCACGGAGGAATGCTGGGTAGGACAATGCCCCCCAGGGACTCGATCCGCTCGACCAACCGCTTCTCCCTGCAGGACACCAGCAGCTGCATCCCGTCGAGGGGCGCGGGAGCGGAGGGCTCGCTGTGGCGCCTGCGCTTGGCAGGCTGGCGAGGCAAGCTTGCCCCCAGCGACAGACGAGCCAAACGTTTCGATGGGGAAAGGAATGGCACCCCAGCCTGCATGACAGAAAGGGAGCATCTGGGATGTGCCGGATCCGATGCTCCTTTTGGGAGGACCTGCTGCTTGGATCATTAAGGAAATGCGCGTGGCCAGTCATGAAGCCATGCCTTATCCAAGGTGGCTGGGCCTGTGCTGTACCGCAACACAAGGCTGCTGATGTTGGCGGTGAGCCCATCTAGTGGAAATTTCTACAAACGAGGAGGGGCTTTCTGCCATTCACTTTTGGACCGCATCATGCCATGCCAACGCTGGATGCAGCGACTATCAATAAGATCCAAGGACCCACCTTAGAGCAGCAGGCTCTGCAGCCTGACTTTGAGTAGCGGCATTTGGAACAACCCAGTTTCACAGCAGCTCCTGGCTCCTCAGATGTAGCGCCCTGCACCTTGAGAGCCAAAAATGAGGAGCAATGCAGGGCATGCAGGGCGTGCCTACCCCTGTTGCTTCCATTGGCAATCAAATCTACTTTCAAGATGCCTGCTGGGGTAGTGAAAAGTCCTAACAGTAATGCCCTTTTTACGGCTTGCAACCTGGGTGAGAGAATCATGGTCCTCTGGAACAAGGCACGGGGCAAAGATTTGATTAGAGGAAGTACGGAGGGCAGCGCCCACCCTTTCAAGGGGTGGCTCTGCATGCTGCTTGCCTTTTGCAGCTGGCCGAGGTGAGTATGCACAATCCTCAGAAGCATTCTCTGGCGCCTGGCAAAGAATTGTGCTCATCTTTTGACATCACTCTAAAGGAGTGCCGTTCTTGCTACAAAGGAAGATTTTGCAAGACTTGCAAGGCCTACAAAGGAAGCTGAGGAGCGCCTGATCAGGCCAGTTGAGGTGGGGCTGTATGCAAACGGCAGCAGCGCTTGAATGCACACTCGCGTGCTGCTAGGCAGCATGCACGATGTGGGGTAGAGGAGCAGCTTATGCAGGATGAGGAGAGGACAGGGTAAGGTGGCAGTACCTCGTCTTCTACTGTGAGCGAGTCAGCATAAGGGTCCTGGAGATGGAGGACCTTCCGCTTTCTCATCTGGGGCAGAAGAACTTCCTGCGGGAAGTTGCCAGAAATCTGTGATCTGATGCCCACTTTGCTGTTGAGCTCCTCCTAGTTGCTGGGAAGGGGGTTTAAAAGCAGGTCCTGGTCCTCTTGTACGTCCCAGTTAAGATTCACCAGATCCGAAGAAGGAAATTCCACGAGCTAGCATGTGTGTGCTTTGCGAAAGCAAGGGGAGATTGCTCAATTGGAAGCAGAGCTCTCCCATATTTATTGTACCTGTGCCTCTGCTTGCCCATCATCTTTGCCAGCCAGGTCCTGAGATCCTGGGTCTGAGCATTCAGCTATATGATCTCCAATCCGATAGCTGGGGTCTCGAAATCTGCACACCACCCATGTCATATTGCATGATGTACAATCATGGAGGGGAAAGGGGAGGTGGAGAGAAGTAGTACAGGAAGTGCAGAAAAAGAGCCCATAAATTGCAGTGTCAAGGCAAGACAACATGTGCATGGATATGATTGCAATTGTGCGCCATTAAGAGCTGCAATTCGTATGTTGGCTTGGCTTTCTAAAGCCAGCCCAAAAAAATACCTCAGCTCATAAACGGAGAGACAAAGTTGAAGCCAGCCACTCCAAAAGAAGTAGTATCTTGTGGTGGGATTGATTGATAGCAGCTGAACAGCTTGGGTGATGACAGCAGTCGCTTGGAGGGCAAGGGGGAGGCGGGGGATGTGGTGTGCCTTGAGGGTCGTTGGGTCACTCTCTGTGGCCTGCCTGTTGGCAACGCCCTCACCCCTCCTGCTCCACTCCGCCCGCGACCTCTTGCCTGCCTGCCGCCGCTCTGCCTCCTGCAAATATCAGGGTGTTATACCCTCCCAACTTCTTGATTGACGTCGGAAGCGAAACCTCCCTTCCAGCAAGGCAAGCAAACGACACACAGAGTCATGAGAAAGGGCAGCAATGAATCTGCTGATCGGATACGTGAGTTGGGAAGTTTGGATTTGAGCAGCAGAGCAAATAGGTAACAAATGTAAATGCTGGGAAGGTGGGATTCTGAGAGTGGCCGAACAATAAATCAGGCAAGCAGCACAAGCTGACTTGTACCTCTCCGGCCTGCGGGGTACATGCCCAGCTGGTTCAGGGCTGGAAGCTGCACGCCGCATGGAAGGCAGGTGTGGGCTGACGGGGTCCCAGTGTACATTCACAGACCCTGGGAGGGATTGACTGGCCGGCAGTCTGCACGACAGGTGACAAGGTCAAATCTCTCCACACTGAAACCGAAGGATGTGCGCGCGTTCTTGTCTGCTGTCTGGCAAGGTCGCATGAGAGTCTTGTAGTCTTCGTTTGCAAATATAACCAATTGCGCTTCCAACAAAAGCTTTGATAAGAAAACCTCCTCTCACAAATATCCACAATCACACTCTTTGCAAAGAGCATTCATTCATTTCCCTTCCAGATGCATAGTCAAGCATTTCAGCATTGCACCTGGGCAAGAAAAAATTGCTTGTGATCACCTGGGTCCCAGTGATGTTCACAAGCCATTGCTGAAGGTCATTTTTGAGGTCATCTTGAGTCCGTTTGAGCAGCTAAATCACCTGTATGGATCATCCTTGTCGTCACCAGGCAGGCCTGGGGCCACACCTTCCCAGGGTAGCTTCCCTGCAGCTCCCACCTGCCCCCCCTCCTTGCCTGCCAATCTCTGGCCTCCAGGACCAGCGCCTTGCCTGCCCCTGCCTCCTGCAGCTCTCCCCCTCCTTCCCTGGCCCGTTCTTCCCCTTTGGTGTTGAAGTGCTGACCTGTTCGATTTCTGTCCCTCACCCACAGCGACGGCCCTTGGCTCCCCAACTGAGCCCCTCCCAGGCCTTTCCTGCTCTGCAATTTGAATATCATCCTCTACAGGCTGCTCCTGTGCGATCCTCTGCCGCTTTGCCTGTGGCTGAAGAAAGGAACCGCGCTTCTGAGGGGCCGTCTCCCGCCCAGATTTGGGCAAAGGGATATTTGCAGGCCCCTTGCGGGGAGGCCTGGCCGAGGGTTGCGGAGCCACAAAGATGGGTTGCTCCGAATTGAAGGCCTGCCACCCACTGTCCGGGAGGTTTTGGCGATTGGCATGCTTTGAGCCCTGGCCGTTAGCCCCATGGCCTGCAGGACTGGGCGACGCAGCCTCGCTGGGGCTGTTTGCTGGAGGCCGTTCCGCCAGAGGGCTATCTGCAGGCGACACGGTGATTGATGCATCTTCGGGAAAGGGCACATGCACCGAGTTCCCCAGTGGATGCTGCAACCCATGCTCAGAGACCAACACCCTTTCACCCTTACTTGTCCTGTGCAAAATCAAAAAGGAATATGCCCGCAAAGATAGACATATGGCCAGGCGCCATGATGAACACACATCAACAATAAGATTACTGTCGTTTGCACAGACTTCAGGCAGGATGAAGACCTAGGCATTCCTCAGCCGTGAAGACGGGTGGTGGGCGATCCACTTCATCACTCTCCATACCATCGTCATGCTCCTCTCCAGCAGATGCTGTGCCGCCATCTAGAGGGCTGCGCTCAGGGAGGGGACCTGTCTCCACCTCCCCCACCACAACCAGAGCCTCTTCCGCGCCACCTGCGCCGACATGAAGACTATTCACTACCAGGTGAAAGGCTACGTGTGTCGGGAGGGATTCACAACTGATCGTGAACATGCCGAAGGAGGGAGCGGCATTGCTCAACCAGAGGAAGTCCATGCCATGACATCTGTGTGGATCTCACTCTGTGCAAGACCTGCTCTCGATAGAAGCTGTTCGGCGACAATGAACACATCCAATTGTTTTGGAGCCTGAGTGGAAGATATGCGTTCACCATATCATGGCTTTCTGCACTGCACCCCCGTTATGTCCATGCTGGTGTTTCTGTGTAGAAATTGTAAATGGCAACGATCGAGGTATGTTCCCTTGGCACGCCCTGACATTCTTTTTCCCTCGTCCATCCATTCAAGCATTTGAGCTTTCGATCGTGTCCAGACATGAGCAGACATGGCAGCAGCTTAAAATTCCAGTCAGGTGCACACCCTGGCAGTTGCCTGGCGCCAGCGGATGGGGCATCCGCATGCGGTTGGCCCTCTCCGCGATCCCGGAGGGCTGGCTCGTCTGCAGCACACGCGTCCCCGGGCCAAATCTCTGCTGCTGCACCTTCCTCTCTGACAGCAGCTGCTGTTTGCGGTGGCGGCTGTGCAGCCTGCAAGGGCGCATAACGTTGGAATCAACCTCATGCAGATAATGTTGCATGAATGAATCGAGGGCATCCAGGTGGCTAGTTTGTCGGCTTGAAACTTTGCTGGGCAAGACTGGCCAATGCCAGCCCGGTTAAGGGATTGCCCCCTGATCCCTTCAAATTTTCATGAAGTCCTGGGCACACAGATGACAAGATTTCAATGCCAGACTCTGTTGGAACTGAAAGCGCACAGTTTCAGGATCAAGCGGAAGAGGCACTGGGTTCAGTAAGAGTGGAAACTTTTTCTTGACATTCTCGCGGCTGCCGCCAGGCTGGCTGGACACCAGGGGCCTCTTGAGCCCTGCTGCCTTGGCAGCCGCTTTGAAGGTCGCTTTCTCCGGCTCAACGCCAGCCTCCTGAGGCGGGTCCTCAGGTGCCTCCGGGCAGCTGTCTGGCACCATGGACACATCGTCGGCTGTGCCTGTAGGCAGGATAACATTGCAGATGGTTCAAGCAAGCGACCCACACGGACATACAAATTTCTAGCTTACAAAACTCGCTCGCTGGTGTCTCCTGTCAATTTCAGGTCCACTCTGAGGTCCCCATGAGAATTTGCACGTGGAGTCCTAAGGGACCTTGTTTCTTTCTGCGGATGGGACAGAGCACGCACAGCACAGCTCCAAGAAGTTTGGAGATTGCGAATAACCTTGGCGGCATTTGCGAAGACATCCGAAGAAAGGGCGAAATGAGATGTCGCTGTTCTTCATTGAATTCACAGAATTGGAATCATTTCCTTCCTTCCTTCGCACCTTTCTCCATACCTTTCGGATCAGAGGGGCGGACGGAAGCCTCGGGCTGCGCTTGCAGCTCCTCGGTGCTCTCGAAGAGCAGAGGGCGTCGTCTGTGAACCAGCAGGGGCCCGGCCTGCGTTTGCGTCTCCTGGAAGATGGCCCTTCTCGCAACCCGCTTCTCTAGCGAAGTCTCTGCCGGGACAGGCTGGCGGAAAAACCACTCCGGCACAGCTGCAAGTTTTTGCACATGAATACAGTTCATTGCTGCTACATGTTGAGGGGTTGGGGTGCAGTCCTGGGTCCTTGGCACTAGGAACCATCATTGTGAGCTTTCTCTATAGAAGAGCAGACCTCTCGTTGTCTGGATGTTCGTGATTGTGAGAAACTAGAGATGAGGATGCTGAACAAGGCATTTTATTTGGAATTTCGACAGCTGCGGTGTCAAAGCTGCCACTGCCTAGTTTCTATGTATGTTGAGTTCCAAGCAGGATTCCCTCCAATGGAGACAAATTCAAAGCAAGGGGTCAAATGTCACCTTCAGGCACCTTCTTAAGTGACGAAGGCACCAGTCCCTCAGGTGTATCGTCCTGGGTGATGGAGCAACCTCCACAGTCCTTGCTGCTGCTCTTGCCAGCGTCTGTTGCAGAGCCGTGCTTCTCCCTGCCAGCTCCTACTGGCTCGGGGGTTGTATGAGAAACCACAGCAAGTGACATCTTGGCAGCCTCGCCTCCATCTGCACCCTGGCGAGAAGGGGGGGCGCAAGGTGGGCCTGGTGAATCCCGGCGAAGGACGTTTACAACCTCATCACAACCTGCAAAACCACATTTTTCTTGATAATGATGCACCTCCAATGGAGTAAGATTGCCCAGTCATCATGAGGGGCGGCTTTTGAAGACATGGAAAGATGACATCTAGAACAGGCATGAGCTTTAAGTTTGGCAAGGAGAGACACGCTCCATGGCTTTTACACTGAAGCATCTTCTCGCAATAGCCTGTATAGAATTAGTCAAAGCTCTGCGCCCCCACTCCATGATTTGGAATCGTAACTGATTCCCCCGCGCCCTCTGTAGATTGGGGCAAAGTGTTTGATGGGGACTGCACCTGCATCCCTGCCTGCTGTAAGGAGGGGTTTGCTGCAGGTCACCAACGCTTCAGAGTCCGCTACAATTGAGTCAGCAACCCAGGGCCCTAGACCAGCCCCGGTCTCATACACCTCATGTTGCGACTCCTGCACATCACAACCTGATTTTGTGACTGCATACCACTGCATAAAGAGGGCGACAGAGATCATGACCTTCCCTTCCAGAACGCTCTGATACACCTCCAGCAGAGGGGCTCTTCTATAAAGAAGCAGAAATGGTGGAGGATTAGCACCTGACAATCTGCCAGACAAGCAAGGTTCCGACATCCTGCTGGCAGAGAGGAGTGCATGGATTGTGCTCACCACAGCAGGACAATGTGCTGATGGCTGAGGGGGAAGGGCGTATTTTGATTGGCACTTCAGGACACCCTGCCCTGAGAGTTCAGAGGTCCTGAAATCCACCTCGGCAGCCGGGCAGAATTCGGCCGCAACAGACGCCTGCAAATGGACTTCTAGCTCTGAATGCAGCATTGGATAGCTCCAGTCAGCGCAAAATGCAAGAAGCAAGCAATTCCTGTATGCATATCTACTGAGAGGGGCCCTTTTCAAACCATTGGAGCATTTCTTGCCCCCATACCTCCAAATCCAGAAAATCACTGCTGCTCCTGACAATGGTCATGAAGAAGGGTTGAGGCCCCTCTCGTTCATCACATCTCAAGGCACCATGGCACACAACCCTGTTTGATTTGAGCTCATCCAGTAGCAGCTCTTTATGCCATTCATGCGACTCTGCTGGTCTTTGGGCAAACCAAAGGACTTCTGAAAGTCTGGGGAAGACCCAGAAACATCAAGCAGGCATGCAATTTGGCACCGCCCTGCTCTCCTTGGAATTCATGTACAACCTAATCCATCCTGCCCACCTAAGAGCCTACCTCTGAGACCAGAAGGTCGCAGCCTGCATGTCTCCGGGGTTGGGGGCTGGCGACTGCAGATCCTCCAGAAGCTTGTTCATCGATGGCGAAGATGTTCCAAGAGTCTTCCTCCCCCACCCTTTTTGTCAGCTTCAGCATTGCGATTGCCAGTCTGCCTGGGATCTGCATTCACCACAAGCCGCCTGTGATTGGGCAACATCCTATTGCCTGACAATTATCTCCCAAGAAATGGTGAGTGTAGAATTTCACCTCAAAATAGCCAAGTGTACACAAAGTGCGGTAGCGCCTGGGAACTCTTCTCCTTGGAGCATTCATGAGAATTTATTACTCCTGTGAAGTGCACCGTATCAGAAACCAGAGCTGCCTGCTGCTGCCTCTGGTGGTGTGTAGGTGAGAGGGTAACCCTGCTGAAGAACAGAAATTTTGGCGGAATGATATGGTCAACTTGGGCTTTAGCATTGGGCCTGTACGTCAGGGGTTTGGGTCTGTGAAGGGCCTCACAAGGGGTGGCTGGGCACGCTCCAATATGTTGACAATTCGCTCTAATGCCAATGAGTGGAAGTAGTAGACACCGCCTGCCACGCCTCCCAGCTGCAGCCAACACAATAGATCTGGGCCACACAATCGATCACCCTCATCCTGGAAGCTTGGGAATGATAACACCCCCTAGTTTGCCATACATTGCATTAGGAAGACCAAAGTGTACCCCAAAAAGAAGAATGAATCTGGCAGGTCACTGCCCCTGGCGTCCCTCGGCAGCCACAACGACAGCACCCCTCCTGTCTCCGGGATGGATGCCAGGGATTGGTCATCTATGTGTGGCATGAATGCAGAGCAAATAACGAGGGGAACACAACCCAACCTCCTCATCGCTTCTGTCTGTCATTCTGGCTGGACTATTCTGAACCCCCAATTTCGATGCACACCCAAGGCTAGAGGACCGCCAAACCTCCTGGCACAAAGCTGGGATGTTGAATTTCCCCCCTCTTCCAACATGCAATTGAGGGCACACCATGAGCTTCCTGCTCATGTCCTCAATGACATGGTCGACTTCCGCGGCTGTGCACTGCAAGGGCTGCAGCTGGCTGGCCCCCCCCTCGCTCTCGGCCATCATTGAGGACGTCACAAAGGCAAACCCACCTGTGGGGGCAACGACGTCTGTGAAGTGCGGAGCTCCTCATGGGGCTTGCAGCAATGGTGCTTGCTTCATAGGGTGTGCAGGAAGAGCATTTGCAGCAAGAATCTTTCTCCCCGACATAGTGACTGCCCAATAACCTTCTGGTAAAGGGGCCTAACAGGAGGAAATTGTTTGTGAGCATGATCTGCCAGCATGGAATGAGATAAATGTGTAATAAAGGCCCTCTGAGAGTTGCCCCAATCAGTTTTCCCCCAGATTGTCATGGCATGGCTTGCATTTACAGCTGTACCCGAAAGCCAGGCAACGCCTTGCCCTAGAAAGATTCAAGGTTGCTGACAGCCTGCAGGTGATCAGATACAGCCCTCATTCTTTCACTCTGAGGCTGAAGATTCTTTTGCAAATAAATGATGCACATATATACTCTCATGCTTCACCTTGCGACCCAGCCATGGTCAGCACGTCATCCATCCCCAGAGGCTCATCGCTGCTGGTCTCCCCTCTCTCCTCTTCCTCCACAAAGGGCCCCACAACCTCTGCAGGGCCCTCTCCCGGCAGTAGGCTCCCCCCGCTGGCGTCCTGGGCCGGCGGAGGTTGCGGCGCAGGGCTGTAGTCGTTTCCAGGGGATGGTGATGGCCCTGCCGCAGGCCCAGCCTGGGAACCGGTCTGTGCACAGGCTTCAGCAATCTGCTCGCTCGCATTGAGCCTCTTGCCGGTGCCGTGCTCAGTATCTGCCTTCCTGGTCCCAGGCGTGGGCTTCTCAGAGGGCGAGCTGACAGGCGGAGGAGAGGCGAGAAATCCTGATGCGGGCCCTATCTCCTCTGTCAGCCTGACCAGGGGATTTCCCACGGCTATCCCTTCCAGGGCGGCCCCACCAGCGGCCTCTTCCTCAGAAGGCTTTTGTGCCGTAGCATGACTCTCCGACCCGCCGCCCGATGCATCCACTGGGGGCGCCTGAGCAGCTGCCTCTGCCAAGCAGTCCTCCTTGGCACTGGCCACTGCTGTGGTGCAGGCTTCAGCTGCAGGCATGAGAGCTGAGGGCACACTCTCAGCCATGAAGCCCTCACGCCCGCTCTCTCCCCCAGCAGGCTCCTCCATCGCAGCAGAAATCCCTGACCCCATTTCCAATACATCACCTTCGGCCACCCGAGCAGACACGCTTGCCGTGCGTTTGTCCATGATTTCTCCTGGGGCCGCCTGAGCAGACGTCTCTGCTGTGCATCTACCCATCGCGCCGGCCACAGCTGCAGTGCAGGGCTCAGCGGTGACTTTGTCAGCCAAGGGCACAGGCTCGTCCATTGAGGCCTCCCCTCTGACCGCCACCACGCAGCCAAGCCGTTGGTGCTCTTCCTGGGCCTGACAGGCCACCACCTCCTCCTCTATCCTGGCCAGAGGCGGCAGGGTCTCAAAGACCGGACAGGAGTCTGGGACCTGAGTCTCTGCATAATTGGGCAGCATCTCCTTCGTGCCACCTTCCCCATCCTCTTCGCCATCCGCCTGAACGCAGGACACACTCTTCTGGAGAAACTCCTTCAAGCTTTGCAATCGAAGCCCATGCACAATGTGTGGAAGGAGGGCACAGCACGTGATACAGTCACCATCTGGCCATCATCCCGTGTCAAAAACACATGCAGCCCGGCTGTGGCAGGACTTGATGAAAGACCTGCACCTTCCAGAGTGTCAGGACGCACACCTGCTCCCTCCTGTCAACATTAAGCCCTTGAGGAGGCTCACATAAGCAAGGGGGCGATGGATATAGAGGCAAATCACATGTCCCGTCTGTGACGTTGGAGTTGGGGGTGGCGAGGGGGTCTTGTGCTGGATGGGGGAGTCGATGACCAGCTGTGTATCCTGGAAACAGCGCGCAGGGTCCAGGGAAGGGGAGGCAGGGGATCCTGGCTCCTCTGAGTCCAGGATGATGCCATCAGCTACGACTTTCCTGCCTGCAGAATCGGGATCACATTTGTCGGGAGGGATGTCTGTTACTGCTTCCACCTGTTGGGTTGGTATGTGTTGAACAAATGGGGTTTCGGCACCTTGAAGCGATGAAATCTTCTACAGCAAGCCATCCTTGTGGTGTTTGGTTTTGCTTTTGCGCGTTTATCCAGCCTGATCTCGTTTGCATTGCCAGGAGTGAATTCCGCAGCTTTGGGCGCAAAATTACAATACAGGACTTCCCGGTCAGACCTGCTCTTCCCTGGAAAGTTTGCTGATCCTCTTGCGGCTGTTCTGATGTATTCTCCCTATGAAATCCCCACAGCTTTGGTTTCGTGATGAGATGTTGCCTTCCGACGGAAATTATGCATGAAGTCCACCTGCTAGGCTGTTCATCCCCGGAGGCTGGGCATCTCCAGCACCTGAATGATTCCCTGATAGGCTCCCCAATCCTTCCGCGAAGGGGTGTTCGGCTACAGCAGATGTATCGCTTGACCCTCTGACTCCAGTGCCCTTACTGGCTCCCTTTTTAAGTCCTGCCACCTCCACCAAAACCAAACCATCTCCACTCATGCGCTTTTGCCCCTGATATTCGTTGGACCCCATGGGGCCATCATCGCAGCTCTGATTCACCGCGCGCTCCATGTCTGGAGCCATCGCCTCAGCCAACAGAGGCTGTGGCTCACCACCGGCAGGTTCAACCCCCACACTGGCAGGATGTTCGTTGGAAGCAGTGGGGGCAACAAATGTGTCGGCGGGGGGCTTTGGCAATTCCCTGTTCTGATGCTCCAACCCCAGGGCACCTGCAGTGATGCACACTCATTATATTTCCTAGCAGTGGGGTTTGCACAGAGTCTTTGTCTTCACAACAGGAAAGCCAATCTGGAGGACTGCATCCCCCAACACTTGGCGGTCAAGCAGAGCTGCTTGCACATTGCATGGAAGCAGGGACAGAAAAAGACAGGGATCAGTGACAAAGCTCAAAGCCATCGTCCAGGATCACAACGATGGGGAGGACTATCAATCTCATAACATTCGTGACCTGAGGTGGAACATGCTAGGCAATGTTTTTCCCTCCACAGAAACTGCTGAGGCAACCAAACACAATTAAAGCACAGGATTGCCAGATGAAGGGCTCACCAAGTGACGTTGCCAAGGCATGGCACTGCGGAGCCCCTTCGGTCAAAATCTCCAGCTGGCTCACCCCCATCTGAGACACCCCCCATACTCCTCGCCCGGGGACCTCTGGCAGCTGCGAGGCCGGCTGCCTGATACTTGGCTCGATCTCCAGCTGACTCACCCCAGCACCGCTCTGCTGACTGATTGCAGCAGGGACCTCTGTTGCCTGATGGCCAAACTCCCGCCCGTTCCCCCGCTGAGACTCCTGTATGGCAAGAATGGTCTTGAGAGCTGAATGAGTGATGGTGATGGTAGTTGGCAGTGAAATGAGAAGGGGTGGGGTGGGTGGGACGTCGGAAACGCTATAAGATGTTTCAGAAAGACTATCGCAGATGTTCGGCTGACGATGATTAGAGGGAACAGAAAGGCTGTCAGAATCTGGATGAATATGTGAAGCATGAATTCTCATGTCAGGATTGTCTGAGTTAGACGGAGTCTGTCTTATGTCAACGGCTTTGCGCATTCCTTCAACTGCCCTAAATACGTCAATTTCCGTGCTGTACATTGACAAAGTCGGTGCATGGTTTTGCACCTGGATACAATATGGGGGCTCCTGGCCAACCCCCTGATCTCTGGCAGTGTGCCCACCCGAGCCAGCCTTGCTTCCCTTACTGCCCTGCTGGGACCGCCCATTTGTGTGACCAGAAGGCGGCTCCGATTCAGTGGCTGCCTGCTCCTGGGACGGCAAACACTCTGAGCGCTCCTGGGTATCTGGCTTGGCAGCGCCCCCAGTATCCTTTGAGCGGTGCAAGTCCAAGCCCCTGACACCGTCTGACTGAGCAGGCTGTTCCCAACAGAGCCTTTGCTCCACTGACGTGCCATTGGGGCTGCTGATGCGCACAGCGGAGGGAGTTGTTCTGCTGCCGGTGGTGGGCTTTGGGCTGATGTGATCCGCCAGTAGCAGGTCTCCCTGGGCTGGCAGTGGAGGGTGGCGCCTGGATTGACAGAGACTCAAGTCAAAAGGTAGCCCTTCTGCACCTTGGCTGGAGAGGAAAATTGTTTAGAACACCTGGATCAATTCGATGCTGCTAAATTCTGTACTGGAGTTTTAGCCATTTTGCAAGCTCTTCTCTAAAGACACCCGCTTGCTTTGAGAAATCCTGGTGATCACAGAGGGAAGGAATTGGGGTTCTTGAAGAAACAAGTTTCGGGCTGGGCAGCGACTGCCACTCTTGACCAAGATCAGGACACCATCCTTGTCTGATTTGCAGTCCACAGCAGAAAAGGCACACCTTAAATTTGCCAGTGTGCCCCTTGTCTTTTTCTTTGGAGTCAGGCTCAACACACGCCTTCTCTCCTCGGATTCTTGGACAGCAGAGAGAGCCCTTGGTGGGCTGAAGGTCAGGGAGTCAGTTGGCATCTCAGCGCCAGTCTCCATTCCACTGCACCCCTTGAACATCTCATCTACGATGGAATATGGTACATACACCCTGACATATACGATTTTGCTTGCAGCACAGCTTTGGAAGGTCCAAGGTCATGTCATCACCGCTGAGACGACAAGTATGGGCCTGCTGGTTGCCAAGACCGTACCTTGTAGCCTCAGTAACTACGCCGCCACGCTCACCTAGCAAACATGGCCAGAATGCATCACTCTCTCGTGGGAGACTATCACTTCTTTATGGGATTCGGAGGATTCCTGCATATACTACAGCATTTTCTGCTCTGTACCGGTGATGCAGACACTTTAGTGCCTCATACGGGCTCCAGAAGACATTAATTTGACCGTCCTGAGGTATTCGAGGCACAGACTGCGCAGCATGCGCTTCACATTTTGAAACCTGGGAAGGGGCCCCCGGGGGGTTGGGGTAGGCAAAGTCCAAAATTTTGCTCTGGCTGGCCTTTAGAGTGCAGACAATCTGCCTTAGCTGTTTTGAACTCACAAGAGAGGCTAGACCGATGTGGCCAAGCCTGCACGCGGGCGTTATGGCCGACCGCATGCCATTCCGTTCGGGTGTCTTGCGGAGTGGTCGAGCCACAAGTGTGCAGACAATAATCCCGGCTCGTGAATCTAGCACAAAATGCTTCAGGCCACTCCACAACGCAAAAGCGAGGACCCAGGCAGTTCATTTCACCTCAAACTTGCCACGCGATGCACCTCTGGAGCAGTCGGCAGCAGGAGAAGACCTCCCTGAGACAAACGACGCAGTACATACGGACCCAATGGCCCAGGAGGAGGTGCAGCAGGAGAGCATGGCTCTGCTGGAGTGGCCCAGCCTTTGCAGGCAGGTTGCAGCGTTCGCCAGCACACCCCTGGCAGCCAGGCGCATCGTGCTGTCAGGCCTACCCATTGGGAGGACCAAGGTGACCTCTTCAACAGAATTTGAGACCTGATCCATTTGTGGATGGTGCAAACTTGGACGTTTTCAGAGCTGTGGCAGCACCTAAGGGGGGAACTTTAGCAGGCTGTGGCACATCTTCTGATGTCGCAGTCACTCAGCTGACTTTAGAGTGAGTCGCCGCAGTGCGGCATTTGCGAATAGACAATCCACCGCCAACACTTTGTGTGTCTTCAGCACAGCATTCTTTGATTAGGAGCGAGACGCCATCACAGACAGCGTCTGGATGCATCCTCACCTGAATCCCGTTTGCTTCATAGATATGCTCTTCCCAATGCTATCTCAAAGGCTTCCGCCTACAAAAGCTGATGGCAGCTTGCTTGCCGCCCCAGTGCTGAGCATCACAGTCAACCCTGCATCTACAGGGTCTCTGGACTCATGAGGCAAACACAGGAAATGGGCATGCAGGGCGAGAGCGAGGAGCTGCTGCAGCAGACCGCGGAGGCCCTGCAGGCGCAGCTGAGATTCGGGACTGCGTACGACCTGCGGCCGGCGGTGGAGGCAGTGGGGCAGGGCGGCGTGCTGAACGCGCGGCAGCTGAACGCGGTGGCCGCAACTCTGCTGACGGCCGCCTCCCTGAAGGAGCAGGTGGGTGGCGGCTCTGGCGCTGGCGGTGGGGGGGAGGATACAGGTGTGGCATTTCTTTACCTGGAACACCCAAAACGTCGACATATGCTTCAGACATAAGGACGATGTTAGCTTTCCATTGGCAACTTGGCATCACTACGCTGCTACGGCTCATTATTGAGGCCCTCAGTATGTGACTCAAAAATATGATGGACCGTCATCTGCATGCAGGAAACGGTTCCTTTGCTGCATTGAGGCGTGTACTAGGAGTCGCTGAAGACCTGGGTCCCCTTCTAGAGGAGATTGCCACCTGCGTTGGGGGCGAGGGCAGCTTCATCCGAGGGGAGGCTGATCCCGAGCTGGAGGCTGTCAGGTTGGTCAACAAATGCTTGTGTTCTTACAATGGCTGGTTGGGAAGCTCCACATGTGCGATTTCCAGCAAAGACACTCGACGGCTGCTGCCGATTTGGAGCGTCTGAGTGAAGTTACTTGGCAGGACATGATCCATGTCATCATGCTTTGCATTATCATGGTCTCCATGGAGCATGCATGCCACGATCCATCCATTGAATCTGCCCTGTCTGTCAGGCAGCAGCGCATTGAGAACAAGGGGGCGCTGGAAACAGGGATGCGGGATTGGGGCAGGCAGCTGCTTGCTCAGAAGGCCACCGAAAATCCACAGGCGAGAATTGCTTCCCCCAAGCATGTTCGTTCATCCTTCTTTAATACATGCGCTGAACATACATGCGCTGGACAGAATATGACCAAAATCAGAGACATCGGCCCAATGCCTGATATCAACATGGATCTCTCATTCTTGACTTCCACAAAATTTGCTCTTTCCTTGATTTCCTTGTGTCCAGCTGTCGAGCATTCCCAATACACTTACCAAAGTGGCTTACCAGGGCACAGTGGTTCTTTGTGGATGCCAGCGGCATCAACGGCCCTCTCTTACGGATTGTTCACATTTCTGAGTCTTACAACAGGGGCTTTCCTGAAATCCTGTCGCACACGTGCAGGTGATGCAGCAGAGGGGCCGGCAGTGCATCTCGGTGAAGGCGGGCCGGCAGGGAGAGCTCCCCCGCGGCAGCGTGAAGCTGGGGGCCAGCAAGACGGGGGCCACCTTCTACATGGAGCCGGCCCCCCTGATCCGGCTGAACGACGAAGACGCCCGGCTGACGGCGCAAGAAGCCGCCGCGGAGCGCCGCGTGCTGGCCAGGCTGTCCGGGTCCGTGGCGGCGTGCTCGCCAGAAATCTTGCAGGTCAGGGAATTCGACCCCTCTTTCCCTACCACAACTGACTCATTATCCTTATGCCTGGAAGGCCGCTGGCATGGTGAGCATCTTGTTTACAAACAGTTGCTGAGCTCTCACATATGGAAGAGAAAGGATCGCTTTAGCTGCTCACCATCTTCCTGGCTGTGCGTACGAGCTGGTTTGTGCACACTCACGACAATCCCCTGCAGACTGTGGAGGCCCTGACGGAGGTAGACATCATCGCCTGCCGTGCCAAGCACGCCGCCTGGCTGTCAGGGGTGCGCCCCATTTTTCACTCCACCGGCCAACCTGGAGGACTTGTCCACCTTCCTGGTAAATCCCAAAACCCCTACAAATCCATCTCGGCTTGACATGACTGCATCACCCTTGCAATCGTTGAGACCGCTGTGCAGAGGATTAGGGAGCATTTGAATTAGCGAAGTGATGGTGTAAAGACAAGGGTCTGTTGTTGTTGAATATCGAAATGATTCGCTTCTGCGTGCCAATGCCTCCATTTCAAGTACATTTGGCACCATGACGTCACTTGCAGACAGAATGGTGCATTCGTAGGCGCTAGGCACCCTCTGCTGCTGGCCAGGTGCTTGCCTCCCCTGCCAAAGATGGTGGAGGCGGACGATGCTGCTTTTGAGAACAGCTTCCTGGGGAAGGCTGTTGCACTGGCCCCCGCGACCTCTCCCACAGACAAGGCGATCATTGACCGCCTCCCGTTCCACCTCCCTTTTGACGAGAAGTGAATGTCAATGTCATAGCTTCAACCATAAATGCCGGTAAACTGGAGGCAAGTACAAGGTGTTCCATCCCAGTCACAAGGGGGGTTGTGAGGATTTTCATTTCTACAGATCTCCTTGGAAAGATTAGATATTTTTCACCTCGACAAGGTAAACATCCCGAGTGGTGTCCTTTGAGGGCAGAAAGGATCTTAGGTGGGTGCGTGGGGCAGGGAGGGTCGGACTCAGAGGATGAGGGGGAGGAGGCTCCCACCAAACCTCGCGAGCTCCCGCAGCCGGTCGACCTCACCGTGCCGCCGGGCAAGACCTCTGTCGTCTTGACTGGTCCTAACACAGGTTCTTGTGTCCCCCATCCCTGATTTTGCAAATGCGATGTCATGCCGTGTAAAAGTTTCGGCACTGCCTTGTGACAAACAGCTCGTGAGAGCATGGTAGGTTGCTTGTGCCGTCAAAACCCCATTGGTACCACCAGGTGTGTCGCTCGCATCAAGATGTAACAATATGAATTCTTTGCTGACACTCAAAGAATCAGAATATTAAGAACAGCATCTGGCATCGAACGTTTCTACGTTCCTTTTCAAACACTCATGTGGGCGGTAAGGAGTCCCATACCGTCTGTGCAGGAGGCAAGACTGCCAGCCTGAAGACACTGGGCCTGCTCACCCTCATGCCCAAGGCGGGCCTCTTCCTGCCCCTACTGCCCCCCAACACTGATGCCGGCCCCCCTGCGCTGTGCTGGTTCTCCCAGGTGCCAACAGCCTCCTACGCATATACGCCGACACGAGGCAGCCAGTGCTGTCTAGGACACCGTCTCATGAAGAAAGCGGTTGAATTGGGAATTTCACTGCATAGTCAGAGGGAACAAACTTGATACAGCAGAGCTTTTAAGACTTCATTTCTTGTTTCAGTCTTGATAACAGAAGTTCGCTGGACCGTTTGAGGTCAATGTTGATATCAACGGTCAATAGGGGTAATCAGAGCAGCTCAAGCCACATAGGGACATAACCATATCCTGCTTCAATGCATCGCCCCTTTTTTTTGGGTTGATGGAGACATCGTTTACGTATGCTGACTCTCACAAAAGGCGGCGATGTCAGGTGCTGGCCGACGTGGGCGACTCCCAGGACCTGGCGCAGAACCTGTCCACCTTCAGCGGCCACCTGCACCGCCTGAGAAGGATCACCCGGGCTGTGGATACCTCCACCCTGGTCTTGCTGGACGAGGTTGCCTTCCAGCTTCTCCCAGATCCACATGCGATGGTCCCTCTGGACACCACCTCAGTGAAATTTGAGTGGTTTTTGCTGCCAGTTTGGCACCAAGCGTCGCTGCAGAGGGACAGTGATTTGGGCATTTACATGTGGCAGAGCACATTTGGGCTAGGGCGAGCATCAGAGCGCAGAGCAGGATAAGCTTTTTCCTCTTCATGGGTGAATGGCGTTTCGGCTGGCTATCCTTACTGACACCAGGATGCTTGCGGTGGGTCGTGGTGTGTTACTTGCTCATGAATGATAGCAAAGCCCGACAGTGAACGCCTTTTATGGAGATGATGTAATGATGCAGTTGGGCAGCGGAACCGACCCGGTGGAGGGAGGCTCCCTGGCTGCCGCTTTGCTGGAATGGTTCCTGCCCCGAGTCGCCCTGACTTTCTGCACCAGCCACCATGCAGAACTGAAGGAACTATCGGTGAGGGACCTTCCTCTCTCCTCACATAGCCTGTGTCAGCTCCCAGATGACAGTCCTGCAGTGAGAAGCCTGATGCTTGCCTGCCACCTGCTGTCCCAAAGGTGCACCTCGGGTTGTACATGTGAAGCAGTGGGGCTGCCTAATGTCAGCAGCTTCATGAAGCCATGCTTTGATGTCATTGAAGTGCTTCCCACAATATCAAAACCCAGGCTTTGGCATGCAGGAAGCAGATGATAGGTTTGTCAATGCCAACGTGGAATTCAATGTCAAGGTATGATTACCCACAGGCTCATACAACCCCAACCCTTGCTACAGCACACGAAGACAACTCCACCACAGAAGCATTGTGTACACCTGCTTGCAGTTGAAAGCCGCAGATTTGGCAGTTGAACTGCCGAGCTGGCAAAGGTGTGGGGGATTTGCCAAGCGAGAACGCTGCCTGCAGACGCTGATGCCCACTTATCGACTGCAATGGGGCACTGCCGGGGAGTCGCAGGCCCTGGCGGTGGCGGAGGGGCTGGGGTTCGACGCAGACATTGTGGCGGCCGCCCGCCATGTGGCGCAGCAGAGCGCCCCCTCCAGCAGGCGGGGTGGGCACTTACCCCCAATTTCCGCCCTGTTGTGAGTCTCATGTGGAACATCGATCTGGCGTGGCTCATAGGCTTGTGTACCTTGGCAACGGTCAAGAGCAGGCAGCTTCTGGCGTCTCATTTGGAGCTCTGAGAGCTGTCCCTTGTCTTTTTGAAGACAATTTTATGTGGAGAGGCTAGCTGTATTGGTTTGTGTGCTGGTGATTTAAGTTTGAGCAAGGCAATTGAACTCCCTTGAAGAACACTCTCCTGAACTGCGTATCAATCTGAATGATGGCAGTCTCAGGTCTGGCGATCCGGACAGCAGCCGCTCAAAGAGGGGCTTCCCACCTCAAGAATCCACCTCATCGAGGGCAGGGCAGGGGTGACGCACAGAGCCCACCCCCTCGAAGACATTTGCCTTGGGGTATGACCTGTGTTGTTCCCAGGTGACCAGGCGGGAGAGCTGAAGGAGAACCTGGTGGGAGAGGTGGAGGTGGCCAGGAAGGATGCACAGATGGTAGCGATGACCCGCGAGGAAGCTGGTGCGCAGCTGGCCGCGCTGGAGGCCAGGCTGCAGGCGCTGAGGGAGCAGCATCAGGAACTGAAGGTGCGCAGCCGTGCATCTCTGTAAATTGACTATTTGCGAATCTTTCTCCACCATGTCTGGGGCCACTGCTTTGTGGACGCCTCCTTGGGCGCAGAGCTGGAAATCTGGGCTGCAAAAGCCTTTTGCATCTCTGCGTTCCTCGTCTTTTTTTAGGCAAGAAAGTGCATCTATCTCCGTGTAAGCAGCAGCAACAATCCACAGTTTGAGGTCTGCACTTCTGCAGTAAGTCAGCAGTAAATGTGATTCTCAGACTGGATCTTGCCATAAGAATTTTCTCCATGTATCGCAAAGAAAGCCTAAAATATAACATCACAAAATGGAGGACTTGACGCTTGCACCTAGGTCCCTGCTGCAAGATATTTCCATGATTGGCATTCCTGCAGGCCCAGGCAGAGATGGAAAAGAAGGCAGCTGCCCAGAAGGCAAGGGAGCAACTGCAAGCTGTACTGGCCTCCTTCACTCAGGGCAAGACGAACTTCGAGGCCTCCAAGCAGCTGCTGGCTGACCTCAAGTCTCAGGGCCAGAGCACTCTGCAGGTAGGCAGTGCCAGATTGCTGGACTGCACCTGCAGGCTTGTTGTTTACTTGGCCGAGCCGATTGATGCTCTAGATTTCCCTTCTCGTTCTATCTCGTTTGGTCAGCAGCTATATCTCATTTGCATGTAGCAATATGAATGTGTTCATGGCCTCAGAGCAGGGTGTCTTTGGAGGTTTCTCCAAGTCTTGGGTTTTGATTCACTGCTTGACACAAGCGATGAGACCCGCCACCTGATTCCATTGTTGATCGCTCATCCAATTGGATGTGCTTACAAGCAGGGAGCCACAAAGCAGCTGCAGGAGGTGCTGGGAGCCGAGGCAGGACAGGGGGAGACGTTTGTTCCCAAAGTTGGGGATCCTGTGAGTCTGGTGTCCATGGGAGGCGCGGAGGCAACGGTGACGCTCCTCACTGTTTTCAAAACTACAATAATGAAAGCGTTAGACGCGGAATGATGTGGCAAAGAAAGATTCGAGGATGTTGTAGAGCCTGCATTCCAGTGTCTTGGCCCTTAGAAAGTCTGGGCAGCGCGGCTCAAGAGGTGGCTGAAAAGGCGTGACATAGGCACACACATTTGTGTAGTTGTAAGGGGGCTAGTAGATTCTTTGCAGTGCCAAGCGGCACTGATTATCACTTTCAAATCTAGGTGACACGGCTGAATGGCGGCGGCCGGGCCACAGTGATGTTGGGCAAGATGCCAGTGGAGGTCAAAGTAGCAGATCTACTCCCTCATCGCAAACCAAAGCAGAATGCAAAGCGGAAGCCGCGGACCTCCCAGCAAAGCAAGCCTTTGCCCAGGATTCCAGTCCCTCAAACAGGTAGCCTCCAACAGATTGAGGCTGAAATTTTGCAAGCCAATTCTTGTGGTGGCAGAATGATAAAATCAGATTGCGATTGTCAGGACGGTTTCACAAGAGGAACTCCTTGAGAGCTGCCTTTGACCGTGCAACACCACTCAGTCTTGCAGAAAAGGGTCCAAGTATCATGTGTGAAGAACTGCCTGTGTAGCCAAGCAAGTTGAGGTCGGTTGATCACCAACTCCCCTTGGACCAGGGAACGAGCCCGGTCGGCCTGTGGAGCTGATGCGAGTCCAGGTCCCGGAGAACACGGCCGACCTGCGTGGATTGAGGCAGGACGCCGCCATGGAGGCCCTGGAGAATGCCATGGAGGAATGCCCGCAGGACTCAGTGGGCACCCACTCTTCCCTGGCTCACGCAAGCCACCTGTGCTGTGGTCCCCTGGGTCACACTGGCGTGCCAATTATCTACACCGGACAAGAGGGGCTGCCTGGTTCACAGATTTGACAAATAGTGCTGATCAGTGGAATCTGTCCTTCATGGGTCTGAGTCTCTTTTGTATATGAAGGAATCAGAAGGCCAGGTTTTAGGTCATTGGAAGAGGGAGACAAATATGTGCAGGTGCTTTTTGTGGTTCATGGGACGGGCACTGGGCGCATCAAGGCAGCAGTCAAGGAGCGCCTGCGCAAGCACAGGGCGGTGAAGTCTTTCAAGGAAGATCCCAACTCCGCAGGAGGCTGCACAGTGGTGGAACTCAACTTTTGAATCGAGCAATCATAGCGAGAATGTGTGTAGGTCAGTCAGACATTGATGAACATTGAAGAATGTGTCCTTCAGTATAAATGCAGCAATGAAGAGCGCCAGACATGCTTGTGTTGCCTCGACACAGGTTTGTCATGTGACATGAGAGCACAAATATCAAGTTCGTGATTTTTTGTATAGGTGATCTGGCGGGTATAGCGGGTAGGTCTGACTCTTTGATTTGTGATTTTGCTAAGCTCAATCTGAACAATTGAAATACCTTTTCTTATCACATCTGCAACACCTCAAGACAAGCTGGACCTTGACAGGATTCAATGACATTCAACAATAGTTCAATTAGCTCAACAGAAGTAAAGAACCTCATTTATTAATAGATTAACAGAGGCTTTGGTCATGCAAAGGAAACATGTGCATCCCCAACTCTGTGCAGCGCAGGAACAGATGCCTGGAATGCTCTCAGGAATGCATGCAAATCAGATCTGCACAAGCTAGCATAATTGACAGAGTGTTCAACTTGTCAGCAGAATTCAAGATTCACCGCTTAAGGTTACTTCCGTCAGGGGGAGTGTACCCCCTCCCCCAGATGTCTAGCTCATCACCACAGAGGTATGATCTAGTCCGGGGGACATTCTGATTCCTAATCCTAATCACCCTCCAACTCCGCGACTTCTGCAGCCAGTGCTGCCTGTGCCGGGTCTGCCAGGTGCTGCCCCTGCCTCTGCAGCACTGCCGGCCGCGGCTTCCCCTCCGCCCTTGCCAAGATGCACCTGAGCATGTTTCTGGCCGCATTGACATCGCGGTTCCATACCTGCAGTGCACATCAAGAAGTTTTCGTTCCTTGCTGAATTGCTTTTCTGGCGTGAAAATGACAAGTAGTGTCTACCTCTTTACTGTCAACACCCATATGTGATTTGTGCAATCTTCCACTAGGAGAGATCTTGCCGTTCACATTCCCGACTTCAGGTCTGGCATAGCAGAATGCCAAGGAAGTGTTCATGCACAAGATTTGCTGCATAGGACATGTCCAATCATAGTCTCAAGGCAAAGAATTCTGGAGAGTCTGAGCAGGCTGGTGGAGCTTACCACTGAGCAATGTTGGCACACTTTCAGTGGGTATGGACGCTCTGTCTTGCGGGCAGCATGGCCATGCGGCAGCCAGTTGTAGGAGAACCGCTGCAGGGGCTGGTCAAATCCGGCGTAGTCGGTGGAGTCGAAGGTGGAGGAGCAGCGGCGGGAGGTATTGTTCTCGTCCACCAGTACCACGCGTGCATGTGGCCTGAGCTTTCTGATCAGCTCCTTGTTGGGGCCCTTGCACCTGCACGACAATGAGCTTGTTTGGATCCTTCATGCATGGTCCTGTTTTGTCTTCTGATCTTCTGTGTCAAGAGCACAGAAGCGCTGAAACCACTCAATGCTTCAAGCTTCCAAGCACTTGTGAGGCTTGGCAGTAGGTTTTTCTTGATTGGGAATCCGCTTTTCCAATGTGACGACTGTTTCCATCAGAAACACCAGATTCTTTGCCAATTTCAACAGGGCAATGCCTGTGGTTGGTGGAAGGTCTAATTCAGGGACCCCTGGTTGGACTGAAACGCAGTTCGAAGGCGGTGGTAGTGCTTCCTTGACTGTGGCTCAGGTCACCAAGCAGTACTTTGGCCCGCCTGGGTCTCATCAAGCGAGA
>QAXI01000436.1:1212315-1249174 GCA_004335615.1 Chloroidium sp. JM
CATGCAGCAGGTACAGGGCCAGTAGGAGGGAGGCTTCCACGAATGCCTGGGTCCAGTAGCGGGAGGCCTCATCCAGGCACACCTTCAGTCCAGCGGAAGTGCAAAAGGAGCTGCAAGGGACGACGATAACAGTCACTTTGCTTGCTGGCTTCAAACACACGTGCACGTTCAGATTTCTTCAATTGAAAAAGAAAACTCCTTGAGATGATTGAGGAAATTTTAAAGATAGAGAAAAAATGGAAACTGGTAATTTACTTTAAAAAAACAATAGTTTTTCCCATGGAATTTTGGTAGATTCTCTCTCCTTGGCCCCAAAAATATTTCCTCCCCCACCTTGGAAATTTGGGGCTGTGCATGCCAGCGCAGTCTTTACAGACAGTCCTAGAATTCTTGTGTCTTCTGAATCATCTTTTATCCTCACAAGCTTCAACATCCTCTGTGATTAGCACAAGCAGATCCGTGTGGGGAGATGGAGCTTACTTCAGACCCGCCTTGACCGTGAAGTCCTCAAACTCATGCTGAGGAGGGGTGTGGCCTGGTCAGGCTTCGCGCGACTGGGCCTAGGCCTTGCAGCTTCAGGCTGCCTTCCCTTCCCAATTCCCTGAGTACCCTGAGGGGCTTGCACACCTGCCCTCTTCCCATCGCCTACTTTCCTGAACTTTGCAGACCTACCAGGGTGGTTTGGGCGAACTGTGCACGTCCGAGTGCCTAGTCCTAGTGTACATCCGAAAAATCGGCTACCCGACATCGAACACAAAGCTTAAGCAGGCAGGAAGGCACATAACAACTCGGAAAGAATGGAGGGCGCGGTGTAGAACTCTGAGAGGTAGATGTGCGTGAACTGCAGAGCACTATAGGGATTGTAGACCGTGCGATGCAACTGAGGGTGCGGATAATGTCAGCTTCAAAGTCAGTCTCTGCGAGGGCCCAATATTGGATCCAAGGGCGTCGTGGATCCAAGGAACGTTTCTTGGACGGGTCAATTTTCAAATTAGAAATTTGTCAGTAATTCTCGACTGATTGTGGACTGGATGGGATCCTAAATTCCGAGCGGGCGCACGCGTCCGTGTCGGGGATTTGATTATGATCAGATTTCCTTTCGTGATATTAATAGAAGTAGTAATAGAAGTAATAGTATTTACTTAATCAGAAAATAGAACATAACATAAAGGTCATTGCTCATCCTAATATAGCTATAATGCAAGATGAAGTGAGATGAGTGAGATCCCTCCAAAGTGAGCAGAGCCATCTAAATAAACAAATTAAGTTTTTGTGAAAGTGTGCAGAACAACCTTTCCTTCCAAAGTTTCTGCAGAAGCATTCTTGTCAGATGATATCGATTTCCAGCGGAAGGCATGCGCTGAATTGAGAGAGAGTTACGGTTTCTCTCGCTAACGCAATCGTGCTTCTCCCATGTTGTGTCAGGAATGAGAGGCCTGTGGCACTGACGAGCTGGCGTCGATGCCTGGATTCAATGACACAGGTCTTCTCAGAATCTTCAAGGTTGGGTTCTTGAAACACGACACAATGTATCCATTTGCAATAAGGCTTCAAAGACGAGTCAGCAAAAATGGATCAAGAACGGTCATTTCTCATTTTCACGCCAAGCGACGCCCAGACTAGGGCGCCCTCGTGTTTTGGGGTCTTGCAGTGCTCCCCTCTCGGACTCTTGGCTGCAGCAGTCAGTAATCTTTTGGAAAAACCTAGCTGGGCTGCCCGTTACATCACTCTATCGCTGGATTGCTCTTGATTCTATAGCACAGGCCTTAGTGGGGACCCTTAATTGGGCCAGCTCTCTTGTCACCTCCCTACCTACAGTGGGTTACAAACTTTAAATACACTCAGAAGAATTCTTGGGGATTGATCCTCCGCTTTACTGGCAGCCCAGCATGATTCCATATTTTCTCCCCATGAGGGCAATCGTGATCCTAGGACATGCCCTTCTGAGGGCATTATCATCTGCACATATGCTAGGTGGTTCAAGAAGCCCGCTTGGGTAAGGGCCAAGGTCATCATCTGCTCGTGATGAATATCATGTGACCTTTGTGCGTCTGACACTAGCTCCCCTTCAAGGGCAGTAGTCAACATTATGAACGCCTAGGTCAATCATTGCCCATCTTAAATGCCGGTTCATCAATTGCCTGACAGGCTGTCTGGCTGGATACCATTCTAACAACGGCTAGTCTTGGGGTGCCCCAGTAGGGTTAACGTGCATTGTGGGGATGTTTGTGGGCTTTTTTGGGGACCCTTGTGTCCTACTACTTGTCCCTGTGGTAGCCTTGTGTGTGTTCAACTCCAGACCTGCAGTGGTGCACTCTGCCCGATCTAGGACAGCCTCCAGCATTCTGCACTGTTCTTATCTGCGTTATTCACTGTGTTCCTTGACACTGGTCAACGTGTCCATCTAATTAGCCTGATGTGGCTGGAAGATGTAATCATTTGCCTCCGTCCTTTATATGATTTTGTTAACGCCGCAGCGCATCAGCTGCGGAAAGCCCGGCAGTCAGAGTGGTCGAGTTGCCGAGATGAGCGGTCGAATAGCGACCTGGGCCTGGACAAGCATCTGAAATGCTGCTGAGGCTGGGCTTGGTAAATGGATGAAGTAAATAGATCAAGCGCAACCTAGGCTTGCTGTCCTGTCCTGACAATTTGAAACTGCTTCAAAAGCCACACAAGCCATTCGCTTGGTAGTCCATCTCATCATTGCAATCTTACTCCTGATGGGCACCCAGGAATTTAGACAGCTATATTATGTGCTGCCTTTTGTGAAGTGTAAGGGGAAAAGAGATGTGGAGCATTGACACAGCACTTGGGAGTTGTCTTGCTACCAAAGAATCCCATTGAGCATCTTTCGAAACATAGCAGATTTTGGTACTGTGAATAATTGCCTCTGCCCGGATCACTTCCTTACCAAGAAATGGACATGCTACAAACCGGGAAGAATAATAAATAAAATTTCAAGATTGCCACACTGTGAATTTTGCACCCCAGCAGCATGGGAATTTGGGGGAGTTGGTTTTTTGCCTGGAATCGAGATATGCAAGCCAGAGTATATACTCTTGCGCATGCTTGAAGTCAGCTATCAATCTTCAACAAAAGAGCATAAATATGACATTTCAAGGGGGATACAGTGTCCAGTCTATGCACTGCACTCAATGCGATCCCCTACTTTACATGCATGGCCCTGCTGCGAGTTACCTCTGTGTCCCTTGTTTGGTTTGGGCGATAGACAATTGCATATAAACGAGTAGTACAATGGTGGATTAAGGTAGGTACTCAGCAGTGAAATTGGTATATAGGGACAAAAGTGCCAACCTCCCTTCAAGATTTCAAAGGGATCACACCAAAGCAACCAACTCAGCTTGCATGGGAGCCGAAGCAAAGTGAAAAATTTCTGCTTGAGCTTCAAATTCATTCTTGAATTTGGTCAAGTGGCAAAAAGAGATTGAGCCAGACTTGAGCACACTTGTACAAATGACAAGTGTGCCTGGAATTTGAACATGGAAGATCATAGCAAAGGGCATTTTGCAGTGGATTTCCGTTTTTGCCCAATTAGAGTTGGGGAAATACAATCAAAATACTGCGTCCCCCAGGGGATGACCACAGAAACATTAGCGTACATCTCTAAAATTGCAAGGCTCAATTTGACTTTAAACGCCAATGTTTGCTTCACATCACAGGACCGTAGCGGGGAAATGTCATGTGCCCCTTACAAAGCACCTTACAATTCGAACTCAGTAGTCTTGAAGGCTTTTATTGCAAGACCTGTCGTCACAACGCCATTGTGGCTGTACCCAATTGATGCATTCTTCTCAACATTCCTATCAGTCGTCTGCCATTTCTTTACCAATATCCAGTGCTGGGACAGACATTCAAGTCACGGTATTGGTGACGGGTAATCGAGAAAAAAGCCAGGCCAGAATGGTACTAAAAGCATCATCAGTCTTCAGATCAGAAAATTGAGGGCCAGGAAGTGATGAAGGATATTGAGAATGCAAATGCCTATTCCTTTTTATGATTGGCTGGATGACCTGCAGAAAGATTGGCATTTACTCCACGTTACCACATATTGACAGGCAGGAAGTCAAGTTTTCAGTCAGAACTTTATTCGCCTGCAGTGAGGGTACCTGTTGGACTACTGGCAAGTGAGTGTATGCAAATCTATGCCAGACGCGGCTCAGATGGAATTGCATGGATGTAATCTTTGCCTCGCTGATGTTACTCAGAATTGCTGGAATCTGCTCAAGCTCCTTCTGCAGAGACACGAACAAACAAATTGGACATTTGTTTTCGCACGACGCCATGCAGTACCCTCACAGTAACGTGCACAAGTTCTCATGGTATTTAAGCATTCAAGCAAAAACAGAAAAAGCAAATATGTTTGAGAAACAGAAAGTCCAGGTATCCAAGAATAACACTTCGAAGCTGACAGCAGAAAGTCGAAAAACACAACACAGATGACCGCTGACTTTCACTGGCCCGTATCCTTTTGATATACCAATCCTTGGTCGCAGACATTAAAAGATTGTTAACGACTGTAGTTGTCAATGTGAGCAGAAGGCTCACCTCAGCGACTCTCAGACTGAAGGTGCTCCAATCCAAAATGTTCTCAAACACAGCTTGCACTTCATCCATGATGACTACAGGGATACAACCGTTTAGGATACTGTCTTCTGCCCGAGAAGAGTATCCATCACCTGCAAGGCAACACATAAGTAGCATCAGAGCCTCGCATGGAGACAGGCATTGCAAATAGGAAAGATCACAAAGGATCAGGTTTTGCTGCAATTCATATCAACCCTGAGAAGCACTCACCCGGGACGACAAGGCAAAATATGGACTTGCTGAGTAGCTCTCCATAGTTGCCTGGTAGCTCTTGAGGAGTTCCTATCTTGATGTTGTACTTCCTGCTCCAATCGCTCTCTGTTGATAGACTTTTTAGCCTTTGCCGAATGCCTCTCGAGTATCCAGTTTCAGCTGGTTTCCTAAAATCTCCCCTGAAGAAGAGTAGAGTCGTGCGTTGCTGTGGGGCATTGCCCAACAGTGGAGAAGCCAAATACTGCGGCGTCAGCAAGGTTGGGATGACAAGATCCTGCAGCGAATGTAAGTGAAGTATGGAAATGTCTGTGGCAATTTGACAATCAAAACAGAACGACCTTACTTAGGATGGCCTGATGCCTTTGTATCTCAGGCATCGAATATTATAATGCTGGGGGAGGGGGTTCCACCAGATCACACACTAGAAATGACTTGTGGTTACTTCAGGATTTGACGATATATCAGAATGTGGTACATGCAGCACATCCAAGCTCGCCGGGCAGTCAAAAATTGTGATGGGAGGACTCGACATTTGCTGACTGGGTCTTCACTGCTGATTAGATTTTTTTTCCGTCAGTCCACTGAGGGTCAAATGCAAAGTAGTTGCAGTAGCGGAAAGGTGATTAATCATTACTAGCAATCGTTGGAAATGTTGGATTTGTCTATCAGAAAAACTAACTTTGATTGGCACGAACAGCAGGGGGAAAAATAACGCAACCCTCTGTTACCCCACCCTCCCCACCCCAAATGTCATTGCCTGTATTTGCGGTACACACATGTTTAGGCCTTTCGCGCTCTTGATCGAGATGTTCGCTACAAATCACCTCCTCTAGGCCCTTGCTGTAAGCAGCAGACATAGCTGGCTCACAAAGCAAGTTTCTGATACTGTGCAAATTATTCAAATTATCTAACACCTGGTGCTTGACGAACACAAGGAAGTTGGTTGCTTCTGAATCCGACATTTTCCCTCTAAAAACTTAGTTCACAATCATCAGGAGAATGGGCTTTTGCTGAAGAGCCAGTAAGATATTCTCACCTTTGAGGGGTCGTAACAAGGAATATTTTTCCCAAGTATTTGGTTCCATGATTTTGAAGAAATTTCGGGTACAATCCTACACAGACCGTCCTCTTGTACAAAGTATCAATTGCAATTGTGCTTTTCTATACACTTTGGTCTGCAAGCTGCGTAATTCTGAGCATGAGAGCATTCTAAAAGTGATGACAGGAATGCGGACAAGTCGCAGACATAGACTTGCATACCATTCTTTTGAATAATTGTCAAGTCCATAAGCAGTTCCACTGGTATGTTGCGCATCCTGCACGAAAGTAGCATAATTCTTGATTTGCGACCAGGACTGAGGATCATCATGGCCACATTAACATCAAGGATTCAACAAGAATATCACAGGTCACGTTGCCATTGAGCAGCTCACCATTCTTCCCCAATGAGTCATAATCGCAGAATTCCTGCATGTGGCAAAACCGTTGCTATGCCCATCACAACAGCAACACTGACAAGATGTCAGTCAAATATGCCATACATGCATTTCAATTTGCATGTCCAAAATCATAAAACATCTCTTGAGTCTGTAACAATCATGAGCAGGACACACTTGAGGAAAAATGCATCCAGAACCAGTACCTGAGCTCTTCAGGGACCCAACAGGATCCTTCATCATGGCTAGCCAACCAGATATGATCTCTGCCTTGAGTTCGATTCCAAAATGGATGCGCAGCTTCCACCCAGCGCTGCCAACATGCAGTCAGTCATAAGCATCAGAGGCATTCCTTGGACACTCACTCAAACAAGCATAGCGCTCTCACCTTTGCTGAGAGCAGCATGTTTGACATGTGTGCTGTGCGTTGGCCTCCGATCCCATAGAACCTGTGACCAGAAAGCATTTCACTGCACTGTTTCTCAATTGGCATGCACTGAACGATCCTAGCTGGCGAGACACTTTGCTTATGAGGAGCTTACCACGGATAGTCTGCCCACCCATGAATTGGGTGAGCATAGCAACTTGTATAGACTGGAAGGTAGAAGAAATCTGCTTCCTCAGGATTGAGAGTGCGATGGCTGCTCTGTGCAAACATTTCATGGAGGCCAGTCTCTATTGCGTAAAGAAATTCTCCAGGCCTTGTAGCATTGTTATCCTCAAAAAATCTATGTGTGCAGAATCTTCTTGCTGCAGTGGAAACACACTTCCCCTGTTCAGTCCCAAGTTCGAATGTCAATTCAGTCATTTGGACTTCACAAACCTATCTTTGAAGAGTTGCATTTTGCTCGAAACAAACATCCATCAACTTGCAAGGAATTCAAACACTTTTGAAAGCTGACAAGGAGCACTTGGTGTTGGTGTCATGAGTATGTGGATGTTTGTGCACCTGGTCGGTACTGCAAAAGTCGACTGTTATAGATTGGCGGGAGATCATAAATATAGATGAGCGGCCGCAAGCTGTCTTTCGCCCCTGACGACATACGATGATGAGGATCAACAATTAGGTCCCTCAACGCCGCCCTCACTTCTCCCAATCCTGCATATTGAAAGTGAGCCCACTTGAATGGTGGAGGAAAATGAGGGAAACTCAACATTCGAAACTCACGCGGGGCATTTGTTGATTTAGCACCCATACCATCACTGAGCTTGCAGATCTGGGACAAAGGAACGAACACGCGGGGCATTTGTTGATTTAGCACCCATACCATCACTGAGCTTGCAGATCTGGGACAAAGGAACGAACCGCTGGGCAGGTGTGGCATGCCCCTCCGCACTTGCGCACAGTCATGTCCATGATAGCCCTCATTGCATTTGCACCAGCCCCTCTGGCACTCTCCATGCCCAGAGCACTGATTGATGCAGAATTGTTCTGTTCTCAGCTCGCAATCCCTTCCGGCAAGACCATCCAGCACACAGTCACACCTGAACCTGGAAAGCAATGCCACAGTGTCATCTGATGCCAAATTTGTTCCACCTCCATTCATAAATTGGGAATGGATACACTCCCGGTTTCCAATTTCCGTAAGGTTTCCAATTACCACGAACCAATCGTATACGTGAGGCCGCAAATTACTTCGCATAATTCCCCAAGTCGGGCATGAAGTTGACTTTTGACACCTTCTGGCGATTGACTGATTATTTCCGATGGTCCTTGGGTTAAGATTGCCATTTTGTCGCTTAATTTCGTCCAAGATTATGATTGCAGCATTTGCACAGCTTGGGCCCTGATCATATGGAAAGTGGAGAGAGCATGATTCGTCCACCAGCTTTAATAGTTGATTGTAACGATTGAACGAACACTTTCCAGGAGATATTAGATTATTTCAGCGACTGCAACTCCAGCATACATTGTTGATCTCAAATACTCACATGCTTGTGAGATTGCATGCATGGGCCAACTACTCTTTTTGAACAATGTATGTAGCCCAGAATCAATACCGTAAGTACTTTATAGGTTATACCAAGGATAATCACTTCGAAATTGAGTAGGCAAATTCATTGGATATTAAACAAACGTCAAATATGTCAGTCAACTTTAGCGTTCAGAAAATCGAGAAATTTCTCAGGATCCCTGCAAGAGAGTCGACACTCTTTCTCAACCTCCATTATCGTCGGAACTTATTCCCCTTCTAAATGAATAATTTCTCAAGCTATGTTTGCAATCTCCAGAAGAACGATCTAAAGGCTGATTCACCTCAGAAATTAAATCTGTTCAGATTTAATGTTCAAGGAGCCATAAAGTTTCAGCATAAATTTTGTTAATACCGTGACAGCTCGTTCAGATTTTCAAATTAAGTGTGATATCTAATGTATTTACGATATGTCCCTCAAAACTTTCGAATGCTTTAAAACAATTGAGTGTTGGTTTATAGGCAGAGCTTTTACTTTAAAACGTCTGAACAATCCGCTAAGCGGGATGAGGCAAGTGAGTGGCAATGAGGCAATAAGTGGCAATACCTTTCCTCTGTCGCATTTGGAGCAGCTTCACACCAGCCGTCTGGTCCATACAGCTTCGACGGCTCTACAGTGCCGTACGCATTTTCACCATTGTCGTCCTGTTGCATGTGAGAGCTTTGCTGCTAGAAGTAAGCATTATTTCAGATTGGCATTTTGCAGAACATCATCCATGAGAACTGGATAATTGCCTAAGTGGAAAATAAGAAAGCCATTGCGCTGCTAGTCAGCCAAGAATTGCTGTAAGTGTTTTCTGTCCCAGTGCTACCACACAATATGAGTGCGCGGATTTATGGAATGAGGCATGGCAGGAAAAGAAAGAGTATCCTTACACAGGCGAACACAATGAGGTAGAGAAACACAGAATGATTTTGCCATCGCACTGCAGATGAATTGAACTGATGATCTGACGGCCACTTTGCATTGTGAAACAATCATTGTGCGCAGACCCAACCAGAGATGCCTTCTAGAGGATGTTGGAGGCAGTGCTTTTCTGTAAGAAGATATTGCGAATACTTTACTTCTGCTGAACACTTGGGGTGGTTGTCCATGGGAGACTACACAGCGGACTTCGTCTGTCAAAATTTAGCTTGCAAACAAACTCACCACATTTGGAGCGCAACGAGCTTCTAGCATGGGTCGCCCTTCCTGCAAAGGAGACGTTCCTGCAGTGCACATGTTCATCATCACTGTGTCATTCTTGCGTGGTCCTGCTCCATTTGACGATGAGACGCAGAGCTGAACTTAGAAACTTGTCAAAACATACTGAGATTGCTAACCTGGTTTCGAGCCCCATGGCGGTGGAATTCTGCCCATGGTCCCATTGCAATAGCACATTCCTGTACACCTCTATTGTCAGCACCAGGTTTAAGATCTGGCCAGAGAAACTCTGAATGCTTTCCATTCTCACACTTCTTGTCAAAAGTATTTTGCTACATACCTGTATCATCATCACAGACACCTGCAGCAAAAATTGCTGTTGGTAGCCATGACATGTAAATCTGAGGGATTATTCAAAACCACTGGAAAGACGTTTCAGAGGCATGCAAAGGCGGTGGTGCGAGTGTCCTCAGTTCCTGCCTGAATAAGAACTGAAAGATGGGCGTGATTTTCACTGGTGCATCAATGAGGTGCGATCGACAACAAGTGTGACACCAACCAGCACATCTGGAATACGTGAAGCCCTTGTCGGAGAGACTTGTCGAGGAGGTTGGCTCTTTCTCATTGGCACTTTCTCTCCAGCGATTTGTACAAGGCCTCTTCCTTGGCTTTGAACAGTCGTCACCACCCCAGCCTATGCAGTCACCAGCCTTGAGACGTATTGTTAGAGATGTGCGACATGATAGTGTACCTGTGAAAGGTGACGAAAAGGCAGAGATACATAAGTAAGTAGTACAAGTTATACTATCAATTCAAGTCAAGAAAACATGGTGCTTGCAGTAGCTGACCTGCAGGGCAGCTACAGATTCCAGTGTCAAAGTTGCAATTTCCAGCATGTGTACAGTCATTGAGGCATTGGCTTTCTTCTGGCTGGTACATCTGCAAAATAGTATTTGTTCAAAGGTCAGAAGATCGGCATGTATGTTGCTAGGCCTGAACCGAAAAAGAGGGGTGCAGCCAGTTGATTGCTGATGCTGTATCTTGCTTACACTAAAGCGTGGGGCCCATGGCAAGCTGTCTCTCATCATGTACTTACATGCTTGCTTACTAATACTCCTAGCAATTGTGGTTCTATTCTGTCCAATCATCGTTCTCCGTTAATGCCAATCCCTTCACTTACCTAGTCAAAGCATCTATATTGCAATCAAAAATTTCACTTATCTGGTCAAGGCACAAATTTTGACACTACAGGCCTTTCAAATACCTTTCTGACGAATGGCTCTTGATTAAGGAATTCCTGACACCATTTACCAGTCGTGCCTGTACAGCGTCGTTTGACGACTCTGCTGTCCCATTTTTGACTTTCTTCCAAGGCACATAACTTTAGTAAGGCGAGCAGAACGCATAATTTCAGTCCACACCACATGAGGTTCCTGTGCAGATTACTTGCATTTGCATGCAATTAGGTTCGATTATTTGTGCACATGATCACGATCACAGGACCCCAAAAGTTTTGCTCCATTTATTATGTTTCGTTCTTGATTTTGGTTCAGTGGACATTTTGTCAAGTCATCTTTGTACGAAAGGTTAAATGCGGTCCTGAAGGGGTTGGGAACTAAGCCTGGACCTCAGCTACATTACCGATCGAATGAATATCGCTGTGTACTTCTTGAACTGAGAGCACGATAATTGATGAATAACACAATCTGCACCCAAAAAATTGAGGCCCCTGAGACCAGCAACGAGACGACACGGAACCGTCAACCAATTCTTCTCAGGCAGCTTATCATAAATTCGACGCGAGGATAGAAGCTTATTGCACCCACTGGCCTCATATCAGAAGCATTTGCTGCGAGCACAAAGTTCTGGGCTGAGCGAAATGAGATGGCTAGCCTTGAGCATAGCTTTCTTGACTGCTGGAGCTCTTGCTGCGTCCCAGACAGGTAGAATACCTGCAATCCCTCCAGCATTGATAGCAACCAAGAAGTCAGCCTGTTCTGGACTTGCACCTCAAGCGTTTGAGGCAATCGTCTTCGCTGGCAGCGCACTTCATGTCATATATTTTGGCCAAGGCAGAGCGAGGCATAGCGCAAGGCAATATGAGTCTGGGGTTCATGATATAGCAATCATTGCCACTACTGAAGATTTCTGCAATGCTCTTGCCTACCTTGCAGGGAGCGACGCAAATTTGACATGCTACAGGGCACTGAGTGTGGTTACAAGCAATGCCAAGCCTCTATGCTCTTCATTTGAAGCTGAGGGCAGGAGGCACTGCCTCGACACATTGAAAAAACTACCTTCTGGGTCTCTGACTTTCTTCCAGGTGACTGCTGAGGCACTTCAAGCAAATCTCAAGGTCACGGTCAGTCTGACAGGTACATCTTCTTCAGGTCTTGCTACAACCTTGTACATTACGATGCTTGCTGACATGTGTGTGACAAGTCAGCCCATTTTGAAGGCCTGTCACTCAGTGCATTTTTTGTTTGGTGAATTTTATATGGTGAAGGTGGAGGCAATTCGCCCGGTCCCACTGCATGGCAGCCGCAGGTGATGATTTTCACTGTGTCTGCCATACATGATATATTGCTGCAACAGTGACAGACAAAAAAATTATTTGAAGGATTGGCTCCAGCACTGACCTCTGTGCCCATTCAGAAACTAGATCTTTGGTCTGAATTATTGGAGAGATCTTCCTGCCGGAAACAATTTCACAGACACTCCTCATCTCACCTGATTTAAGTATTCATATCTCCATTATCCTAAACAATTTCAGGCGTTCTCTTTTTTGCTGCCTGTTCAATGACATTTCAGCCCTCACAGGTCAATACTCTGGATGAGCTTGAAACCCAATTTAAGGAGAAGCGACTCTGACCTTTATTGATTGTAACAGAATCACACCTTCGGGGAGGAGGATGAAGAAGCATGGGCAGTACATTGAAGACTCAAGGCTGTTTTTTTATTATTGAAAGCATACATGAATATCTTTTGAATGAACTTGCTTGCTGGCAGATTCCGCCAACACATTAAAGATTGGACCATGGTTATTTATGAGCCATCAAGGATTTTCTTGAGTTCGTACTATATTTTTTGTTTGTCAACCCTATCATTGACCAGGTTTATTTTCTGAGGTAATTTCGGAATGGATCAATCTTGTTGAGCTTGCAAACAGAGGGAAACGCTGCAAGAAGCAATCTAGTTGGGAGTAGAATCTAGATGCTTGTGTTCCACATTTGCATATCTTTGTTGATACAGCTTATTCTGGCCATCGTAATCCTTCCAAGTCATGTTTTTGCAAAAATAATTTACATTGAATATCGCTCTCAGCTTGTCATCTGTTGCAGGTCATTGCAGTCTCTACAGTGCCTGTGCACAACATCAAGCATGAAAAGGTAATCAACGAGGAGCTGGTACTTCTACAAAAGGTACTTGACAATGTTGAATGTGACGCACTCAGCTACTCACCTTTTTATTCCATATTCTTGCAAAATATACTTTCATGGAATAACATCCTACCTTCTGAATATCTTCCACACGAATAATACACATGCCTAGTCTTTGGGGGTCGCTGTAGCATGTGTGGCACTTTAATTGAGGCGGTAATTTGAAACATGAATAGTATTCAGGCTTGATCTTGCACATGATGAGCTCGACAGTTGTTCAATGGGAAGTATGGTCGTTGCTCTGATGACTTGCAGAATTTGCTACGACCACGATATTGAAATATCATAATAGTATTATTCAACATTTAATAAAATTCCAAATATTTGCCCTGCTTTCCCCCTGGCCACTGTGTGCGGCCATACATGCAAGGAGAAGCACCTTGCTAAACGTGTGCACAGTTTCCAAGAAAGTATCATGAATCTGGAGAGCATTGCAACCTTTCATATGCTTAGAGCTGTAGGCAAGGAGGTCATCTGATTAGGCAACATCCAGCAATACTTGCCTTTTCCTGGCTTCAAAGGCCAACCATTTGAACACAAGGAGCTCTTATAGTCCAAGTAAGACAGAATTAGAAGACCATGCGACTGGTCGAAAGTGAATGTGTCATGCGCCTCTGCACTGCTGTCGAAGATGAGGGCCTGTAGTGTATAGACCAAAAGCAAGATGCGTGCAAGCAAGAGACATAGAGTGAGGGAATTTCTGTGCAAATTTCAAAGGATTAGTGGGCAAGGGTTTTTTCTACATTACAAATGTTGGCACAGCTACCGTGAGGATACTAAATTGGCCCACACCTTTAATGTGACCCAGCTGTCGAGGTTTTCATAAATTTGGCCCTTACTTTTAGGCCCTTTTTTGTATGAGTATTTTGACCAGTGCTAGGTTCAAATGTTGGGCAAAATTATCTTTGTCCCAAATCCCTGTCAACATTGCAAACAGGGCAAAAACCGACGAGAAGTTGTCCATTTGGGAGAAAGGTCGAAAATGATCGCCGAGTCCAACGCTCTTGCAGGACCTGTCAAATTTTCCCAAATTTAATGAACGGTGAAATTGACCAGTAAACAGAAATGATGTTCAATGTTTGCAAAATTTTACCGTTCGACATCTAGTCTTTTATTAAAGGGCAATATTCAATATCCTTATGATGTATCTTATACACAGTTAATCGAGGGAGCTTTCGAGGCTTTTCCAAAATTTGGACCATACATTTTAAATCGCTTAAGAAAAACTGACCAGGTCCATTTGCTGAGGTAGCCTCAGGTTTGGACCATCCTTCTTGAGGTGGCAGACGGAGTGAATTTCGCAAGAACCAATCGGAAAGGGAACAACTCCTTTCAATGATGCTCGTTTTTGAGAAAGTTTGCTGAGGTGAATAGATTTGCTTCCGGAATCCTAGGAACTCCCTTGATTAATTGACGCTACAGTCTTCACCAGCAAATTAATTTTTCCTCAGTTAAATGGTATAGACAGCCCGCTGAATTTGACCACTCGAATTCGAGTTAATTGTCTTTCGGCAAATTTCAATCTGTTTACGTTATGTGAAAGCCTAAAGAGGCAAAGAGTTGGTGTAAGGGGAAAGCCCTTTCATGCAGTCACCCTTTCTTTGACAGTGCAGGTGTTGGACATTGAAAATCAAGAAGCGAACAACATGCATGCTGAACCAGAAGAAACTCATATGGATTTATTTGATGGTACGACCTGTGTCAGTCAAGTATCTGAACCGGATTTGCTAGCAGCGGAATTTGTGCTCTTGCTGAAAATCGCAGAGCCCCATTCCAAGATTGGGACCACCACAGGAAGCGACTTGAGCCAGGTAATCTTGCTGTGACTCATTTGATACTCATTTCGTTCTTGATAAGGGCATGATGTTGATGAATCAATCATCGTCCACAAATTATTTATTTACAAAGAAAAAAATCCATGATGATAGTAGAACATTGGACTCAGAATTTCTAATCGATAAGCTAATGCTGTTCGTGATTGGTGAGCATATCATACTGCCTCCAAAATGCTAGCTTGCAGTCGTCTCACCTTCTTCCTTCAAGTGTTGCATCTGGCCGTTTTTTGAGGATTATCTGACCTTCTGTTTATCATTCCAACAGCCCGGACAGAAGTTTGCAAAGCTGCAGAAGGAAAATTTATCCTGAGGAATGAGTTGTCGTCGCAGCATCGTCGGAGATTGATTGAGCATCATGAAAACTCATCGTTGCGGACACTATCTACAGTGGAGGGAAGACACCATGATAGGCATGAAAATACGTTCTCTATACACCCAGGACATCAACGCTGTGTTTATTTCCTACCCCACTTTGGAATGAGCAATCAGCTGCAGGCTATTTTCTCAGCCTTGCATCGAGCTCAGGTAACAGACTTTCCCTTTTTATCATCCTGTGGAGAGTTTCCAACAGCATAATAGCTCTTGAAGCCCCAGCTGGTGACTGAAGAGCCGGCTTGATTATCGTCAATTGGAGGAGGAGCCAGGTCTGTGGGTGTGATATGCTGGGATGAATGTGTGGCATGGGGATGTCAGCAGCTAATTACATGGCATGGCATAAATGAACCAGTCACGTTGTCATGATGTACGTACTGTTTAATGCATTGCGTTGCTAAGTCTTATGCAAGCTGTCAGCAACGGCACTGAGGATTTCCATTCTCATCACCGTAGCCAATTTGGAGATCACAGCCTACAAAATGAAGAGAAATCTTTGGATTTTGCTGGTGCAAATGGAGTCTGTGAGATGCAAAGGGGAAGGGGCCGGTATGGTCCTGGCCCCAGCGAAGCAAGCTTGCATGCAAGCCAGCCAAGTGGCTTGGTCCTGTTATGAAAATCAAGGTATTGCTTGAATGCTAAAATTGGGTCAGTGCAGCATGTGAAGGTATACCAATAAGGGCATGGTGCAGGGTGCACAAGCAAGCCTCAAGCTTGTGCGAAATCCAACAGCTACTGCTGCCAATGGGTGGCCAGATGAGGATTCTACTGTGACACGTCTTGGATTAGAGAGGATGATTGCTGTACCAGAATTCCACTGGGTAGATGGCTTTCCAGGCATCAATATGACGCAGTACAATGCAGAAATGCTTGGAAAAGGCTTTGATCCACATCGTGGGGACTTCCCAGAAGACACTCATTTCAACGAAGGGGTACCACCTAATAGCTGTACCGTGCACTGGTTTCGCTTCGGAGACACTGCCACACAGCTCTTCTCTGATGGGTGGCAACAGATTGGGGACCAATTTGTTCTTTGCTTGTCGAGTTTTGATGTCTTTTCTAAGGGTGGAAAATTGCCCATCATACCAACTTACCGCAACTTTCGCCCTGTGCGATACATAGAGGAAGCCGTGCATGCATTTATGGAGCAGCATTATTGGGAAGAGTCAATGTGGGTCTGTGTGCATGTCAGACGGATCAGCTTCAGTCGGGGAAATGGCGCTGAAGCATCTCTGTCAGATTATGTTGGGAAGGTGCAGCAAATAATTGGCCTGGAAGCAAATCAGAGACACCTCCAAGGGGAAGGAGAAGGTAAAGTCCCATGCATGGTCCATCTTGCTGGTTGTGATGTAGATAGTGCACGTACACATCATGTGCAAGTGGATCGACATATGTTCAGTGGAGTGGGACCTCAACATATTCAGTCACGGAGAAAAGAAGATTATGCATGTTGCCACTATAAAGGTGAAGGCGCACGTTTGCATGCTTAAGAAAATTGGGCGCCGATGACGCCCAATGAGCCAGCACCAAAGACAGCACCAAAGACAGCAGTCAGAACATGAAATCCAGAATGAATTAGGAAAGTGCAGGATTTGGTGCAGGTGCACGATTGCTTGCTCCTAAAACTCGAGTGCTCCTGGCAACCGATGAATTCGCGGCAAAGGCAGAATTCAAAGCCCACTTTGATGCAGAAACCTTAGTGTCTCTGAAAAAGAAACAGTGGGGCAGATCTGATCTAGCTGGCATTGAAGAAGCCATTATGGAATTGATGCTTTTAAGCAAGTGCCCCATCCTTGTTGGTACATATTTTTCCACATACAGCCTCTCTGCCTGGCATATAGGTGGTGCCTATTTCTATCAGCTAGGTGCTCCCACGATGTAGACTGATGTGTTGCTTTAGTTGGCCTTTTACTGCATTCCAATTTTCATTGCTGCTGAGAGTCAGTCTGGCGCACACAAGCACGTTTCTGAGTTCAGAAAAGGAGCAGACAGAAAGTCTGTGGCTTGTTTCCAAAATTCATGTGATAGCAAAATCACCAATGGCGAAGTAAAGAGACTGCCTCTCTTGCCTTCCCAACATTCCCATGCTTATATGAGTACTGTGATTTTTTTTTGCTCTGCTTTAGAATTGTTTATGGATCTCTGGGAGCCACCCTTCTTTGTGCCCACAATTGCATTCCATTTACTGTGGATTCACATAATAAAACAGGCCATCAGAAGACAATTGCACGACTGCGAATCATTGGTAGACATGTTGTACGGACGCAATACCAAAATCGCGCCCCAAGCACCAGTAGCAGCAGTGATATTGATTGAAGAAATTGGGAATAAAATCTCTTCAGAATTAAACTATTGTTCTGGCCTGAAGAGGTGAAAGTGGGCACCAATTTGTCAGAGAATGCTTGCGTTTTAGAAAGAAAGGTAGGGAGTAAATGCTAGGTGTGCCTATTCTCCCAGATTTTCTCACAGTTAAGTGAACGCAAGCCTCATCCTTCGGCCTCCAACCTGGACCTTCTGCAGCTGCCTGGACCGATGACGCTGATGTGGCCAGATAAACTCAATATCCTTTGGTGAAGTTGGCACCTCGAGGGGTACAAATTATTGACTTTATTGTCGAAGAAAACTCCTTTCTGGAAAAGTACTTGTGTGGCAAGTTGAATTCAATTGAAGTTCATGGAAAAGCCGGAGATGGACGGAGATGCCAAAGGGTTCCGGGGGTCATACCATTACTTGCAGATTGTTACGTTTCACGTTTCATTTCTGCCGTTCCAGGCTTATCAATAGGCAAGATCTCGGGATGCAGGCTATTTATTTACCGCTCTGGAAGGGAATGCGTGTTCTGGAGAGTATCTCCCCAAAGCGAATCTCGAGCGCTAAATAGTCGCGAAACTTTTCCTCCTATTGCGCTCATGAGCATGCAACTTTCATCTTTCACCTGCTTCCTCATGTTCATCATCTCGCTTGCCAAGGTAATCACTGGACGAGTATCACTATCCCTCGTTTTCATAGGAATTGCCAGCGCATTGGTGCGAAGTGACGGTCATCTGCTGTGCAAAGGCCACGAGGTCCTCTTTCCCAACGTTTATGATCAGCTGGATCCTTGGGCTGGTGGAATTTACCGAGGTCATCTGGATGCGGCAGTGGATCACCTGCGACAAGCAGTCTTCAGACATCATGACGGGAATTTTAGCAAACAGGCCAAGAGGCTGAACTTCACAGCGTTTCCCTGGGAGAGGCTCAGCCTTGACCCTGGCGATCCAATGTTCCCTTGGAGTTCTGTGACATTTGCGAAAATAATCGCGTTTGAGGGGAGCTTCTGGCTGCCAGGAGGTCCAATTCCACCCAGTCACTCTGCACGAGGTTTTGGTATAGAGTAAGATACCTTCTCATTGACCCCTTCCCACCAGACACCATTTGCGTCTGCACAACATCAACGGATGGTATGTTGGGCACCGCACTGCAGTCAAAATGCGTCATACGTCAAGTTGATATTGCACCAGGCTTGGAATGGATATCACTCATATCAACAATTGCAAAATTGAAATTCATCGAGCATTGAGAAGTAAAGAATGGAGTTCGTATTTGTCAGCTGTCTTACAGCTACTCAGATCATCACCTGATGCAGGTGTTTTGGATTCATGCTGGACGAACTCGTCAAGTTGTCGCAGCGCTTCAGAATACCTGATGTTGAACTTTACATATATGCCGACGAACCGCCAATTGTTCTAGGCCCTTCAGAAAATGGTTATCTGCCACCAGTGCTTGGGCCCTCAGCTGGAAAGTCAGCGATGGATGTTGCTGTCCCTGAGTGCTATCAGATAAACAATGAATTGAAGTAAGCTTTTTTCTTGCTTCTATGTGTTATTGCTTTTGTATTGGGGCATGCTGTACAGATATATCCTAGAGCACCTTGTTTGTCCCCGAATCGATAGAAATATGTTCTGCTGGGGGCCTGTGCAAATGATGATTTCACTGCCATTTGCGCAGAAATGGGTTGTAAAGCGAGAGAGAAGGCGACAGTATCTATGGGTATTACGCAGGTTTGAGCCTGATTGGATTGCAGCTGTTCATGCATTTGAGGCGGAGGAGAAACGGATGAACAAGTCCTGGCAGGACCGAGCAGGGAAAGCGGTTGGTCGATACAATTTTGCATGTCCGACTCACAGAGTGCTGGATGTGCATAACAGAGATATGGGGTATGGCTCACTGCTGTCGTTCTCACAGTTTATGGCTGAATTGATACAGCTTTTCCTCTTGAAGTCTGTCCACATGGTTGTGCACCCGCAAAGTATGTCAGGAGATTTTTTCAATTTAAAATACATTATTTTTTTAAAAAGTTGGAGCAAACTGTAAAGCTGTATCTGAAGAGTCTCAGTGGGTCTGTACAATTCTTCAGCAGCAAAGAACCTATCACAGGAAGAGAGCGTTAGTAGCAAAGAATTCATGTGTGGATGATTGAGCACCTCTGTGTCCTGTGCAGATGTGGCCGTGTCGAGGTGCACAAATTAACGCATTCACAGCGAAACAAGGATTTGCAGCTTCTTGATGCTGGCCTCTACTCTGGGCATCAAGCTGACCCGTCGTTGAAAGACCAGCCAGACTTGAAGAGGGTCAGCATGTTTGAACAACTCAAAAATCGGTACTTCTTTTTGTACTTCAATCTTCAAGTGCTGTCTGTGGCTTATTATGCTTTCAGCAGCAATCAAGCAAAGCTTTAGGAGGTCGATGCAGAAAAACACAGGCACACACACATTGTCCTCTTGATGGTGTTAGAAAGAACTGTGTCAAGACTTGAAAACCCTCGTATACACTCAGCATAAAGATCATCTATAATCCTACCCGACATGCAGAGTTTTTTAGAGATGTTTTCCCTGTATGGGACTGCATTGTGATTGTGACTGTATTTAAGAAATCAATAACTTTGTTGAGAGGAAGGAGCTGTGAATAGCATGTCACATAAACTGCTGCAATGCAGATATGTACTGGTACTTGATGGCTTTTCAAATGCTTGGAGGTAAGCTTCGACTGCCATCATTACAAGCACTCCGTTAAGGGTGCGAGTATGTCCAGTGCTAATGCATCTTCAGGTTCTGCCTCCATTACCTACAGATTGATGCAGAGCTAAAAGATTCATAGTCTTCAGATTCTGTGATTGCATGCTGATTGGTTTGGAACTGTATTTTACCGTTGCACACACTAATCTTTCTGCCGCAAAAAGGGAAAGTTTTTGACATGTGGGAAGTGGTCACCGAAGTCCTTATACCAAGCTCATCAGTAGTACCAACGAAGATTGAGTTCATACTTCGGGTACTCGGAATGTGAAGTGTACAATTTCTCAGTCAAGATTCCTTTTTTATTGCCCATTGATCAAGAGGTTTCCTTTAGAATTCCAGGAAAAATAATTCAATGCCGACGCTCCATCATCTACCAAAGACCCATATGAACAATTCGGTCCTCAGAGCATTATTGGACGAAAACGACATTTGGCAATCCGCGGTCGACAGAATGCTTGCTTTCTGTTCAAAGTAACGCGTACCCAACAATCGAAACTTAACAAGGGAAAAGCCATGCCGGGTGCAAGGGTCAATGTGGAATGCGTGTCACCGCCCTTTGTTGGCATCCTATATGTACTTGCTATCCTATATGTACTCGCTGGGCAGAATTTTTTTGAGCTCATGCTTGATTTTACATTGACAAAGAGCCAAGAGACCTTGATGTTTGTATTCTGGGCCTTATTGCAAGATTTCACACGGGCGTAGAAGCCATCACAGCAAGGTTTTGGACACCAAATCTACGGTGGATATGGCCAACAAGGAGAATGATTTTTCCTGCAAATTTGAGCACTAGTGAAGTAGAGATACAGTCGGAGCAAAGGTGCTGCTTTTCGCCTGCCCATGCTGGTTACCCATTTTTAGACCATACATGGACTTCTTTGCAATTGCACCCTGTTTACTTGAATACGAATATCTAAGGATGCCTATTGGATTCCTGTCAACTTGAATACGAATCTTTAAGGATGCCTATTGGAATAAGCAACAAGCGGAACAATTGCTTCAACATACATGCACTCTGGGTGCCGGATGCTCAATTTCTTGCTACAGATATGTTGATCAGGTTAGTTTTACGATCTGTAGCAAGAATTGGATTTTTGCACCTTTCTACGGTGCAAGTACAACAATAAGATTTGCCATGGATTTTTGGCTTGTGCTGAGGTGTCGAGCAGGGGTTTACCTTAGGCCTCCCATACTGTGACTGGTCGCCACGCCATGCCTTTTTTGTAGTATCAGAATTGGTGTTTGGTCTGGGTCTTCACTTACATGAAAGACTGCAACCAGGATTTGCTCTAGACATTACCCCCTTTCAAGGGTGATTTCAAAAATGATGCAGATTTCAGTATATGACAGCATTTTGGCGATCATTTGCTGTAAAAGACAAGTGATTGTAGGGGCAACACGAGCAAGTATCGGTCCATTAAGACTGATCACCTTCTCATAAAAACACCCCTAAATTTGACAAGCAAGTTGGTGTCGTGCAGGCTGCCGCTGAGCCTCGCAAGTGGACAAACAGTGCTCATGGCTATTGGAGCAACAACACGCGCATTTTACACAAACTCCTTACATCCATGGGTTCACTTTGTACCCATTGCTAAACGTAATTGGGGAGATATTTTCGACACAATAATGTTTCTGAACAACAACAGTGCGCTTGCAGAGCAGATCGCAAGAAATGGTCAACAATTTGCCAAGAAGCATTTGGGGGAGGAAGGTAGGTTTTGCTATATGTTAAAATTGTTAGATACTTATGCAGATTTAACGAGGACTGTGTCACATCCTCTGAAAATGTATCCTCATGCTGTGCCTTTAGAAGGTGCAGCTAAGCAAGCTATTCAAGAAACACAAAGTCTCCAAGAACGGCGGGTGGAATTGCAGTCGTTTGAAACAGCATGAGTCAATGAGCAGCACAGTCTCATTAATGAGGCAAATCCACACCAATGGATGTGTCTGACTTTCTCCCCAAGTTTCTTTTTAAAAAAATGGGTGGAATCCGCATTGTGAACTTCCAGTACAGACTTGCAGAATCTATCATTGACTCTTGTAGAGTCAGATTCATGACAAGGGCAACCTCATTAGACTGTGCGCACACTGCTTCGATGCTTTAATGTCCAACATTCTTCGCAATACCGTCCCGAATATGATGTTTGGACCAAAAACAAGTCAGTCACAAACACAAACGCATGGGGCTGCGATTCATCCCTGTTACCCTCTGTTGTCTGGGCAACCGGAACTTGCCTATGTGCATGGATGAGTAGCATAAAATGGAGGTGCCAGTTTCTTGACTAAGGAGTGAAGCTGGCTGGTGGAAAGACAGAGAGCCAATCATAAGCTGGATCACTCCATCATAAATTTAAACGCATCAGACCAAAGCAGTCAAATCACCTTGCCTAGAAGCCTGAGATAGAGCAAAATAAGTTAAAAATCTGCTTTTTGATTCGAGACACATTCTTGAATATGGGTCAGCGACAGCGAGCCTTGGCCTTAGATGGCTGGGTGTTGGAGCAGAATTCTGTGTGGTATCTCGGATGATCCGAGGTCATAGGCTATACCTCAGATAATCTGAGGTCATTAGCTACAATCCCAGGTCATGCATTTGTCCTTTGCAAACTTGGACGTATCTTTCAGATAGCACCATGCCAAGTAGTAAGGTATATGTGTGTTGCATTATTTAAGAAGGATTCGCTTTGATTTTTCTAGATGTGATTGTGTAGTCGACAGTAATTGACAGTACTGGATTCTTCTCAGCAGTGCTGTGAAGCTGCGTGATCGTACTAGACTAGCTGATAGTACCTGAGTGTATGCAGCAATGCCATGATATGCTGAATTATGAAGGCTGGATATGACCGTGGAGTATCAGAAACGACCCAACACTTTTAGAAACGCTAAAGTTTCTGCCAGCAATAGAGTCAATATCTTATACCCGGTTTTTACCGAAAGGTAGTCCCAGGAAAGTGAAGGTAGTTTTGGGTTTGTAAGCGGAGATGAAAATTTGAAGACCGAAGATACTGTTCCATAATCTCCCTTTGATTCTAAATCAGTTTCATTGGGACAAAAGACCAGGGGCCTGGGGCGGGGGGTGGGGAGGTAGCACCACCTATGGAGTTGTACTATGACTAAGCAAGGCAGTCAGCAATGAATGTCATAAATAAAAGTCAGCAGCCCGGAGAGGCTGCCAGAATTGAGCCTGTTATGTTCTCTTGCTAGACTCTGTATTGCAGCCTCATGGCGCCTCAGAGCGCTCTAAACCGTTTCCTCCCCTTTTCTTCCACATACTTTCACCAGCAAAATTGATAGAGCAATCTCGTGGGAGAAGACTAAATTTTTAACCTCCCTCTTTCCACTTATCCCTTCCTCTGTAAATGTCTGTGGAGATTTTTCGCTAGGAGGGAAAGAAGAGTTGTGAGGGAAAGAAGAGTTGTGATGAGCAGAGGAAATCATGTAGGAGATGGATTTTCGCAAGGCGTGGAGGAGAGGGTGTAGTGGGGTGAGGCTCCTGATTTATCCTCATATCTATGAAATCCTCATAATGTCCTCCGACGATATGACTATCTTCTCGACAATGAGTGTTTTGTCTCACTTTCTCTTCTTTCTGAATAATTTTCCAATTCCCTCCTAAGCAAATCCACTCCCACCTTCACTACTTTCTCTTCACTCCCACAATTCTTGTGGTCATTCATCCCATTCCATTATTCTTTCTATTCTACCTAAAATCCTCCTTCAAATTTATCGATGCGTTATCGATACTCAAAAAAGTGGCCCGCACGACAGGGGGTATTTACCCCCACGAGATCAACGTTAGTGATCAAATAGAAAAGGTGCGAAGCACAATTGATATAGCTAGGGGCTATGGTGTGGAAATGCCACACCTGCAGGGAAATTCTGGACATTTGAAGTACGTAGCCTTGTTCGTCACAAAAGTATTTTTGATTCTACTCACCTGCTCATCTGTGCACACTCAAAGTGCGGACCACCAAAGACACCGGTGCGCCGGCACAACAGGGAACTGGTGCAGAGATTTCCTAAATCAACCACCCGTCAAATGGAAGGTACGCTTCAGTGCTCCATCTGCTCGCAAGACTAGCTTTTCCGAGCCACTCCTAAGATGTGTCCTTGCTGCTTGAGGAATTGCTAATCATTCGGACTCTTGCAGAGATAATTTGAGCCCTGTCTATCCTTTCTTTTACACCAGGGACGCCAGAGAAGATTTCAGCCCTTCTGCAACCCTGTCCTGCCTTGTCGAGGGTACCTTCTCTTGCAGGTGCCCCCCCGGATACAAGGCAAGGCTTGCCCTGGGGACTGCAGCGGTGCAGGAGTCTGCCAGGCTGATACGGGATTTTGCAGCTGCCCTGCAGGTTAATTACCCTGACCTTTTATACCAGGAGAGCATAAAATCCACGGAGGCGAGGGTGCAGCTTGCTTCATGTTCTCCTCAAAACTCATGGGAAAACTTGCATGCCAAAAATTTAGTTTGTTAGTCAAAAATGGATCTGCCAGGCTGCATCTACAGAGCAGGAGTCTTGCAGCAGCAGGCTTTGCTCTTCTCGGGCTGCATTCTTCCAAGCAAAGCAATGAGGCTCAGATTTTTGTCTCATCAGCCTAATAAGTGTCTGGTGAGCAGGCTGGGGAGGTGTGGACTGTGCAGAGAGGGAAAAGCGGCCATGCACCAACGCTTGGAGACCTCATGCAGGCATCAGCGAACCAATGTCTTCCACAAATTTGAGTGACATCGGCTGGACTGCATCCCGCTGCGCCGGTGATTCTACTTTTCTTTAGAAAATTTTCCCCAAATTGACGTCCAACCAGGCTTATTGATGGTGGGTCGCATTCTTGAAATTTTGCAGCTGACCTGCAGGCATCTTGAAATAGGTTTGTGCTGGTTGTGTGTCCTTGAACATCTGGAGTGTGGCTGGCTTGTTTGCAGGAATTTAAGGCAAAGACATCGTTTATCTGCAGGTGTCTGTGATGAAGATACAGGTATGCAAACAGAGCCCATCTCGTTTTAAATTGCATGAACACTGGAATTCAGCAATTCCTGCAAACCACCAAGTGAGACTGTCAGTGGTTGTCTTGTATGCCCATTTCGGTCCTCCAGCACATCGATTATTACATTACACATTATTTGCAGGGATGTGCCATTGCAATGGCACCATGGGAAGGATCCCTGCCCCCGTTGGAGCACCTCCAGGTTTGGCAAGCCTCATTGCTACAATCGCCAAAAGGACTCAAATCGACAGGGGGCCGATGTGTCTTAGAGGGGGCCAAGTCAGGACAGGAGATGCATTTCTTGAGAGGCCTGCATTTATTAGAGAAGGGCATCACCATTCGGCAGCCAAACACAATGATTCAGGTGGAACTTTAGTGGACACGTGCACCAAAACTTTGCATGATGTGTAGGGACACCAGCACTTGCGGAAGGTCGACCAATGGTGCTGCAGAATTGTGCACCCAAAGTGGTCAGCCAACCCCTCAGCTTCCACCAGCCATTTTACCCACCTGTCATGGATGGCACACCATGTTTTGTGGTTGGAGTGAGCTGCATGCATTTTCTTCAATATTGAATTGCAGCTCTACAAACACATCAACTCAAAACCCAAAATCTGCTGAGCAACCTTTAGCCCTTTACCATCAGAGATTCCAGACTCAGCACTGGTCATCTGCTGCTGAGGTTGGTGCTGGGCAGGACGACTATGGGGGTCCTTCATACGGGACAGCGGATCCTCAGCAGCTGTATGGCCCAGAGGGCTGGTGTGAAGCTGATGGCATCAATGTGCAGCTCAGGTGGAGCTCTCTTTTCCAGTGACCATGATTTGCAGTGGAGCCTGGCTCTAAACCCTGTGGAGCAGCAATGTACCATACAGCAGCCAACTCTGAACAAGATATCTTTCCATCTGTTCCCAGTTTCTTTTGCTGTTTAAAGAAACATTGAGCGAGCTGGGCAAGATACAGGCATCTAACCTAGGTTTATCTGTGCAAAGTTGAGCAGCTCCACCTATGCTGCCAGTCTGGCGGACATTGCCAAGAAATCGACGAGTAGTGTAGCAGTGCTGGGATTGCGCGGCTCATCATGACCTTGAGAAGCCAGGCCCTTGCCGGTCGGATTTAGGTTATGATGGGATGGCAGCAGTCAGTGAGGCTCGGTGGGTGCAGTTACACATGCTCGTGCATGCTGGATGGGCTGGCTGGGCCCCTGTGCGAGCAGAAAGTTGAGCAGTTCTGCATCAACCAGTGCTCAGGCCATGGCGAGTGTGTCAGGGGGTGGTGCAAATGTCGTGAAGGGTATTTTGGGCACGACTGCGCCAACCTGAAGCAAGGCTTCCCCTCCAGACCAGGTCCCTGAAACGCTTATCTCTCTTCACTCCTCACCCCACTCCTAAACACACAAAACATAAATGTGTGAGTGGACAAAGAGCTGCTACTGCGAGGAAGCAGAGTTCTGGTCTGTTGTCTTGCTGGTCTGGGGCTCGGACTTCGGCCTCAACAATCACGGTTCTCTTTGCTCAACTCTTTTGTCAGGTCAGACATGGCATCTAAAGGACACCAGCATATATCTTTGTATGGATTGGACAGCATCCACTGGTTGGGGCTGAGGATCGCCCATGCAGGCCACCATCTTGTCTATATGGCTCATGTAGTGATGATTGTTTGCCAGTACCCCCTATCATAATTTGACCAGTGCACACATTCTGTGATGATGTAGCACTAATTGCTTGATGAGGTGAGGAGATGGGGACATAAGAGCTTGCCAATCTCTTGCTTGTGTCCTGACTTGAATTCACACGCCATATGGCCCAATTTGGAGGTTCCAGACCCGGCTCATCCGTGGCCACAAGCAGTGAGGCGGCCACAGAGCCAATTCATATCCACCTCCACGGTTCATGGCAGACTGTGCAGGTTGTGATGAGCTTTTGAACACCTGGATGTTCATAAGAAAGTCCACCCACTAAATTCTGTCTGTGCCAGAAATGTGGCGGGATGGCAGACCTGCTCTGCAGAATTATACAATTGCACCAGCAACGGAGGAGCCGCCTCCAGCCCCAACCCGACTCAGACCCCTCATCTACATCTATGACCTCCCACCAATCTACCAGTCGCGAATGCTGCAATACCGCTCAGGTCCGCTTTCATGGATACCCAGCATATACTGCAGCAAGTCGACCTCTGCCTTGATAGGGTGTGCATCACAGGACTTGAGCCAGCAGTCATGCTTGCTCCTGGTCATAGAGCCCTGTCATTGGCATGAGCATTAGATCAGTTCAGTAACATGCAATGCAAGTAAAGCTGGGAGGCTGCCAAAATATGAGGGTTACAAGATGGTACTACTTCTCCTGGGGGTTGTGAACAAGAGGGGCATCTGCTGTATTCACCCCTTCATCCATGCAGCTAGTAAATCTCCGCCACATTGTTGACAATGACCCTTCTCTGTCAGGAAAGCAGCATTGCACTCCAAGAGGAAGCCCAAGATTTCCTGGAAGTCTGAATTATGATTGCAGCCTTAGTCATATTCAACTTTCCATCCAGAGACCTGCAGATTTGATCCCAGTTGCAACACATCAGAAAAATGCGCCCATGTCTGACATTTGCGCGCCAACCAGGCAAAGAGACATGCACCTACAGAGCTTTTCACCCAGTGCCTGGTGGCACCGATACCAGCTCCTTCACCGGTTTCACGTACGCCATCGAGACCGGGCTGCATGAGATGCTGTTGCAGTCCCCCCACCGAACTTTGGACCCCCTGGAGGCCGACTTCTTCTACGTTCCGGTGTATGCCAGCTGTTTTGCCTGGCCCATCTATGGCTGGGCAGACACTCCCTGGTGTGGCCCTTCTCACCATGCGCCCTTCATGGGATCAGACTCTGTTCAGGAACAGCTCACACAGCTGATGAGAAAGCCCAGGCTGCTGAGACATGTGGCAGGCTTCCCCCAAGCGTAGCTGCCTGGCATTGCACAAGCACCACCCCAGATCTTTTTTCAGTGGGAATGTGTGGCAATTACCATGCTGTGATGACCTCACAGAGCTGTACAACTTTAGCTGACAAGAGCCCTGCCTCTTGCTCACAGGTTTGCTGACTCACAGGTTTTACGGGATTGGGGGCAAGAGAACGGCGCACATGTCCCACATGCTCTTAGGCGCCAAGGTATCTGCACCCTCTTCCTCGCTTTAGAACGCCATTCCTGGGGTGCTCCGCATGATGCGGTATCATGGTGAAGGCATTGACTTGCATAAATGTGTTCATGTAAATGCAGCGTTGGATACAGCAGATGTATCCTTACTGGAACACAACTGATGGGAAAAATCACATTTTTCTGGCAAGCCATGATGAAGGGTCCTGTTGGGTGCCGGAGGAGCTCAGGTGACTTTTTGGATCAGCACATCTCAACATTCAGTGGCAGTGACATTTTGGTTGATGCACAAATTCGCGGGCCTTGGACATTCATCATGCAGAGTTGAATACAGATCTCTGGTTTGTATCGAAGGGGTCTACTGTCAAGATTGGGCTGGCTGCCAGGCTCATGTGCCCATACCTTTGTGCCTGAATTTCCACTTAAGCAGGTCCACCCATGTCCTCAGACAGGTGCAGGGGCGGCATTTGGGTTTAAGAAGGGCGATAATTGTGCAGGCCTGCTCACACAAATGCGTGTAGTGTTGAAAGGGTCACATCACATGCAGATGCGCAATGATCAATTCAACTCAAGAACCAAATCAAGTTATTAACCAGGTGCATGCTGCAGGACGGCCATATTGCTGACCCACTGGGGAAGGAAGGTGCGCCTCCGCATGTGTTGTTTCATTGTTTCAGTATCAGTATCAAGTGGAAGCAGCAATACCTTGTAACGGGCCTGAGGATTGCTCCTGGTAGAGGGTGCCAGAGCCGGAAACACTCAAGATGCATTGCAGGATACAAACCATACCTCTGGCACGGCTTACAATCCGGACAATTACAGTAATGACTGGTAAAAATTCAGCTTCTTCCTGTTATGCTGCCTCCTTGGCCTGTGAACTCAGGCAATTTTGGTGGATTGCAAGAAGCCTGATCCATTCAATTCAGGTAAGGGCAGAGTCTGAAGATCCCCAATTCAAGCCAATTTGCAGGGTAGCTCCAGAGATTTCAGAGAAGCCCTGGCATCACATCCTGGGAAAGGGTATTCCCTGCTACAACTCTAGCAAGGTGGGATGGCTTTCCCAGTGTGATATGGCAGGTCGGAATGAACGCCCACACGGCATGTAAAACCTCAAAGAATACTCTTGACCTTTAAAAAATCTTCCACAGGTGGCTAGGTCACACACAGATGTTCTAACAGCAAAAGTCATGGACCTGCCTGCTTTGTTCATCTGCTTTTTTTGCCAGTCGCTTCAGGACATTTTGGTAATTCCAATAGCTTGTTGAGATCATTCCAGAAGCAGATCAAGCAATAGGTCGATAAGAGCAGCATTGTAAGAAGGCTTGCAAGCATTCGCTGGCCCACAACCTCCACTTTCAATGCATGGAGCCAGAAGCCACAGGCAACCTTGATACCACCCGGGCGCTAAGGCAAAAACTATAGAATATTGGCAATTCGTCCCTGGCACCCTGATTTGAGCTGGCCCTTCCTGGCGGGACAATTGGGCAGATTGACCCCTGCCAAATTCTGCTTCAATAAAATGACCTGCCCATGTCTCATTTAATTTGTCTGATTTCATGCCACACAAGGGCAGTGGCAACAAAAATTGCACCGCAGGATTTGGTAATTCCGGCTCTGCGACCTCCGGTGTATCTGCGCTCGCCGTTGGTGGGTAACGCCCCCCTTGAGCGCACCACACTGCTATTCTTCCGGGGGGACTTCCGCAACAAGCATGAGCCAGGCTACTCGCGGGGCATCCGACAGGAGCTCAGGCGTTTGGCGAAGGCCAACGATTGGGCAAGAAAATACAGAATCCTGGTGGGGGATGGCAAGGAGGTCCCTGGAGAATACAGCGAATTGTTGGCCAGCTCAAAATTTTGCTTGGTGGCACCAGGCACATGAACCCCCCTCCTTTCCCCCCCTTCTCCTCCCTGCCTTAATTATTGCAAAGGCTCGGTAATTTACACCTGATTACTACATGGAAAAGATGGCCGCAACAATCTCACTTATTGACGAACGTGGAATCAGCCTGGACTGAAGCCCTTACCTCTGCCCCCTTTGAATCCTACCCACTTCCAGGCCAAAATTCTTAAGTTATTGTATTATAGCGGAGCAAGCTGATAGATCAGCGATTGCTATTGGCCCTATGTTGTGCATCTGCTGGACTCTGTTGTGTTGCATTCATCACCGCAGCTGAGGAGGGAATTCTGCTGCATAGGGGACGGGTGGTCCTCGCGTGCATCGGACAGCATCCTCAATGGCTGCATTCCTGTGGTGGTGATGGATGAGGTGGATGCGGCTTTTGAAACGATCCTGGACTGGAATTTGTTCAGCATCAGAGTGCCTGAGGTACTTCAGATTCTTCCGCACAAACAGTCATGCCTACCTCCCTGCAAAGCTATGGAAGCTTCAGGGTTGGAGATGGGGGAAAACAGGTGGGGTAGCGCAATTCAAGGAGTGCAAACTCCCTAGGCTTTTCCGCATGCCGTCAGCTCAGGGATCGATTGGAGCAATAGGCCTCAATGTTACAGTCAAGCCTGAGCAAATTCTGCATTCGAATTTCTAGCTGACCTCCCTTGCTAAGGCACTACATCCCAGCATACTGCGGAAGGTATCGTATCTCATGCAGTGTGTGTCTGCTTGCAGAGCTCACTAGTGTGTTGCTCTGCAGAATCAGCTGGCGACGATCCCTGAGATCCTCTTGAACGTGAGCGAATCCAAGCTGCTGCAATTGCAGCACTCCTTGAGTCGTGTGTGGCGCAGATTTGCCTACACAAGCTCACCGTTGTATCAACAGGTACTCCACCAATGTATTAATGACCTTCTTTGTCCACATGTCGACTCCTCTGAAACAGCCCATGGATATCTCAACCTGCAAGTGCCACAGCCCATCATTGTGAGCTGGCATTGGCAGCTTAAGTGGACCCCATAAATGCACTATTCTGGTTGCAAGAGGCAATGTCAACTGCCCCCCCCCCCCCCCCCCCCCCAACCACTTCCTGCTTTGCATTTTTGCCTGTTCCTTTTGGTTGCTGCTTTGTTCTGCATCAGATGACATGCCACCACCGACAGCAATGATTACAGCAGGGAGGCCTGTTTTCTACAGGTCAAAACTCCTCGACCTGAGCAGACCAGCTCACTGTCTTCTGCAAACAGGTGCTGCAGCCAATCATACAAAATAACAGGGTGCAGCGCAGTGGCAAGCCAGCGTCCCTGCCTGATGCCCAACACTCAGAGCTGAAGGTCGACGACGCATTTGACACAATCATAGCCTGGCTACACTCCCGAATCACCACACCAAGGGTTTCGAGTTGATCACAAGCAACTGTGATGGCAGCGTTTTGGTGGTGCAGAAGGTTGCAAATACAAACGCGGCCTCAGATTATGTGGCAATGTAGTCACAGCCTTTGTAGAGGCTGTGAGCTTCATATTACGCTTGTATGCTACTGTGCACATTTGATCCCCTTTATCTCTATTTAACCCTATGCAATTTGAATCAGGTGCCGTTGACTAAGCCCTCCTCCCCCTACCCCTTCCTCTCTATCTTGAGATGTCCATCTCAAACCCTCTATGGCCTTCCAGCAAGTGAATCCTGCCTCTCATTATTCGCTTGGCCTCCCACTCCTTCTGGTTGGGTCCCTCCAGGTCAAAGAGACAGCTAGAGGGGTACAGCATGCTTTGATTGTCACCTCGATTTTAGTGCTAATTTTTTACTGCAACCAGACGCATTGAGAACAGAGCTACAAACACCTAACAGGAAAATAATCGACCTCACTCAGAAAACGGTCATCTTAGACAACAGTGTGAGATTCGGCTCTTTGTCATGATTTTGTCATCATGGAGATTGACATCATCCATCCCTTGATCCCTGAAGGAGAATCGCATGCAAGCTCTTGCACGGTCTTCTGCTGGTGTCACCATACAGCGGGTGCTGTCTATGGCATATCTGGGTCTGACAGATTTGGGCTGTTGTCTTCTTGTGCGTCCAGGGAATAGAAGATGTGCCAAGCCTGGGTGACTCTGCATCGGGAATATGCTGGGCTGTATTGAGGCGTGTCCCTTGGCATGCTTGTCCGTCCTCACCAAGCCCACATTCCTCTGTGGCTGGGAGATCTGGGGAGTGCGGACCATGGCCACCTGCCAGGCTCATCAGCAAGCAAGCTGCTCACCGCACACCTATATTGCAAACCGTTGCGGGGCTCAGGAGGTCAATTGCGCAAGCCTTGCCTTCTTGGAGTCTAGTAGCGCTCCCCTGTCGCACTCTTGGCTGCAGCAATCAATGACCTTTTGAGACAACCTAGCTGGGCTGCTGGCAGCCGCTGCCCCCCACGCTATTCTTTCGCCAGGTTGCTCTTGACTCTATAGCCCAGGCTTTACTAGGAACACAAAATTGGGCCAGCTCCCTTATCACTTCATTAGCTGCAGTGGAGCATACACTTTCCCTCCATCTCGAAGAATTCCAGGGGATTGATCCTCTACTGGTTCGGCGTTTGCTGACAGCCCAGCGTAATTCCATCTTCTCAACCCATGAGGGTATTCTTGATCCTAGGACATGCCCATCTGAGGGTGTAATAGTATGCAATTGGGCGCGGTGGTTTCAGGAGCCTGCTTGGGTGACGGCAAAGGTCCCCCTCATTCGATTGCCCTTACCTTCCCGGTATTTGCAGCTGTTCTTCCGTTTTCATGTTGGCTGCAGTGGGCTGCCCAATGATACGGGCCGCCGTAGTGTCCCCGTCGTACCCCTCGAGCTCAGAGAAATTGTGCCAAGTGTGTTTCACAATCTGTTTGTCTATTGTTGGTTATGAAACTGTGATACTTATCTGTGGCTCAAGTCAAACACTGTGGTCAGCGACCAAAGGACAGATCATTTTTAGCTGCTCTCTACTTGAATTCTGTTTCCAAAAGCGCTTGCTTACGTGAACGATAACAAGAATAAGCTCACAACAATTTCCGATTTTGCACATGCCTTGTGTATTGCATTCCGCTAGCAAGGTTATTCAAGCTAATGATGGTGAACCATCCACATTTGAGAACCATTGAAGACGCTGAGTTTGTGTACACTGCCACAATACATCAGTAGCAGTGGAGTCACCTCACCACACACTCAGAATGCAAATCGCTGTGGGAACAAGTCAGAACAATCAGCGGAATTTACTGCCATCACCTTTCCAATATGGAACATTTATTATATTGCAGACACGTGCAATCTCTGTATCATCTGGATGAGAGATGCACAGTCTCACCCTCATAAGCACACCTCAGCCACTGATCACCTGAAGGTCCATAGCATTCAGGCTTTCCCGCACAGCTATGAGTTGTCTTCACAATGCGCCACAGGTCATTCTCATGCAGTTTGCGGCGCTTCTCTGCAGCACCATTGATCCAGTTTGCATGCACAACAATTGTCGGAACCTTTGCCAGACGCCGCCGCTGATCATAATCCTCACTGAAAAAGTTTTTCCCCACTGGAAAAGACAAAGGTGGGAGCTGCCGGAAAGTGAGTAAATCTGTGACTGGAGCCCTGCTATTGTGAGAAACAGCAATAGCTTTATTGCTCTTGCGAAGGCCAAGCAAAATATTCTGCAAAACCAACTGTTCTTGCTTGATGTAATTGCTTGCGCGAACCTCATCTATGACCATCTGAAGAAGTTCTTGGTTTTTACTGTTTGCCTGTATGTAGAAGAAGCCATTGCAGACAATATTCTTCCCTTCCGGAATCTCAAGATCAATATCGTCTGATTGAAATTCAATATCAACATCCCTCCGAAAAAATGGCAGTGAATCGCGCAACCACACTGTGTCAACATCAGAATAGAGGACGTTATAGCCTGCACCCAGGATTAGCATGAACAACCACCCACCTTTTGAGTTGAGATGTAGTCGAACCCATGGCTATTGAATACATGACTGCCATTTGGAGCAGATATATTAAAATCTCGACCATCTATTACGGGAATTTTCGTCCACTTCCGCAGGTGCTCATATGTGTATTCATCTTGAGCCAAAACAATATAGTGCTGATTGAATTTATTTGAATTGCAAGCCCAGTTTGCAAAGAAATCAAGGTAAGAATGACTGGCAGTGAGAAGAATGACATCATGAGTATGGTCGCGCTCAGCATAGATGCCAGCATTTGTATCCAGGACCTTTGCAACTGTTTCATCAGCTCTAGTGGTGTGCTTCGTCGACCCAAATTCAGACTGGGCGATGGTGCTAGGGCAAGACTGCGTTATCTGCCCCAACAAAACCGGTTGAATTGTTGCGCCCTCATTTTCCCTCAGGCCTGCATGCGGAGGGACGATATAAGGCAGAACAGATCTGAATGCACATTTGGTAGAGGAGGCTCATCTTCAAATTCTTTGGACCCCTTTCTTCCCCTAAACACATTCTGTAAGTCCAAACTAAATGTCCAAAAAGAACCGCACCTTCAAAGCAAGAATAAGCGGGAATACTTCATGATTAAAAAGCTTGGAGAATCGTGATTGCGTCAAGTACAGTGCACATGCCGTCGAGCAGGGGGGCCGGTTTTCAAAATTTCTTGCTCGCAGAGGTCCCCCTATCAATGCATAAGCAACAGATCCCACCTTTTAGGGAATTAGCGAGCGATCACCAAGCCCCTCCAGCATACACAGACCACGCGCATATCATGCTATCCAAATCTACTGGAGATCATAGACCCAGACAAAGCGTGCGAGTCCTTCATGGCAGATCAATTTCGATGTTCAACAAGCATTTTCATTTAAAGAATACAGCCCATTTGTTTTCGGTGCCATCGAAGTTTTAGTGAATGCGCATTTACAGAGGGATAGAACGTGCGGAGTCAGTGGGACGAGATTGCAGACTGGATGATGCTCATCCACAAACTGCATTGACTTGCGCTGCAGTCAGCTTTGTACGTACTGATCCGTCAAGGGGCTAAACCCAAAATAGCGCACCCAAAACCAACAAAAACCAACACACAAGATCTTCTAAAATCATGGAAGCTTCCATTTCTATGTCAGCAATGCCCGTCATCATCAGGACATCCAGAATTGAAATGCTTGCGTATTTCTGGAAATCGCCCCCGGCTCTAATGCAATATTACAGAAGGGAAGATATCCAGGTGATAAGGGCTGGTACCACCAGCTCCTGTGTATGGCAATCCATTTGTAACGGCAAAATTTTCTAGCCATACACAGATGTTGGACCTAGGTTCTTTTTTGCAAGCTTCTAAAGAAACATCTGCAAATGGACCAAAGTATGTGCCTGCAGTTTCCACCAAGAGAAGGCATAATGACAGATTTGCATATTATTAGTCATAGTATTCTACATTACAGACAGGCTTGATGCTGAAACTTCAATGAAAGCACAGCTTTTGTTGGTCAAAACTTTGCTTTGCTGGAACACCTACGCAATCTCTACCTGTGGTATACACATGTACCGGTGGCAGCGGTCAAATAGGAGCAATATTGTATCAGGAGATTTGCAGATACTTCGTGAATTCATCAAGTGAACTATGCATTTAATGGAAAAAATATCACTCTAAAAGAACTACACGCCATATCATGACACTTATATGTATTTTACTCTTGTCGCCTCTTACTCGCAGCTTTAATAGAAAACCGCATACCATACTGGCGCTACGCCTTCCCGCACCTTGAACAAATTTTTCAAAAATAATTATTTTGGCTCTGCCCGCATCGGCGTATCCGCACGAGAGACCGGATTATTTCAGGCAAATTGGTTAGCGCACGAGCTTATCCGCAGGCGTCGATCAATTAGTTGCGGGACGGCATAGGGCCAGTACGGTATCAGATATAACATTACAGAGGATCACGATACATACAGCTTGGATAGAACAGGGATCCACGACCACTCGATTACTATGTCCGTTCAGATTCATTGTCTTTGATGCTGACATTTTTTCAGAGCCAGGGTCACTTCCTAGCGAAATTGATAAGGGAGGCCATGGTCCATATTTGCAACCATACAAACGATTGTCGCCAAAATGCCATGCTTCTCAAAGCGCAATTCCACAAATTTGCACTGGATCAAGGTCTGGCAATAGCAAAGGCATATTCCTTTGGGATCGGCATTTACAATTTTGCTGTCAAGCAGGAGGCATTGATTCTTTTTTAAAACTCCATGGATGAATTCCTCCTTCACAGAATAATATTGAATGATAGGGTTGTAGAACCTGATGTAAGCGAAGCTTTTATCGCTTGCAAGAGACAGAATACCTCAGCGACATGTTCAATGTTGCATGAAGAAACACAGTGCTTGTGAATTAGCTATATTGATGCTGGACCATGATTGAATACCAAAATGTGCTATGATGGATATTCAATGGAGGAGAAGGTGGACTTTGTGATTGGATTTAATGGAATTCTGGCATCAAAATACTGGAATTGATTCAGTAAGCAGGGGTCCTGGCCCATTTGGCACACCCTGCTCATGGATAGCAAGGACTTGCTCAACAGCTAGATCATGCTATAAGCAAAGCACCATTGGCCAATCCAGGAATCGCTGACGACCTCAACTGCTTCAAAAGCAGCACTTCCTGACACATTAATTGTATCGATCCTGACAGAGATTGAATTAAACCCTACTCTGGTCTTTGTGGACTAGGCACCAAAGAACGATTTAGACTGCATATTCGTCTAAAAAATTGTATTACAGTCAAAATGCCTTCACGCGGGGGGGGGGGG